>JAUTXW010004941.1:117500-717500 GCA_030620095.1 Kuschelorhynchus macadamiae
TTCTACTTTCATTGAATAATTTACCGTTTTACGTTATTCTTTAGGAACTCATACGACCAAACAAAATTAAATTATTCCTAACAGCTGAAGAAAAATATAAAAGCACTATCTAAAGGCTTAAAAGTGCCAAGCCGTAATATTAGGCGAACAAAAATTAGCTTTCTTTCTAGGCGTAAAAATGCTTTCAGTGTAAAAGTACCCCATCAAAACAAGCACTCAAATCCCGGATAGTGTAAACAATAGGACTGAATCAGCTCGTTAAAACTTGAAAAAAGCATAATTGGGGAATAAACTTTAAAAGTACAATGCAGATGATGCGGTCAACGAAATTAAAATGTCGTTTTACTAGAGAAACGACAACTAGCCGCGCACTAATGAGAATCCTTTTTCTGCAGCGATTTCAACTGAAAAGAGTTAATTAAACTTTCCTGACATAAATATTAATTAACTTATATTATCTGATACGAGGCTAAATTTTCAGCGGAACTGTAAATATATTTTTAATAGAAAGTGTATGTTTTATATTCAGTTGATTAACTTTAATATTAGTAGAGCTTGAAAACTCTTTATTTACAAAATATTTCTTTCAACGGGTGTGCATAATGACAATTTTCCGTACAATAAAACTGTCATGGAAAGTTGACTTTTGCCTCATGCTGAAAATTATTTCTACCCATGTCAAAATTTATTTCCACACCGTCATACGAATCTAAGAAAGTGCAACAATTTTTTCTTTTTATTGCTCTTTATTAAATAAAATAAAATACGTTTTATAGAATATAGAACAATAAAAGTTTATCTTGCTCTTGGACATCATCTACAGTCATGTTAGACAGTTCATCCCTACGGAAGACCCATTATTGAAACGAATTTTATTCAAAAAACTCTTCGTCAGGTGCTTCTCGCAAAAATAAGCTAATCTGCTCTCTATAAAAACTAATACGTTGGGCGACAGACTTAGGTTTTAAAAAGCACTATAATTTAGCCAACTTAGATCTCCTTATCCTGTAACTTCAGCTGAGTTCTCAACATTAGGTACATTGACAATACCGAAGGCATAATTGTCTTGAATTTTTCTACGAAATGCTCCAACTAAATGTTTTCGTATACTCGTGACTTTTTTTTGTGTGCACCAATCAAGGAATTTTTTTCTCGCTTTTCTATGTCTTCCTCTTGTTTTTTCTGGTAAAAGCTCGGACGATATGTCCGCTACGATTGCAGTGACCTCAGGCAGTGTACACATTAAGTAACTATTTTTATTATAACATTGTTTACAGCTATGACATTCAGCCTACTTGTCACCTTTTCATGAAATTTTTGAGTGAATCTAAATTGAGGACACGTAAGTGCAATAAAACGAAAATGCCATCTCCGTATGCGCTAAAAAGGTTTAACAGCTATACCGGACTTAATTACTATGGTAATTAAAATTGTTAGTTTACTAGTTGTATTGTCACTGTCATTTTCTTAATTGTGACATTTCAAAAATGTATTTGTTTAATTGTTGCTTGTGTCATTTTAAACCTATAAAAGTCAAGTTAGACCTGTCAAAATTTAAAACTCTTTAGTGAAAACGGGTGCAATGTATTATTGTTGTCAAAATTCTTTTTATTTGTTCATCACTTTGACATACGGAAAATTTCATTAAATTTAAAATGATACATACACTATCACAAAAAAAAGAGTACACCGTGATTTTGTATAATATTTCCCCGCCCATAACTCTTTGAATTTATAAAATAGAAGAAAATGTATAACACGAAAGTTTTATTTTTCGCTTCGAAGTATTTACAAGACATATTTTTGTATATACAGGATGTTGTATAGGCAAGGCACATCTAAGTAGCATATTTTTAAATAGAACACCTGTAAGTTATAGAATTTTTGGATTCTCCAGAAAATTCTAGATATATTTCATGTAATTATTTTAACGAATTTTGACGAATTTTGCTACTTTGACAGAATGTAAATTCTTTTCCTATGCTAGTTTTTAGTAGTAATTCCGGTTAATTTTAATCCCTGGTTGAAACAAAAGTTGTTGTAAGACGATAGCTTGAATTTTACAACCTATTTAGGACGCTTAATGAAAGTTTTTAGAGGATTAGACATCAATTATTAACATATGCAATTAAAAATTTTATAATTGCTCAACTGGTCCTTCATTTTGCAGTCTTTCAAATGCATCGGAGATGGACTGGGCGTAGTCTTTATTTAGATTGAATTTCTTGTTGAATGAATTATTTTATGCATTTACGCGTTCCCTATAAAAATACCGCCATCGGTGTTAAGTCAGGACTGTGGCAGTTAGGTGGCCATTTTATCGGTGCATTATTTTTAAGCCACTCTCCGAACTTATGATGTAGATGGGTTTTTAAAATTTTAACATTGTGCGGTAGAGCTCCGTCCTGTTGAAAAACAATGTTTCTCTCCTCTTTCAGCGGCAGGTCAATTAAAATAGTCTTCTAGTTCTTGTCAAAGAAATCTAAGATAAATAGCTCCATCTAAAATTACTATTCAAGAAATGAGGACCACACAATGTCTAAAACAAGAAGCACATCTGTTTTCACGTCAGATGATTCTCTCGAGAAGCTCATGAATAAGGTATGTGCCACTTTCGTCAATCAGTTGAAATCTGAGTTTGATACTCGTTTTAATAAATTAGAAGATAAACTTACTGAAATGTCTAATAAGATATCGGAATTTAGTAGCAATATTCAGAAAAATTCAAAGGCAATTGAGACATTGGAGTCCAGGGTTGACCTCTCTGAACAACTGCAAAAAAGAAACAACCTACGTTTCCTTGGTATATTGGAGGTTGAGGAAGAAAATACCTTGGATGTAATTGTGATTTTATCAACTCAACACTTAAGCTGAATTGTTCTATTCGTGACATTGACTGTGCTTTTCGTGTTGGTTCAAATACCGATTTGATAAATCTAGTAGGGCGATTTTAGTAACTTTTGTTAATAATTGGAAACGAAACGAAGTGTTCAGTGCCAAAAAGGACCTTAAGGGTTCTGGATTCGCCATTTTTGAGGACCTAACCAAAAAAAGATATGACTTCCTAGTGAGTGCTAAAAAAAAATATGGAAAAAACAAAGTGTGGTCTGCGGGTGGTAACATCTATTTGGCATGACGAAGAAAAGAAAAAATCCAAGTTGTTTTAGGTACATTTTCATTTATTCTTAAGTGTTCTCTGCAACTTTATCGCCAATGTACGAATATAACAATATCCATACATGTGGGCAGCGATAAGATTGTTCGGAATTTGTTTTTTTATGGTATATTATAATGTGGCTTGGGAATTTACAGAATATATACTTTAACTTTTTACTTTAACTCTAAATAAAGTCTATTTTATGTTATTACAATCTGGTGTAAATATGTTTTTTTATCTTACTTTTAGCGAGTATGAACGTTCTTATCTTGCTTTAAGCAGGTATCATTTTTTATCTTAGTTAAGTTATTTATTTATGCAGGTATGGCTTTTTAACTAATGTTTAATGCTGTACCCACATTTGGTATTAAAACATGTCTAAATACATCGCCTTTTGTTAATCTTAAATAAAATATGTGACCGGCAAAATAAAGAACATAATCTGATAGCATGCATTCACGGGCGATAGATTTTTGTCATTTTAATGTACGATCCTTATGTGCTGGTTTTGATTTATTCACTGAAATGATTGTTGAGCACTCTTTTGATATCATTGGACTATCTGAGACTTGGTTAAATCCTGGTGTGGAGGATGGGGGAGTTAATATTCACAATTATAACATTAAGGAAGGATAGAGATGGGAGAGGGGAGGAGTTGCATTTTACATAAAAAATATCTTTAAATATACAGTTTTAACAATAAATAATGAAAAGTCCGCCCTCGAACAGCTATGGATCTCCATTAAATGCGCGGGTAAGAAAGCTATATATAGGCCGCCTCACACTAATTTGTCATTGTGTATTGATGACTTGGAGGACACCTTGGTGAGTATGATACCCCAGTTTGACTTTATTGCGTTTGGTGGTGATTTTAATGTTGATATGTTGGTTGCCAATAGCCCGAACGGTGTTGCGCTTTTGAATTTTTTCAATAAATACGGCTTTTCCCAGTGTGTAAAAAATCCGACGCGTGTAACTAATGGTTCTAGTACACTTTTAGATTTATTAGTGTGCAGTGATACTTCTCTTATAAATTCCACTGAAATTTTGGATGTTGGCAACATTTCCGACCATAAATTAGTGTCTTTTCAAATTAAATGTGCTAAAACCAAACCTAAACCATTCTATAAAACATACAGAGATTTCAAAAATTTTGATTATAATAATTTTTTAACCGATCTTAATGGAGTTAATTGGGAATATATATACTCATGCAGAGATGTTGATAGCATGGTTAACTTTCTGAATAATCAACTGAATACTCTCTTTAATAAGCATGCACCATTTATAACGACCAGAATATCTAAACCACCGGCACCTTGGTTAACTGACAACCTTAAATTTATGATGCGTCTGAGGGACAAAGCCCGTTTAAAATTTAAAAAACATAAAACTGCACCGTGTTGGGAGGAATATAAAGCCCTACGCAATCAAGTTAATATTGCCACCAGGGCTGAAAAGAAGGCTTTTTTGCAATACACATTTAAGCGCGATCCTAAGAATTTTTGGCGTACTATAGCCTACCTTAACCTAACGGACAATAATGCGAAGTCTAGCCAGATGAATGTGGTTGCCAATGATTTTAGTAATTACTTTGTTAATGCATTGCCAATGGTGCCATCTGTGGACAGCACATTTATTGAGCAGAACTATTTTAACAAATATTTTGGAAATTACGAGTCTTTCAAATTCACTGTAGTTTCTAATGAATCAATAGAAAAAATAATTTCTAAAATAAAAACCAATTCAACTGGCTGTGATGGTATTAATCTCAAAATATTACTGTATATTACACCCCATTTAACTAACTTTATCACTTTCATTATAAATCAGTGTCTTCTATCCGGTGGTTTCCCTATTACGTGGAAGCTTGCTCATATAGTTCCTGTTCCCAAGGTGTCTAATCCTAATCAGCTTAAAGACTTCCGACCTATTAGCATCTTGCCTTTATTTTCTAAAATTCTTGAAAAGATAGTAGCCGAACAGCTGTCTAACTATATTAATCAGCATAACATTCTTCCCTCAACTCAGTCAGGTTTCCGCGGTAGTCACAGTACTACTACAGCGTTACTTCAGGTAACAGACGATATCTACACAGCATGGGATCGCAACTTAACTACATGTCTCATTCTACTCGATTTTAGTAAGGCATTTGATACCTTAGACCATAATATATTACTAACTAAACTAAAATATTTCGGTATAGGGGATGTCGCTTTAACTTTTTTTAATAATTATTTAAGTAACAGACAACAACGAGTTTGTTATATCTCATCTATATCAACGATAGTTCCAGTTTCATAGGGTATACCCCAAGGTAGTGTGTTAGGTCCACTGCTTTTTTCTTTATACACCGCGGACTTTTCAAAACATTTAAAACATCTTAAATCACATCAGTTTGCTGATGACACACAAGTGTACTTCTCCTTTTCTCCTTCTAATATAAATACTGCTGTCAGTTTTATCAATTCCGATCTCGAACTAATAGTTAAGGTATCTGAAGTGCATAGATTGGTACTTAATGAAAGCAAAAGTCAGCTTATGGTTTTCGGCAAGTCAAATACTAATGTTGTTTCTGACCCGAATTTTAAAATATTTATAAATGGATCTGAACTGGTGCCTGTCGAATCCTGTAGAAATCTCGGATTAATCCTAGATAATGAACTTAGGTTTTCCCAACACGTGTCCTCTCTAATTAAGAAAACCTATGGCAAACTGAAACTTTTATACATGCACAAAGATATCTTGGACCTTAATACCAAATTAAGACTTTCAGACTCATTAATACTCTCACATTTAAATTATTGTAATGTTGTTTTTTGGCCCGCCTTATACCAACGCGATCGTGATAGCTTACAAAAATTGCAGAATGCTTGTCTTAGGTTCTGTTATAATGTACGCAAATTTGATCATATAACGCCCTCACTTGTGGAGTCTGGATGGCTAACTGTAAAAGAGCGGTTTGAACTCCATATGGCGTGTCTGATTTACAAAATTGGGAATCAAGAATTACCTGAATATCTTTTCGGCAAGCTCCAAAAACGTTCGGATTTACATTACATCCATACGCGACATGGTAGTCTGTTTAGCGTCCCAGGGCACAACCACGAATTTTTTAAGAGATCTTTTAGTTATGTTTCAGTAAACTTATTCAACTCCCTCCCCTCCCAATTGAAGGAATCCTCTAGTATTAACACCTTTCGTAAAAAAGTTAAGACATATATTTTAACCAAACGTGACCAGCACTAAGGATGTTTATACATTTTGTCATTTATTATTAATAATTGAATAATATAATAATAAATTAAATAAATTATTAATAATTAAAAAAATTAATAATTATATAACTTTTTCGAATTTTCTATTCGCTTTTCGCTTTTACCTCTTCAGTATATATTTTATTATTATTCTGGTCTATTAGGTAGTTATATTTAATTTGTAACCATTGAATTTATATGTTTTTTTCTTTAGGATAGTACTTTGAAAATCTAAGTACATAGGTATATTTACATTTAATATTTATGTTATTATTGTGTAACTAGGGTGGTTGTATGAGCAGCTGTAGTTGGATACCGCCACCTATCTTTAAATAATTATATAGATGTATTTGTTTATCTATAAAATAAAGACATTTATTATTATTATTATTATTATTATTATTACTGTGTTTCTTAAAATAGCACACCTCACACTAACGATTTGCTGTCCTTGGAATTGAGATCCTCTGTAGAAGGGGGGAATAAAACTGACTAGTGTTTTTTCGATTGATTATGTCACTGGTGGCAAATATTGACTTATCAGTTCAAAGAACGAATTTTAAATAATTATTATTTTGGTTAATTTTTTCTAAAATAATTTATCAAAACTATTTTTTATCTTTGACTTGCGTTAATTTTGGTGTCGGTCTAATTTTGAAAGCTTGTATCCATTTTTCTTTAATGTATTTTGAACTCTCCAATAAGAGGTATCTTTTGGATCTTCAATCTCTTGCAGCAAGGATTTCGATATCTGCCTTGTAAATATATTTGTATTTTTTTCTATCTCAAGTAATATATTGAAGTCACTCTTTAGACTACGTACATACAGGCGGAATGTCTTACTATGATATTTGTGTGATTGGAGTACGAATGATAGCGAGGACTGCAACTTTCACGTTCATATCGTAATTAAACTTGCCTGTATCAATCATATCCATTGGGTTCCTTTATAAATAAATACTTTTAAAAGTCTTTATATACATCATCGAATGACGGAATGAACACCCCTCATATAAGAAACAAAAGCATTTAAAAAATAAAAGAATATATTCATTTATTATGTTAATATATGAATCTGGGTAAGTTCTTTATCTACTCCTTCGTTTCGCTAACTATTGTCCAGCATTTGAAAAATATTCTTTCTCAAATGATATATGAAGCAAAGTTCGAAAAAGAAACGGAAACTTGCACAAAGGTGGCGTTTGATTAAGGGCCCGTAAATCCGCTGGCTATGGCAGAAATCAGAATATAGATTAACGACGATCCGGCGAGTTCGGCCCGCCCTGCCGTATTTAACCACGGCGCCATCACTCGCAATCTGCTCATTCAAGATCAGGAACAGAGATTTTCAATATCACAGAGATATGGATACTTTGCTAAAGTTTATTGCCTTCCTAAATTAAATTTTCCCTTCGCAGGTTAGTTAAAGCTATCAAATGTGAATCACACTTTTTCTGAATATGTATTATGTTTACGAGATATCAGCAGCTACGTACAACCTACTATTATACCAAAGTCGGACAAAACTGCAGGAAATAATATTCATAATGCTGTTTATAAAAAAAATAATATTTATTTACAAATACATACATAATTTGTTGCTTATGACCGATTTAAAAGGATGAAAATGTTACGTTTTTATTGTATTATATGGTTGTATTCTTTTTTATTATTTTTAAGACATTTATGTGTTTTAGGTTAAACCATAACAAACTGGACAAATTGGAAAGCTTCATCAGGTCACTTTAGTTACTAAGATTAAATACATCTAACTCTTTTTTAACTCAGTTAAAATAATTCGAGGCAAAACGTTTTTTTTTTTTTTGAGAAGGTCTAAATCCAAAATTTATACTTTTTTGTCTACGAACTTTAACAAAAGCACAAGGTCAACAATATCTCTTATAATTTTAAAATAGTTGAAGCAACAAATTAATGTACACACTGAACCCCCCAACAATAAAATAAACTTTTCTTTATTTTAAATTTTCGTCAAGAGCTTACATTAACATTTGTTTTTTTTAGCGAATCTTACCGGTTCTTGCCAGAGGTAAAATTTTCTACCACCGGCCTTGATAATCGATGAGTTTACATTGTGTTCTAACTGTGCGTACTTAATATTCCACAAGCTTTAACTACTTTGATAATAAGACCTAACGAAAACAAATTAGGCGAGAAAAACGAATTGTTTGTTACACAGCAGAAATAAATAGAAGCACAGAGAAAATATATCGCCGATTGCAAACCTTTAAAAGCAGTAGTATAGTAGCGAAAAGAGGAGAATTACCTGACTTTGAGTAATTTAATACCTAAGTGAAAATCAATTTTTTTAGGTTACATTTTACATCATTTTTGTGCTGGTGTTCTGATTTTTTAACGTTATAATACCAATAAGATTTACCATATTTTATATTACCTCCGAATGATCTTTCAAATATTATATTTTTCTACGATATTTAAAAAAGCGCTCAAAAACACATACAAAACAAGACTTGAAAATTAATATTTCAAACGTTTTTTCCAATTATATTATTATTAGTTTGCTTTTTAACTAAATACGTATTTCTTGCAACAAATTTTTAACCAAAAATTATAAATTTAAATACCTACACTTTTGGAATTTGTTTTTATAGAGGAAAAAATCTTTTAAGATTAATTCTTGAAACAATTTCAACGCTTAGGAGATCATGGTTCTTGGTATAAATTTGTTTTTTCATTATGTTCTGAAGTTTTGCCTTTGATTGTACGATGCATTTTCAGGAACCTTTTCTGCAAGAGATTCGATCATTGAATGAGCTCGTAAAGATTTAGGCAGGCTTTTATACTTGATCTATGCTCACCGAACCATGACCCAAAATCCTGAGACCGGCGCTCCAATCTTGATTTCTTTTTCAATCGTGGAATGTCAGCGTGCCTCTGCACCAGATTAGTTAATTTGATACATCTTTCTTGTTCTTAAGTCTAGTGAATATTCAACGTCCTATATTTTCAGAAATACTTCCAGAAGAACAAGGAAATTTACATACTATTTCTGTTTGAAACTCTACAGAATAATTAGGGAATCGCATACATTGATCAGTTTTCTTGTGTGTGTTTAAAATTGCACAGGTTCTTGAAATTGAATTGAAAATTGAAGAAAATAGTAAATACAAAAGATGTAGCGTTTTGTCGCAACTCCCAAATACTTGTCGCGAAAGTTAAAACCTACACGGTGACTTGGATATTTTAACTGATACAATCTGTATATCTTTAAATAATTATTTTGGCTCTGTTAAATTAAACCTTGGATTAGATTATTTTTAGTTTATGGCTACTATATGATTGGTTTATGGTTATTTTCCTTACATCAACTGGTCAGCCTGGTGTCTGTATATAAATAATGTAATGAGAAATTTCTTGGAGGAGGTAAAAACAAATATTTGTAATTGAGTGTAAGGGATAATGATAATTGCTTTCTTTCTTTTCTACCCTCACTGAATATTAAATCAGTTAAGGATTTTACGTCGCGTTCAGAAAAAAAAAATTCATAAAATTTAGTTTTTAGATATTTCTAAAATTAAACATTAAAAGTACAATAAGGAAAAAATTAGTTATCATTTATACTACAGTGTGAATTTACGGTTCAATGTATTTGTTTCGACATGTATTTTAGGTTCCAATACGGAAAGGTGGCGATATTATAATAACTAATTGCAAAGCGTCCAATATTAGCTTACTATTAATCCAAGCAGCTGATTCTTTTTAGATTTAATATTGTACTGTTGAACTTGAAGAACATCACTATAGTGACTTCCAATTTTCCTCCTATCACGGTCTTGGTTTCATCTTCATTTTGGGATGAACTAATCTTAAAAACCATTATTCGCTAATTACCCACAGCTATTAAATATTCAATTCTACTGTTAGTAAACTTCTATAAAAAGGAAGTTAAAGAACGCGGAGTATATTTAGGAAAATGGACTTTCTTAGAGCTTTAGTTAGGTGCACCGTTTCCAATAAATATAATCGGAAAACCGCTAAATTCTAATGATTCAAACTCTGATTACCTATAAGCTAAATGAAGATGGGAATTTGCATTTAAGTGTGTATTAGTATATATATATATATATATATATATATATATATATATATATATATATATATATATATATATATATATATATATATATATATATATATATATATATATATATATATATATATATATATATATATATATATATATATATATATATATATATATATATATATATATATATATATATATATATATATATATATATATATATACATATATATATATATATATATATATATATATATATATATATATATATATATATATATATATATATATATATATATATATATATATATATATATATATACATAGTTATATATCATATTCTTTCTCTGCTAAAAATACATTTATAGGTGTTCAGGAAATATGAGGAAATTTTCCTGTAGATGAGGCCAAATGTTAAATTCTAGTGGAGAGGATGTTAGAGCCTTATCCTCAAAAACTTCTATAAGGATATTCGCTACCATAAGTAATAGAAGAAAACAACCGGTCTTAGGGTTTATTCGTAGAATGCACCTGAACAAATTAAATAAGTTTATATGAGACAAGCCTCAGTTAAGTTTATTAGAGCGGTTGCAAAATTATTTTATGGAAATATGTCTAATAAAATTGAAAGTGAATGATTAAGAGAAACATTGATAGATATGGATTTTAAATCGAAACTTACGAAATGTTTCGGGACGTAATTGGATTGCGATAAGTCTTTTCACGAATTGTCTAGAATTTTTTATTTAATTTATTTAAATTAAAATTTAAAAAAAACTAGGTGTAGAATTGAGTTATAAAAATAATTTGTTCGTCAGAGTCTCACTTAACAAAAATTACATATGAGTAATATGTGTTAATCCTATATATCAGGCATTATTAGCCTAAAACAGTGTGAAATTATATTAATGTGTTAAAATAATAATCGTATTGAATTACCTTACAAAAAAGGACAAACTCACACTAACATAAACTAAAAAAAAAAATACTACAAACACTTTACAGCAAAAATCTCATTTTGTTTGCCGATCTTTGTGTATCTTAAGGCCAACGACCCAATTAAAGGAATTCTGAAATTAAAAGAAATGGTTCAACTTTTTTTAGGTTGTAATCAAATAAAAAAAGATAAAAGAGACATAAAATGTCGGTGTTAGTCATAAGCTGGGCTGGTGATACGTGTTTGGGCTCAATAAGAGCTTCATCAGACTTAAAAGATTCAAACCTACTCTCTACATTGTTAAAATAAAATAATTATATTACCCTAAGAGTTAAAAAAGAAGTCAACATGTGGATATATATATGTTTGTTAGTATTGTACCTCTTTTGGGAATATAATACGGAACCATATGTATAATATAATAAGTAAACATCTTGTTCTTTAGAAGCACATGACTGCTAAATAGACTAATTTCCCCAGATACTCATAGGTAAGTAATCTCTTCCGTTCATTTAATCTTTGTATGTTGGTGGACCAGGCAACAAGAGTAAATGCTCACTCTAGCACACTAATCGATTATGTGTGTGCAAACTTCACAAAAAAATGAAGTTCTCACTCAGGTCTCTCATCTGGAATTTCGGATCATGAGGCGATTATTTCCGGATTTACTTTGCCCACGAAACCAAAACTGTCTTATTTGGTTGCGTGGATCCCCTGTCAAGGTTTAATGAGAAAATTATAAAAATCTTTAATGATCATTTTCCTATTCGTAAAATAAAACCTAAAAACAAAAAGCCTTGGCTGACTTCTGGAATTAGGAAATCAGGAACCAATCTTCGATCTCCACACACTATGCGTAAATATACTACAGATCCAAGGTTTTTATTATATTTCACTAGATATAGGGCCATTTACCGACAAATTTTAAAAGCTGCCAAACAAAAATATTACAGTGACAGAATCTATAATGCTCGTAACAAGAGTAAAGAGCATTGGTCAATAGTCAATTAATTAAGAGGCAAGTCAAGTTTTTCAGCAGAGAAATCTAGTTTAGACGCTAATAGTTTGAATTCCTTCTATTGTTGTGTAGCTGACAGATTGACATCTAATTTGAATTCACAACTTGATCCTCTGTCATTTGTTACAATTTCTATTACTGATTCATTTAGCTTCCATCACACAGACATTAAAGAAATCAAAGCAACAATAAAAAACATAAAAAACAGGAATTTTGCGGGATTTGATGGAATTTCAGCTAGAATTTTTGAATGTTTATCTGACAATTGCCTGAATGTTCTGGCTGATGTCATTAATGAATTCTTTAATTGCGGCTTGTTTCCTGAGAATTTAAAGGTGGCTATTGTCCAAGCTATATATAAAGGAGGTAATCTCGATGACCCAGGGAACTTTCGCCCCATCTCCCTTTTGCCAACTCTCTCAAAGATTATTGAAAAACTTGTTAAGGAAAGAATGCTAAGCTTCCTCAATCGTCACAATCTCATACAACAATCACAATATGGATTCCAAAATAACAAAAATACAATGAATGCTGTGTTCCATTTCTTGAAGAGACTGTACCTAGGACTGAATGAGGGTGACCTAGCTGCAGCAGTCTTCTGCGATTTTTCAAAGGCGTTCGACTGTGTAAGTCATGTGACACTGCTGCGCAAACTATATTTATATGGCTTTAGGGGTGGTGCTTGAGTGGTTCTCGTCCTATTTAATGAGCAGGAACCAACTGGTGAAGGGTCGGGATGGCATGTCTGAAGTTATGACTATTAAGCATGGTGTCCCACAGGGTTCGTTTGTTTCTTCTGTATGTTAATGATCTGACTACCCTTGACATTTCTGGATAGTTTACTTTCTTTGCGGATGACACCATACTTCTTTCGGTAGGTGGAGAAGCCAATTCTTTGGTAAACAGAGTGTCTGCTGATGTTGGGAGGATTCAGTTGAGGTCTGAGGCTAATTCCCTTAGTTTCAATATCAACAAGACTAATATAATGACTTTTAAATTTGATGTAGATGCAAGTCCCATACCCATTTCTAACAAGACTTCTACCAAATTCTTGGGCGTCTGGATGGATAACAGGTTAAAATTTCGTGACCACATCTTAGCACTTAATTCCAAATTGGCTTCAGGTTGCTTTGCAGTTCGTATAGTTTCACAGGAGTTGGGTAGTGCTATGGCAAGAAACGTTTACTTCAGCCTAGTTTAAGCCCATTTGACATATGGCATTCCATTCTGGGGATTTTGCGCCCAATATCATCTTAATTCAGTTTTTATTTTGCAAAAAAGAGCAATTCGTTAAATTTGCCGAGCCAGGGTTGAAGATCATTGCAGGCCTTTGTTTTACCAAGAAAAAATACTAACATTGCCTTGCTTACTGATATTAGAGACTGCATCCGTTATCCATAAGCGATTCAGTGGCATGCAAATGACTCACCAGTATGAAACAAGAAATTCTGATAACTTACTTCTACCTATTCCTAAATCAGAACTTACCAAAAATGCTTTCTTCTTTGAGATGTATAACCACCTTTCACTACATATTAAACAAATAATGACAATCAAATTATTTAGAAAATCATTAAAATTGGTTTTATTAGAAAAAACTTTTTATAGTTTACAAGAGTTTTACGACACCAACCTGTGATTGTCCAGTTTATTGTACGTTGTCTTTTCCTGTTTTTATAAAAATATTATTAGTGTGATTTATTTATTTGAATCTTGTATACTATTTCATTTCTGTATATCTAGTTTTAGCCATATTAGTTTATTGTATTTTTATAGATATGCTTGTTCACAAGAGTGTACCTACTCTTTATAACAAATAAGGCAATTTTTGACTTCGGCTATTGACCATAAATCAATACCTTCAAAGTTCTGTAATACCAACTTTTAATTGTCCAATTTATTGTATATTGTCATTTTCACTGTTTTTATTAAAGTATTCTTAGTGTTAATTGGGTATTTAAATATGGTTTATTGTACTATTTATGTATGTTTAATTTAGACCATATTAGTTGAATGACTTGTAATTTTATGGAAGCTTATTCACAAGAGTTTACTCGTTATAACAAATAAAGCGATTTTTGACTTGACTTTGACTTAATATTTTTATATATAGGCAACTAATAAAATCTCATCTTGCATACGATAATATGTAGATATGTGTTTGTCTTCTCCGCGTGTTTATTTCTTTTTTAACTGTTACGGTAAAATTATTATTTTATTTTTCAAAGGTAGATAGTAGGTCTTAATCTTTTAGGTTTTATCATGTCCTTATAAAGCGAAACACATATAACCAGTACAGTTAATGACAGAGACCGAGACTTTGCATCTATTTTATGATTTATATTTTGAATAAAGGAATTCTGGCCTGCGCTAAACGTACTAGGTATCAGTCAAATTGTTGAAAAACCTAGTTAAGATTAGAATTTAATACACTATTTAAACATAAAAATATAGGTTTTTTTAGTTCTGGTTTAGTCTTTTCTAGTAAATCCAACTTTTTACCTTTTGAAGAAATTTGTACAGTATTAGGAAAAGAGAAAATATGTTTGATTTTAACTAAATAGTTTGCAAAAACTGAAGTCCATAAAGTAATCATTGACGCTTTCGTTAAACCTTTACCCTCTCTGTTTATGCATCACTTAGTTGAATTATGTTTCATGGGGCTATCAAAGATGGTCATCGCTTTAGAATATCTAACATATTAATTACTTTTAGTTAGAAATAATACGTTTTTGTATTATAAAGCATCAGATAATCAATCTTTTACTTATTTCATAAGTTATGTATTTTTTAAACAAAAATTACGTGCAACCTTTCAGAAACTAATTTTAATTTGGAAAAAAAAAGTGCTTCATCCATAAATTTTTGTGTGTCGGAAAAAATGAATCTTTTAAATATATATGTTAAATTTATCACCTTTCATGGGTTTCATTATTTATAAGAACCGCTGATAATTCACGGTAATAGTTGTAACATTGCTTGTAACCTTTGAATAAACATGGCCCTTATTATAGCGCCAGTGTCATTAAAGTGTCATTTTTGTGGAATCGCCTCATTTTCAAAATGCCTCGTCGATAATGCGAAAGCGAACAAGTTTTGGTATCAAAGCTTATCGCATATTTTAATAGAGAACGAGAAGTTGGAAAACCGTTACTACTTGTCACTGCTGTCCATAAGGTAAGTTTCTATAGTATAGATTCATAAAACATTTGCGGTTTGAAATTTGTAGTTTTTTTAGTTATATTTAAGAGAGTCGCTGATGCTCTGGGATTTTCTATAACCATTGTCCAAAGAATAGCTTTAAATGGAATTAAAAAATTAAAATTCTCAGGCAAAGACACAACATGCCATAAAAGATACATGCGGGAAGCCTTTGCATGAAATGCACGAGCCATTTTTAAGGGCGCATATACATGTATACTATGCATGCTGTAGGTAATTAAGTATTCATTTATTTAAAACTGTGGTGGATAAGTCAGTTTTCAAAAAAAGAGAGCATGATTTTTAATTTAGCTCATTTTCAGAATAAATTAGTTGCGATACGTTAGAACAAAGTAGCTTACACATAAATATCTTTCTAATAACTTTGCTTTAATTTCCGAAGTTCCCGAAATGTTCCCAAAGTAGTTAAAAAATAAATTGAAAATTGGTGTATAAATGTCAGTAACGTCCTTGTCACAGTCTTTGCAACTATATAACTTCGTGCGTGGCACAAAAGACATAGATTTTTTTAAGGGAATATCACCTTAACAAGAAAACTTCTTTCGCATAAAAACCAGTTGTCCTGGATGAGATTTGAATTTACAGCAAACATTTAGAAAAAGCCAACAGGACGGTATGCCTAAAACTGTTAGAAGAAAAACTTCGCTGGGGTGGTTAGACATATTATGTTGTATGCTTAAATGGAAGATGGAATTGTACGAAATGCGAATTTGATTTTTAAATTGGGTAATAAATCTGGAGACTACAATGATTTTATGAATTGTGTAAACTTTGGAAAAGGGTTTCAGGAAGGGTTTATCCTGAATTTAAATTTAAATTTTAATAATGCATCGTACCATTCCTTTGGTTGTTATTTATTTTTATCAAATTGATAATTTTTTAATCTTTATACCAATCTTTTTATTGGAATTTTTTAAGAGAGAGTAGTTTCCTTGCTTTCAGGTAGCACTGTGCAAAATCTCTACTTTACATGATTTTTTTAACTAGATAAAGGCCATAAAGGTTTCCGTTCTAATTTAAACGCCGTTCATAACGATTTATTAAAACTCTGCTATTTCCTAAGTTAATATTCTAGGAAGTATATTTACAAAAGTTGAACTTAACACATGAAATTGATTTTTGTATCATTAAAACTAATGAAGCTTTTAAACAATACATAACACCCCTTTGTTTATTTAGACTGAGGCAAAACGATTTCAGTTACATTTGTTGCCACTTTCATCAACTAGTATAGAAACAAAAATGGGCTCTTGTTCCATAAACAAGGAGTCATTTGTTTTACGACGTTATGGACTCAACGCTGACTCTTGACAAATAACTTGTCATCCTTTTCTCAGGCCCCTGGGTTGATATCCATTTGTTTCGAATCCCCTCGTTATGATATTGGACACGTGGTCTAATTTACGACCCTTATATTAATCCCGAGGATTTTCGGGTTTATATTGCTCTTTATATTCCCATTATTTTTCTGTAACTATCTTCTGTTGATATTTCTGCTCCTCCTATCAGCGATATTTGTAAAAAAAAACGATTTAGCTAAGAACGGGAAAATAAATTAAATATATTATATTCTGGCATACAAATTGGATGTTGTCTAAGATAATATAACTTTAAAATTGCCAACAATTTAGCAGAATGTCACATTTAAAACACGTTGAAAAGCAACTTATATGGTGAAAAATATACTAAAAAATGTATACTATGTGAACTATTTTAATAAAAACACAACAAAAATATTATTCCTAAATAGGAAACATAAGTAATTTGTATGAGAACTATTAGTCGTTTTTATTGTTGTCAAAACTCTGCCCTCTTGTAGGGATGTAATATTTTATTATTATACCATTTCCTTAAACAATGGAAATAATTGCCAAGGCGCATATAGCTAAATAAGTTTCTACAGTTTCAATTTACTGTCGTTAGAATGTATTACTAATAATTTGCCAAAGGTCTGATAAACTGAAACTAAACGGTACTGCATATTTTTTTTCAGTATTTAAACCACGGAATGTTCTTTAATCAGAAAATTTAGTACTGAAACATGAGATGGCACCTCATTATAAAGCTTGTTTGGTTACCTTTAATTGAGAAGTATATAAATTAAAAATATTTTTTTAGAATCATATGGTACAATAAATATATCGTTAAAAATCTCAATTTGTCGTATTCCAGTCTGTTCCGGAATCACCCTTATATTCAAAAACCTTTGAATCGATTTATCTTGTTTTTTATTTTAAATTTAAAAAATCTAAGAACAAAAATTATTGCTGAGTTCGAAATTTGGAATAAATCTTTTCGTAGGCCGAATTCTCTATAACAGAATTGAGGAAAACTGAAATACGCATGTTTGTCAGATTGGCAAGTTCCGATAGATACCTCTTTTTAGCTATTTCTAAACATCATAAAAAATCCTTCACAAATTTCACCTATTTTTTTACGCGTATAAAAATTTACTGCTTTACAAAAATTAATTAGAATATACCGGGTGACAAGGAAATCATTGGCCAAGGCGTTATTCAGTTTCTTTTTAAGTAAGAGTATTGATATTAGATGTAACCGGAAGTAGACTCAGGTTAAGAGTTTTAATGACAACGCTGTATGTATTTATGCCATTCGTTAGCGCGAAAAATTCCTATTTCAATGACATATCGCAAGTAGACATTTGTTTTCAAAATGGCGGCGCAGGAGACATTATTTCTATAATCAATATGGCGGCACTGTGACGTCGTCGATCGAGTTTTTATCAAGCAACTTAATAAAATAGCAAATAAAGGAAGCACTTTGAGTATTTTTGATGAAACATGCAAAAATTTCGATTCGTCTTCTATTAGAATACATTTTAGTAGTTCTTTCAGATGACATTCTTTCTCTTAAATCTTAGTGAACATTTTAAATACAAATTTTAAATTAATATTAAATTATAAGTCAGTATCTACAGATAAATACCTGACCCACTACACTTTTTGTTTCTATTTCCAAATACAAATCATAAAAATCATTCAAGCTTTTTTTAACTATTTTGGTTTTATTTTAACCAATCTTTCTATTTCTAACAATTACATTAAATAAACTGGGATTTAAAAAAAACTCATTCAGTTAAATGTTCTATTTGCTAACCGCCTTGTTGCTAACACAATTGAATTCTTCTGATCTTTTCAGTAAGTTACTTAAATGCTCTTCCGAAATCATATCAACAGCTTACCTTACTCGATTTTCTAGGATCTCTAAAGCTGGTGGAGGAGATGAATGAGATATTTCTTTGAAAAAACTCCATATAGGATGCTCAATTTGGTCTTAGAGAAATCCCAAATACATTTCACCATTCGATGCCATGTGAAAAAAAATTAGACCAATGACGTTCATTCCTACTACACCCAACCAAACATTCACTTCGAAACGCTGTCTGTTGAACATACCGAGACTGGTAAATCTAAATTCATCTGAGAAGAGCATTTGATGGTGGAATACTCTATTAACATTATAATTTTCTAGAAACCAATTGCAATAATTTATGCGCCTCTCAAAGTCATTTTTGTATAGGCGATGGTAAATTTGATATTTAAAATACTTAAAACTGTGCTTCTTTAAAATTTTCCTAGCACATTCACGACAAATATTGTACTAGTAACTCAGCTCTCAAATGGAAGCGGTTCGTAGATATTCAACATAGGCTAAAATGTTTGTTTCAACTTCTTCGTTTACTATGAAGGCATTAGCATTTTCATCTGCATTATTTTTTCATTTTTCCAGTGTTCAACTAACAATGGAAAATAATTTCTCGAAGGAGCGTCACGACCTGGGAATCTTCCTTAATATAACTCTTGTATAAACCATAGCTAATAACCAATCAACCAATGAACTGAACACCCAAACACGACAAAAGGAAACTTTTCGCACACCATAACGGGACTACAAAATGAAACTTATTGACAATAAATACAAAAAACTATTTTGACGTTTCTAATAATAACCAATTACCATTTGTCTTTGTCTACAGTTTGTTTCCAAAGCCGACTTTTATAAATAAAAAAACCTTCTCGTGTAAGCCAATATCACAACAATTCTGAAATTTTGCAGATCAGTATACGTACTTTTTATTAAAATAAAAATAGTTGCAAAAAATAGGAAAATAGCTATTAAAAAATCCATGTCGTGGCATTCGTGCTAATAAAGTTTTAACTATTTTACCTAAAGGTAGGTATTTGTTTATAATGAAAAGACATCTTTGAGTGATTTCAGTTTTTACTTGGAAATAAAAACACACGGTGTAGTGTATCAGGCATTTATCTGTAGACACTGACTTATACTTTAATGTTAATTTTAAAAAAGTACCGTTACCTATTTAAAATTTTCTATAAAATTTAAAGGAAAGGATGTAATTTGAAAGAAATAATAAAAAATTAAACATGAATCAAAATTGTTGCACGTTTCATCAAAAAAATCATCAATCAAAGTGCTTCCTTTAGTTGGTTGCTTGACGAAAACTAGATGGGTAACGTCACAGTGCCACCATATTGATTTTAGAAACGATGTCTCCTGCGCCACCATTATGAAAACAAATGTCTACTTGTAATATGTTGTGAAAAAGGGAATTTTCTGCGCTATCAAATGGAATAAAAATATATACAGGATTCCATTTAAAGTTCTCGACCTAGGTCTAGCGATATTCAATTGTTTTTCTTCGGAATGTATGTTTCTAAGGACCTATATCTTTAATTAGAATATCAAAATATCATATATATATATATATATATATATATATATATATATATATATATATATATATATTATATATATACTGGTAAGGCATATAGCACTGGTCACTATCAATAAAAATGATGACGAGACAAGCATAAAACATGAAAATACAAGAAAAAACAAACTTCTGTTCCTATGTGGAGGTTGCGCACCAGCAATATTTTATTTTGAAACACATGTGAATTATTAAGATTAGGTCAACAAACGGGTGAACTAAAAGCCCCCTCTTCCAATATACAGTTTAAATTATGTTTTAAATGTTAACTTTGACTTGTGTTTTGATGTTTTATGTCTGTTGGGTCGGCGAAAGTTCCTTTTTATTCATTGTAACTTGTGCTAAGCCTCACGAGTATCTCTGATGATGACGAAAGCCGAAAGCATTTGCTATTAAATTTGAATAATTTGCATGACATACCACCATTCTTTCCATTTTTGTATATTCAGTTCTACGTTCAGTAGTGGCTATCTACACCTCTCTCTACTTTTTCAATAATTTATTATTCAAAAAAATGCCATTTTTGAAAGTCGGCCGCTCAAACTGGGGTAGAAAGAGAAATAAAAGAAAAGGGGGTGCCAAACGATGTGACAAAGCCCAGGAGAGAATGAACGGTTAGTAATTTGCCACATCGCGTGGCGTTCTTTTATGAAGGAAAGTGAAGTATGACCCAATTTAATTCTCCACGTATGTAGTTTAGTAAATAACTATATGTACACATACAAATTATGTTATTGTTCACTTCCCTTAATAAGAGGAAGGGAACTTCTTCTTAAAGTGCTCTGCAGATTGATTTTTCCCAGTTACCCGGAATTTCCCTGATAATGAATCCTTTCATTTATTAAGGGAAGTGAAATGCAACTATGAGCGTTACTTGTGTAATACTGGGGTAATAAAGGGAAAGATTCATAACGAGTTAAACCAATTTACCAATAGTCTAGATTCAAATAAAATAAATAGTGTTATTTTTTAAACAAACTGAAAGTCTTATTACGGATAAGGCCTTATACTGTGTTTACGGCGTCAAATCTTATTTGTTCATCTCTATATTAAAATTCAACATCTGAAGACAATTAAAACGCTAATTTCTTGCACTTTTGTTTAAACTTTTATTACGTCATCATTTTGTTTCCTATGTTAAATTCATACCAATATTTTACCACATCCCACCTTATTTTTTGCAGAATTTAGAGTTAATTAAATAAGTAGACTTTCTATTGATTTTTTAAATATTTTATTAGGTCGCAGTTTTCTACCATCATATTGCATTCTCACCAGAACTTGACCAGTTTATCCCTATAACACATTCTGCAAAATTTGAGGACAATTGAATAAGTTGCTTTTTTTACACTGATTGTTAAAACATTTTATTAGGCAGCCATTTTATTACGCCATATTGCATTCGTATTAAAATCTTACCAGTTTATTCATGTTACAGTTGATGTATGTGCTAAATTTTAAATCAATTTTAATACGTATTTCTTGTAGTGATTTTAAAAATATGTTATTAGGCCGCCATTTTGTTCTGTTAAACTGAAATCCTACAAACATTTTACCAGTTCATACTTCCACCACACTTCATTCTTACGAAAAATTTAATGTAATTAGTAAGTAGGTAGTACATTTTATGAGGACACCATTTTACTTGGGCATATTGGATTTTTACAAAAAATATGACTTATAGTTAGTCGGGTAACGTTTTTATCTATGCCACGAACAGACAGAGAGACATGCAGACTCTAAGAAACAAAGCAAAACTTCCTTCACACAAAATAAAATGACACTTGACACTTATAGCTTAAATAACTTTACTAGACACACTATTAACATTTTAAATAATTATTGTTTATGCATTAATATATACATCTTAACTACATGTTAGTGCCCCCCCTCTCTGGGGCCCCAGTTTTTATTTATTATATATAATTATATATATATATATGTGTGTGTGTGTTTGTCTTACTAAATGACTATATACTGAACTAAATCGGGTCGTACTTCACTAATTCCTAATAAATATAGAAATCTTCATAACATTCCTGTTTCCAGATAAAGGAAACTATCGATTTTTTACGTATATCACACTATATATTATGGCAGAGTATACGTTTTTTTTTCGCATTTGCTACAGAACCATTTCGATTAAGTAATTTTGTCACCTATTTTTTATTTAAGTTGTACAAGATCTTGATTTTATACAACTTATGTTTTATAAGGGTTTTCAAATATTAAAGGTAGTAAGATCAAGGCTCTTAGTGGAGCCTTTGAATATTTTCATTGAGCTCACTGAATTCTTTAAAACAGTTGCTTATAAACTGCTGATTAAGGAGTGAATGAAATAATTATCCAAATGAATAATCCTCCAGGTCACAATGTTGAGGAGGTAAATAAATTAATAAATTTCAATTTTGCATAATTGATATTTATTACTTTATTTATGATTGGGTCCAGCAGAAATGTTCCCTGGTCCCCCAAGACGCGTGAGCTTGTATTCTGAAAAAAAAATGTATGGAGAACTTTAATAAACCAAGCGCATAAATTCAGATACCAAGGTCTTGAACAACCTATGTAAAAACAAGTAAAGTAATTCAATTCTGAGTGATTCTATTTCAAAAGCGTGACCTTGTTTAGAACGAAGAATACATGCAAACTTTGCTTTAGGTTCACTTAAAGGGTTTCCTATAAAGCCAATGTTAAGTTAAAATATCTGAATTGAAACGTTTGACCACAAAAGGCAGTTTTGCACAATTTCAAATACTTGTTATGAAAAGAATAAGTTACAGCTAAACATAGCCGTCAATAAGTCTGAAAGGGTAAGTCACAGATCCATCTTGTTAAATACCATTGAAATCGTTATATTATAATATACAGGAGGTTGTATTAAAAAAAAAGAGAAAATACGATACGCGAAACGTAATACTGTAACTTTTCAAGTTTACTTATAAGTAATACTGTAACTTTTTCAAGTTTTGCACCTTGAATATTATAATGTAAATAAAATGAACCTCCTATCTTTCCTTTGACTCCAGCAAAATTTCAAAAAGTTTGGTACTACTTTAATTCTTTTAGTTAATAAAAATAAAAATTGAAGAATATGTCAATAAATTCGAAACTTTGGATTACATTCTCATACTAATACATATATGATTAAACTCGTCTTTGAACGGACTATCAAATGTAATAAAATATAAGATGTCCTATTTAAAGTAAGAAAGTTCATACCTGTCCAGAAAAAATGTGTAAATAAAAACAAAAAAATCTAAAAATTCAAAAGAAACAGAGGAATATTTGTCCTAAAATTTTTCTTTTGTCTTTTATGGTTTTTCAGATAGACACAAGGAGCCTTTTTTTTACCATATATATATATATATATATATATATATATATATATATATATATATATATATATATATATATATATATATATATATATATAATATATATATATATATATATATATATATATATATATATATATATATATTATGATAAAATCAACAGTTCTTTAAAAAAAGTTTAATTTGCAATTTGTATTGAATGAAGTTATTACCTAATGGTCTATAAAATGATGTATTTGCGTTTTAAGAATATTTATTTTACTGTTATTTAAATATTCAATATATGCTGCTGATATGGATATTTAAAAGCAGTTTTCTGTATACACTTACTTAATTAATATAGCTATGGTCAAATATTATATCCACTACAGCTAAAATCTACAACAAAGTTATTTGAATGCAGAATAATTAACAAGTCTGCGTTCATCATCAAGCAGTTCATATTTATACCAAATAAACTAGTATGCTATTTGAATATAATACAATATCTAAATTAATGCAAACCGGTTTAGATTGTAAATATTTTGGTAATTTTTATTATTAAAGCTCTGCGATCGAAAAAAAAACTGAGGTACGGGTTTAAAATAGGGAAAAATTATTTAACAAGAAAAAGTGTGAGTTATTATACATTATAAATGTTTTTTTTATATACTTAATAGATAATGTAATGTAAGAATTAATTTTCGTTCGAGATAAAACCCTAACGGACCTCCACTGGCAAATATATTATTAAAGAAAATAAGACTTTCGTCGGGTTTGCTTTGCAAATATAAATATTCCCTTTATCTTATTTCTAACTCAAGCTAAAAATGCTAAGGTAAAGAGAGCGAGATTGAAGTGAAAAAGTTAATACAAACGAACCATCTCAGAAGGGGGAATGGTTGTAAATAACAGTATTTTACCTCGACTCTGATAAATGAGAAAGTTTTTTGGTCTTTCTGTTCATTTTATAAACAAAGATTTATTCTTTTAAAGCTACTTTTTTTAAAATACTCTAAAATATTTGCCAAAGAAAAATGTCCATCTTTTTTATGAAATTAGCACTGCGATGAACGGCATTATTTTTAAATACAAGCTGCCATTCATTTACATTGTCATTTTGTTTACATAAATTGTGTTTCCTTTTATTAGATCCATTGTAAGGCTTCATTAATTTTAGAAGCCACAGGCAAAATTCCACAACACAATATATATTGGTTTGTAAAAATATCGATAACTTTAGCTAATGGAATTATTCAAAGATTTAAAAATATTTAATATCAAAATGTAAAAGATTTCAAAAAAGAATCAAAAAGTTTTTAATAAATATTGCTTACAAGTCATTGAAATAAAATTGTATGCTGCAGGCAATGTTAAAATTAAATTGCCAGTTTTTATTAGTGAATACAATCTCAGCCGTTACAGGAACATCAACAAAGAAATCAAACAATACATTTCTTAAATTAATATGTGAGTAGTTTAAACATCTAGCAAATCATAGACAAAGCAAAGTAATTCAATATATGAATGTATACAAACATTATAGATTATCACAAGCTTCCATGGATCAGTTAAATTATGCCAGAATCAAAGGGGAATCATCAGGTTTTGTAAAATATGTTTATTTTCAGATTTAGTTTCGATAAAAAAAATGCAACCACCAGAGATGTAACGTATTGATTTATATTTGTCTCTATTTTCCATTTTGCATTTCACAGTTCTGACTAAAGTAACAAAGAGAAGCAAAAAAACGTAGAAAAAAGGGTTTAAATGAATAAAATATGTATATAAAATAAAATTGTGTCACACTAAAAAGGTTAAGATTTATATGCCAAACGTTTATCGGATAAACTTTTGTTTTTTTTTTTGGATTGCCTAGAAATTTAACGAGTAACGTGCAACAGCGAAGCTAGAGCGTTTTCATCTAGTACCGTTTATTCAAGCTTTAATTTCTATAAAGCAATCTAGTTTGAGTTTATAAAATAAAAGTTTATTCGATCTTAACGAAAAGATCGACTGATTGCTGACAGTTATGTCAAGCATTTTTTCCACTTCAAAATTAAATATGACGAACGAATTATTATCAGTGATTGGTCAAAATTGATATGATGGGAATAATTGCTGTAAAATACCTCTTTTTTATCGATATCAAAGTGACAAAAACGCAATATTCAAATAGTCATTTTATTATAGCAGTGGATTTATCAATCTTAAATTCATCTAGAACGGGGTGCCCCGATAAAAACAGAATGGCAAGATATTTTTTACTGGTTCTCCGACATACTACGAATATCTTTAGTAGGATATTAGAGACAAATCATGGGTTACATATTCATATTAACTTTTATATAGATGTACTAAAGAAGGAAACCAAGTTTTGTTTCTAATTCTTAAATCATATTGTTAATAAATAACTTCTTCGCATATTTAAATATTTATTATGAGTTACACATTTTAACTTGTTTGGAAACTTTTCTTTTTTAATTTCAGTTTCAAATATTTACAACAATAAAAAGAAGTAGATTTAGAAATAGAATTAATCAGTAAAATATATCGAAATGCAACATGCGACTGTTTAGTTAGATTAATTCGGAACTATTTTCTTAGCTGAATTAACCAAAATAAAATATAAATGTATGATAAAAAAACATAAACTTTAATAGATTTTAATTGTACGGTAAAGGTGCGTACTTACTTAGCGAGTAAGACTACACCAATACCACCGCATGCATACGGTGCGTTCATTTTTAGTTCCTGCGAAACTACTGACTGTCGGAAAGCGGGCGAACCATACGCATACGTTCGGTCAATGTAGACGTTAAAGCGAATATTGAACCAATGATTTTTATATATAAAGTCCATCATGTGTAATTCTAAATGAGAAAGTGCAAAACAAAATGCCGTTGGTGGATATGGGGGTATAGAACTAAATGCCTATGGGAGGTGCAAGTGGCGCATGGCATAAAATCCATATAATTTAAAAATTTTAAATGTATGTTTATTGTACAGGGTCTTTAGTTATAAAGGCGACCCCTCAATTAACATTCCTATTTTTATAGATATATATTCAAAAAATTGTAAATTTTTTTAGGGTAGTTTGCAGAAATACAGTGTCTTTAATTTTTCTGCACTTTGGTTTCTAAAATGTAAAAACCTGTATATTATAACAATTGGGTCACATGTCGCTAATTACAAATATGCCAGGTGTGATACCAGGATCTTTAAAGACGTCAGAGAATGTTCTTCAACATAGTGAATCAGTGGGAATACATTCCTTCTTATAGCAGAATTCTCAAATTTCTCGGGTGTCTTAAAGGCATTAAACCTGGTCTCAATTTACTTTAGATACACTTATACCAAATATATCTGATTAACCTCTAATAAAGAGATGACGAGTATCTAGTTGCAGCACTAGATATATACTTAAAATGGAAAATAAATAATAAATCTGTTGTAGTACGACCAATAGGTACAATTATTTCGGAAAATACTTACTGTATACAATAAGACTTTCAAGATTACTAAAGAATCCTACCTTTTCGTCGGACAGTTTTTTAAGGAATCCGAAATTATGGACAATCCAAGTCTTTACTTAGAAACATAAACACATAAAAAACCTAAACGCTATCTTGAAATAAAGTTACCTATTTGTAATTATAGAAATGACAAAACGATATTTTTAACCCACCTATAAAAAAATTTCAGGGCAAAAATTTTAAACCAAATATTCATTGATAATTTATTACATCAGTACAGAACTATCCGTTACTTGATGGAAATCAATTTTTACATTTTCACTATGTGAAAGAAAATTATATTTAAAATTTCCACTATATTTAAAATTTTCTTTTTTCGAAAAAAGCGTGACAATTAGTTAGCCACCACTTTGGGTTCATCAGATTTTAAGATCTATGATCTGATGAAGCCTAAGCCTAAGCTTTAACAAGAGCGAAATTGTCCTTTAACTTAAACGGATCGATCATTGTGCCTGTTGCGATGCAGGACATGTTCCATACGGAGATAATAGTATCTTTATTACGATGTTGTGTAACGTGGAATAAAAATATATATTAACATTACTGCTCCCAACAAAGGTCAAACGTCAACAGTGTAATTCAATGCCGGTCGTAATATTAGCCAAAAAAGTAGGAGTCCATTTTGAACCTTTGCCCTGCGCATGTTTTGTTTGAATTTTATTTGTATTTGTTTCGTAATCTGTATATAAAATAACCTTAGATTATAAAACAAAGGATAGATTCAGCATTTCATTCATAAATATTTTCAAAAGTTGAATCTATTATGGTTTTTCGCGTGCTATGGGTGCGAGAGAAAATATCTTCCTGTGTCGACGGACCCAAAAATGGCAACCCTGTTGGCTCTCACTATAGACTGAACCAGCGGCGGCTCGTTTCTCTTTAGTATATGTTTACAGCAAGCAATTTAATCTGTTTTGACCAATTTTAAGTATCTGTCAGACGCGTAGTCAGAAATTCGGATTTGGGGGGTTCATCATCAGAAGACAGGTGATATAATTATTTTGCGGTTTCTTTTTACCTTCCTTGTAAAATAAAAGTATTGTAATCGTAAAGAAATCACCCTCCGAGATTTTACAGATCTTCACCATCTAGGGATGTTGAAATTATGATGATTAAATGTTTAGATTATCAGTATCAAAAAATTATTTATTCAATTAAGTTGAATCTTACACAAAAATCAAATGTAAAAAAAATGAACCTGAAAAATTTGGTATATCCTATATGGCGAAAAAAGGTGGCATAATTTAATCTTTAAAAAGGCAGAAAATTCCATTCTCTACAAAAAAAATCTGTTTTTTATGGAGGAAAATACCAAATATAATTGAAATTTTATAGATAAGTATTTATAAAATAATACCGATAAATAAAACAAAAAAATTTAAAAATATAAATATATATTTCTATGTTCGTAAGTATGTATGTATGTATATATGTATTTATGTATGTATGTGTGTTAGAAAAATAATGTTTAAACAATTAGAACATTGTTCTATGCCCGGAACATCCACATAACAAATTCCAAAACACACATTTTATTTGTAATTTCTTATAAGGTAAGACATGGATACTTCGGTTCAAAAATTAGTCCTTTTACCAGAACTTTTCTCATCATAAAAGATTTACATATATTGACATTTATATAATTTACTACAAAATAACTATATGGATATAAAATATGTTATATGTGTATGTGGTGGAATCCGTTACGAGGAAAGTTCCGTGTAAAAGGAAATTTACCGATCTATTAAATAATACTGCAAAATGTTAAAAGGTTTTTATATCCTTTCATAAATTTTCAGTTAGCTTAGTGTCAAATATTGCAAGCAGTTGTTAATTTTGGCGACAGAATAATAAAAATAATTAATAATAATAATAGTAATAAATTTACTGGAATTGAACAGGTACGTAAACTAGGGGTATATACCTTTGATACTGTCGACTGAAGGATATAACGAAACACTTTTAAAGAAGATTTTCTTTGTGCAGCAAATATATACAAATGGATATATATGTATATATATATATATATATATATATATATATATATATATATATATATATATATATATAAGTATTATATATATATATATATATATATAGAAAAAAATTGTTTAATTGTTAAAACATTCATCTTAAACCTATAACTGTCAAGTTAGACCTGGTCTAAATTTATACCTGTTTAGTGAATACGGGTGTACGAGTAGTATGAGTGTAGGAAAAAAAATATATATATTATATTTTCCCTAAACTCATAGTACTCATACACCCGTATTCACTAAATAGGTTTAAATTTAGAGCAGGTCTAACTTGACAGTTATAGTTTTAAGATGAATTATTTTAACAATTAAACAATTTTTTTCTAAATGTCACAATCACATAAAGACAGTAACATAAGCAAAACATTTAAGTACCCTAGCAGACTTCTAAATCTTAAACCTGAATTATTATTACTGAATACGGGGGATAATGTTTACTAACTAAAATGAAACTAACTTACCTATTTAGAACTAATTACTCGTTTCTAAATAGATAGTTTTTGTATTGATATTCCTAAATCTCTTTGTTTTGGTTATTTTTAAATACTTCGTAGTTTCGTTATGTATTCAAACCCTGAAATACTTTTTTAAAATTAATTTTAACAAATGAATGCGATGTTCGCTTAGGACCTCGTCGTCGTACATGTGATCCCGAAAAAGATCATACATTGAAGATGGTAAGTACTTCATAGCATTAACAATTAATAAGGTAACTAAATGTTTGATGTTTTTATTAAAATACTATTAGTTTTATGGAACAACCTAAAAACTTTAAAGCTGCCCTACGTGCCTTTATAACTGTTTTACTAACTTCAACTATATTTTAATTATATATTAGATATCCATCCACACTTCCTCACCTTAGTTTTTCATTTATTTAAGCGCTACAATACACAGAACTTACAAAATCATTAAAAAACTAAAAAAAAAATATAAATAACAGCGATCGAACACGGTACCAAAAATGACAACAATGCAGCGTCTGTTTTGTAATTAGACTATAAAACAAGAGTGCTATGACGATTGCTACGAATGAATACCAGTTACCAGTTCTATTTGGTAATATTTGTAATATTACATTTTTATAATTCTTTAAAGACCTTAATCAATTACTTAGACCATAAAACAATATTTTAAAGTCTAAGGTTAATTATTGCGTGTAGTTTTTTGATATACATATAACTGTGTTATGTAAATATATAAGTATATTGGAGTAATTCAATAAAACTTGACCTAGAATATTTGACAATTTTGAGAACGTGACACATACACATATCGATGTAGTCGAGAGGGAAAACATGCAATCTATAATCCCGTGTTAAATGTAAATAATTGGGTCTCTCTTGTTTTTATAGTCTAAGAGAATAACATATATTTTTTGACCAATCATATTTTTAAGATAAGCAAATTATTTTTATGAAGAATAGCTTTTTTTGTCAATAATAAAAAAGTTTTCCGTGTGTTAACTAAAGTTACACAGACCGAAAAATATCTTGTGCTGTTTCATTCATAAAATCGTGTGTGTTTTGATGCAATGATTAAGGTAAATAAACATTTACTGAAAGTAAATGTGACAGAGACAAAAATATCTGTCCTCCTGGACGGACCTAATTTTAGGCATCGCCGTAAAATTATAATGACAGATTTCTTTTCTTCTTGCCGTTGATATATAATATGGCCACGAGCATAATATTTGGTAGTACAGTAATTAATATTTTTAAACCGATTTGTATATCAATCGTTTAACTGTCAATCATAATTAAAACTTATTTATAACATATCACATCATACTTAATAACATATATAATAAATTCATTTACATTATCCATAAAAACGCATACCTAAGCTAGTTTATTTTTGTTCACTTTGTTCTTTATTCAAAACAACGTATTATAACTCAGTATTTTAAAATAATTAAATGTGTATATTTTGTATGTCAAATATGTGTAAAGGGATATGTATACCTGTATTTTTTGTGTCTAGATACATCGGTTTTGCCCCGGAATTTATGAATATGTAGCTTAGGAAAAATTGTAGATATGTAATTTTGCTTTCTAAAGAAGGAATAAAATAGCACTTACAAGGAATGTCAATCCTTAAAGTAATTAACAATACTTACAAATTGACAAAATATTAGAAATATTCAAATTTTTCCCTACGCCAATACAGAAAAACAACCACATTTTGACTTACCCGAGAAAGAAAAACTTTAGCGCTTTTATAGCATAAATGTTTGCACACTTCGCACTTACTCACCATAATGCTCAATAACTCGCATACAAATTATCAAAAATAAGCCAACATTTCACAAAAATCGCTCAAAAACTATACTACGAATCAACACTAGCTTTGTTCGATTTACGACTTTACTACTGATAATTCACTGTATGACTGCATTAAATCAAAACAATTTCGTCTCCCTGTAATTTTCTTTATGACATAAACCCTGTATACATTGTAACATACTTCATTTATTTTTACTTTCATCGTAAAAGGGACTTTGTAGTCGTGAACAAATTACCCTCCGAGATTTTTTCCCATTCTTACGTTTCAGGGTTCCGTCGGTCTGTCTGCCTGTCTGTCGGTCTGGCGGTCTGTCAATCTGCCCCATAGTTAAAAAACTTATCCGATTTTCTTCAAATTTTGGTCAAAAATTAAGAGTCATATGGGGATGACCTGGTAACATTTTGGTATAAATCTAATACGACAAAACAAACAAAAACAATTATTACTAAAAAACTACTTGTCCAATTTATCTCAAATTTTGCACAAAAATCAAGTATTATGTAGGAATAACTGGTAAATCCAAGATGGTGGAACAAATTGGCGGCTTAATGAAATATTTAAAAATTCAACCTGAAAAAACTACGTAATGAACTGATTTCAAATTGTGTGCAATAACTATTGTGGTATAGAGTAGTAAAATTGTGGTACTAATTCAAGATGGCGGAACAAAATGGCGGCCAAATAAAATGTTTGCAATAGCGAAAATATCATTCTTCAGGTTTTACATATCTTCAGATCCCTTGGTGACAAAAAATATGTTTTATCAATTCCGTTGGTCCGTCTGACGGTTTGTCTATCTGTCTGCCAGTTCGCGGCAGAGCTTAAAAATTACTTATCAGATTGATTTCAAATTTTAGTCAAAAATTAAGGAGTCATATGGGGATGGCTTGGTAATATTTTGGACAGAATCGAATATGCCGAAATAAGATGGCGGCTTAGTGAAACGTAGAAAAATTATAACTAAAAAAAAACTAACTATCAAATTTACCTCAAATTTGTACAAAAATCAAGTGTTACATAGGAACGAACTGGTATGAATATATAGTATGAATATAAAATAGCAAAACAAAATGGCGTCCTAATAAATTAATTAAAAAATGAGTCTGTAAAAACTACTTATTATATTAATTTCAAATTTTGTGCAAGCATTAAGAATGAGATAGAGATAAACTGGTTGTGTTACGTACCAATTCAAGATGACGGAACAAAATAGCGGCCATTTTTTTTTAAATCTTATTCAATTGATTTTAATTCCGCAGAAAAATTTAATGTGATACAAGGATAAACTGGCACGAATTCAAAATGACATAACAAAATGGTGGTGTGTGTCAATGTAAAGGGAAATATTGTAATCGCGAAAAAATCACCGGCGATTTTTTCAGATCTTCACGTTTCGGGGTCTCTAGATGCCGGAAAAGATGCTTTCTCAATTCCGTCGGTCTGTCTGTCTGCCTATCTGTCTATTCGCGGCATAGCTAAAAAAACTACTTCTCCAATTGTTTTCAAATTTTTGTCAAATATTAAGGGTCATATGAAAATAACCTGGTAACAGTTTGATAAAAATCCAATATTACCAAACACAATTATGGACTAGTCAAAATTATTACTAAAAAACTACTTTATTTAATGTAGCTTAAACTTTGCACAAAAATGAAGTATTATGTAGTAAATAACTAGTAAAATTTTGGTATGAATCCAAGATGGCAAAACAAAATGGCGGCTTAATAAAATATTTAAAAATCCAGCCTGGAAAAACTACTTATTAGATTAATTTCAAATTTTGTGCAAGCATTAGTTATTAGGTATAGGAACGAACTGATAAAATAGTGGTGTGAATCCAAGATGGCGGAACAAAATGGAGGCCAAATAAACTGTTTGTAATCTCGAAAAAATTGCAGGTTTTACATATATTTACGTTTTATCGTCCCTAGATGCCAAAAATATGTTTTCTCAATTCCATTTGTCTGTCTGTCTGTCAGATCGCGGTGTAGCTAAAAACTACTTATTCGATTGACTTCAAATTTTGGTCATAAATTAAGGGTTATGTAAGATGGTACTATTTTGACAATATGACGGAACCAAATGGCTGCCTAGTGCAGTGTTAAAAAAATTATTACTAAAAACAAATTCTCCAATTTACCTCGAATTTTGCACAAAAATCAAGGAATCAACCTGTAATATTTTAGTATGAATCCAAGAGAGTGATACAAAAGGGCGGCTTATTATATTACTTAAAAAGATCAGTCAAAAAAACTAGTTATTAGATTAATTTTTAATTTTGAGCATCCATTAAGTGTGATACACAAATAAACTGGTACTATGAATTCAAGACGGAGAATCAAAATGGCGGCCAAATAAAATTTATACAAAATCAATGTAAAAAATCTACTTATTCAATTGACTTTTGAATCTTGCAGCAAAATTGAATGTGATAGTAACAGGAATTAACTGGTACGAATTCAAAATGACGATACAAAATTGAGGTTTTAAAAAATCAGTGAAAAACAAAGTTCAGTTTATTTATTTTAAATCATGGCCAAAAAATAAGTATGGCATAGGTAGAAACTGGTAAAATATAGGTAAGATTCCGATATGGTGGAACAAAATAGCGCGCTATAAAATTTTTTGAAACGCCAGTATACTAAATGACTATGTGGGGAACTTAATTGGGTTACACTTTATTATTTCTAACGAAAGGAAATATTCATAACGATGGAAGTTCGTCGTAAAGGAAATTTACCTATTTTTTTAATAAAACGGTTGTTTTAAGAATCCTTTTAACAAAACCTTTCTCGTAATGAAATTATCCGTGAAATGTATTATATATTACATATCATGCATAAAGTTTTTATTAAATAACTATATGCATTTTTAATGCGATATCTATGTGTGATGGAATTTACGCTACGTTACGAGGGAAGGTGAATTTACCAATTTATTATTATTATGTTGCCTTTTCCACCATATTTAACTAGTCTTAAAGAAATATTGCAGCTTATAAGTTGAATTGACTTTTTCATCTTCTCGGTGCGTTGTCAATTTTCTGCTGCTGTCATGTTTCTAGTAACGAATAGACCTGTCAGGAAATTATATTTTGTCCTCAATTTTTTGCTACGAGAAAAATGTGAACCACAAATCGTTTCGTCCGTTCCGCTTAACGGAAAATAGAAAATCAATTGCGTCGTCGAGATAGAAACGAACCTCGTAGTAGGCAATATCGATGCCTTTAAAAGTGTCCTCATAAATAAAGTAAGTGCATCCATTTTATTACAACGACTTGCCGTTAATAAAATGGTCACGTAATGAATCATGCGGCGCCCGAAATGCGAAACGCGCAGCCTTCTGAACTGCTGTAGCAAATTAGCTCCCAGCTAATAATGTCTTTTAATTGCTTTACCCTATTAGATTTAGACATCTCTGATACAGTTTATTTACAATGTATTAATTTTGTGTCTTTATAGGATTGTTAAAAGTTTAAAAATGAGCAAAACAGTACTGTTTACTCTATGAGTTTTTTCAGTTTTTGTACCAGTATATTGATTTACTACGATAAAAGTAAGTCAACATATTATGTGAGCTAGGAATTTAAAAATAATATATAATATAATATAAATACCGGTACTCTGTAGCACTTTCCAAATACCTGCTGCTGATATTACGGAATGTTAGTACTACTTTAGGCAGTTATACAGGATGTATTGTGTGTAAAGAGATGTTTTAGATGCCATTAAATTACTGTAAGTCTACTTTCTACGGTTTTACAACCCTCGTAGAAGTACGAAGTGTTGTAATAGTGAAAAAGTCACCCTTCCAGATTTTTTTAGATCTTCACGTCTCAGGGTCCCTAGATGCCGAAAAACATGTTTTTTCAATTGCTTTGGTCTGTCTGGCGGGAACAAAATGGCGGCCTAGTGAAATGTTAAAAAAAGTGTTATTAAAAAACTACTTATCCAATTTATCTCTAGCACAAACATCAAGTATTATGTTGATATCAACTAGTAACATTTTGGTACGAATCCAAGATGGACGAACAAAATGTTTGTAATCGTGAAAAAAATTACCCTTTCAGGTTTTACATATCTTCTAGTTTTAGCATGCCTAGATAGCAAAAAATATGTTTTATCAACTCCGTCTGTCGCTCTGTCTGTCTGTTTGTCTGCCGTTCGTAGCATAGCTTAAAAACAACTTATCCGATTGACTTCAAATTTCTGGTAATATTTTGGTAAAAATCCATAATAGTGGAACAAAATCGTAACTTAGTGAAATGTTAAAAAAATATTGTAAAAAAACTACTTCGCCAATTTATCTCAAATTTTGAACGAACATCAAGTACTGTTTGGCACCAAATCAGGGGAACCTAGACGGCCACTCTATAAGGCCTCTTTTTTCAATCCACCTGTCCGGAAATGTATTATTTAAAAATTCGCGCACGTTTACACCAAAATGCAGCAATTGCATAATTTATACCCATTACGTTTTAGATAGCAAACTACTTGGTTTTCCAAAAGCTGAAGGTAAAGTTGTGATTTCAAATTTCTTTCAATAAAAATGGCCCAATCTTGTGGGTACCAACGGACATAGCCCATACATTCATTGTTTCAGGACGTTGTGTATAACATTCTCTCATTCCAATGGGGATTTTCTCCGCTAAAATCAGGAGCTGTGTTTATTGACTTTACCGTTTAACATAAATATTGCTTCATCCGAAAAAACTATAAACTTAAAAAAATTCCTGCAACGCCACCTTGACGTCATAATGTCGCAAAATTCCATTCTCCGCTCAGAATCGTCTTCTAATAAACCTTGCACTAAATAAATTTTGAGATAATTTGAACAGTTTTTAAAAAGGTGGATTTTGAAATTGGATTTCGGTTTGGAAAGGCGTCATTAAATACATTTTTAACTTCTCCTTAAGACCTGACCAGAGCGTCATACACTCTCATCATAAGAATAGTAATTATTCCCCTTTCGGTAAAAGACATTTTGGGATTGACTTTCTTATCGATGAGGTTTCGATCTGGTGTGTCAATCAAGGTATCTCATTAGCAATGGCGATAATAATTAAAAACGAATGTACTTAATTGCATATTGGTGTCCTAACATCCTAAAATTAAAATTAAGAAACTATTGATATTACGGATGTCTTGTCATACCAAAAGTATCAGAAATTTACTGTAAAACGTAAAAATAAATCCCTTAAAAACCCATTTTCAAGTTATTACGAAATTATATCACAAAAAAATCAGGTTTGCGTATGGAATTCTATTCATTGCTCTCTTCTACGAAATATTTTTTGTGTTACCAAAAATCACTTTATAGTTCTAAAATATTAATTTGTAATTAACGTTTAAGCAAACATTTATATTTGAGTCCAATATTTTGAAATTCTTTTAAGGTATCTCCAAACATTGAATATGGAGTCTATGGAGCTTTGTTAAGTCAACAACTTCTTGTATGTCAGTTATTTCAAATTACTAAAGTAAAAACAACATTTAGAGGTATTAAAAATCTTTCTGCCTTTAAAAGTTACTAAAACTATTATATTTTTGGAAACATCTTACTCATCTTTAAGTTATAACCGCCAAAGTCATGACTGAAGGCATTAAGTTATTAAGAGTTTTGAAGTAGTTAATATTTACAGATTCCATAAACAGTCAACTACGCGAAAATAATGACTTGTTATGTATAGAAAGAATAGAACATATCTATAACATCCAGTGGAGTAGTAGTGTCCAGAGCAAATTCTATAATTAAGTTCTACCTAATAAATAGTTCATGTTCCTTAGACTAATCGTTCAGTTTCTCATTCATACACAGAAACCAGGAAGTTTATATACCGCTTTCGTTTCGAGGAACAATATCCTTCGGCGAACGCAAACATCCAATTTTGTTAAGGATTGTACGTATGTGGGATCGACGAAGTAATCTTGCAATTTTGTCTGTAGTTTCGCTAATGAACCAAAAACTCTATTTTTATTCTAATACATAAATAGTTTTACATTTTCTAAATGACCGTCTTATAACTTTAGTAATATTCTCTTAAAGTTTGAGTCAGTTCTTCTGTTCCCGATAGTAAATAATATTGATCACAAATCGAGAAAGTACTCAAAGCCAACGAGTTGGAACTGACTGCTTTAATGGATGGTGTTAAGAATTTGCATTTAGGTAGATATTATATATATATATATATATATATATATATATATATATATATATATATATATATATATATATATATATATATATATATATATATATATATATATATATATATATATATATATATATATATATATATATATATATATATATATATATATATATATATATATATATATATATATATATTATATATACATATATATGGGGCAAAGATGCTAAAGTCGAATACTAAATAAAAGGGAATCAGTATTATAGAGGTAGATTACTATGAAACTTGTATAGAGCCTCACAAAGGAAAATTTCCATTGTCAAAATAAAGGATGCGGCTCCGCTATTGAAAGCAACGATATCACCCCTCTATAACTAGAAATCGGTGTATCATGTAAAATAGGACGTCCCCTAGCTTACGAGCATCGCTTAATCAGAGAACAGTAAAATACTTTCTGGTATTATTGGTAATTTGGAAATATAAAAAGGAACTGATTAAATCAATGTTGATCATTTAATAATTATTAATTAAATTATACAAAACATACATAATATGGACATATTTTGTAAACATAAACTACTGATTAATTACTAAAAATAATTAAAATTTTGCTATTATATTATGCAAATCCAATGCTAGTTTTTTGCATTAAATAAATTATTTTTATACTTTTTTTTTAAACTTACATAGGAATATTATACAGGATGCTATACAATATTAAGCAAAATTTAAAAATATTCAATATGGTCCCAATTTTGCAAAAGTTATTTTTTTTTAATTAGACCTACCATTATATTCTTCGAGTGCTTCTCTCAGTACAATTTGGCTAACTCTATGTTAACGAAAGGCATGATTTTTAATGAAATTTTGTCCTATTTCTTAACATTGATAATAATTTTAAAGATATTTTTTTAAAAAGGTTTATCTTAAAAAAATTACAGTGAGAACCCAGTTTTTTTGTAAAAATAGTACACATAGTTATTTAAATAGAATATATTAAGAAAAAAACGATGTTACGGAAAGTCAACATTAACTAAATACATAAGATTCTGATTGTTATAATGAAAATTAAGACTTCTTGAAAATGCCTTTCTGCAGTTGAAAAACATAAATTTTCGATCCAAAAAAAAACTGAAACTTCCCTATTAACGAATTTCATCCCAAACAGATTTTTGTTATGAATATAGCTATTTAGTAATAATTTTATACATAAAATCCAGGTCGAAAACGAAACTACTGCAATTTAACAGGTAAAAATACAAGAAATGTCCAGCAAAAAGCTGCTTTGGCGTTGCAGATATTTTTATAATAACAGATTACTCTCTGAATGCTATAAAAATATTTATTTTCAAAGCCAATTAGATACATATTTTGTTAGATCTTAATTTTTTGTCGCCGTTTAATCTATTTTTAAATTAGAATACCAATGGTGAATAAATAAATTATAAAAAATTAATTAAAAACACTTATATTTTTTTTAAGTTTGCACCCTTTACACACTAACAAAAGTACATGCACGACAACGTCAAATCAAGTTTTTTACAAACAACACTGCACACTAACATCTTTTATTGATAAAAATAAAAATTCAATTTCGTTCTTTTATCTGAAAATTTCTCGCTATAAATTGTTGCAGCTATTTACACAGGAATATCAGTATAGCACAGCGCCTAAATAAATAGGTACAAAAAAAATAGTTTTTTTTTGCTTAACAACGCAATGTTTTTGTATGTTTACAGTAGCAAAAACCATTTGTGCGGCAAGTAAGATTTATTTCGTGTTGCCGGATTGCACGGTTTGAAATAAGGCTCATTCAATGGAAAAATATTTTTTTTTATATTGGCAATATTTTAAACAAGAACTTTAATTAGTGAATTAATATTAATAATTTCATGATAAACTAACTCTATATCTATAGGTGCGGGATAAGTAATTGCCTGTGGATATAGAATGGACGATAAAAGCGTTAGTAAATCTAAAGGAGCTATAAAATAGCCATAAGGCAGCTATGAAAATGTCATGACGCATTAGTAAATATCTCCCGAACAAGAAATGTTTCTGCTTTTGGTTTAAACAATACTGGCAGTGCAGAAGCAACATAATTTGGCTATGATTGCTGTCACTTATTGTTAATTGCAACAGTCTCCAAAAACGTTTTCAATAATTCTGCATTAAGAAATGTCTCTAAATACATCTACAGGGCAGAAATTAACTTTTAAGCATTAAATAATTGTAATTACTTAGACATTTGTGCATAGAAACGTTTTATTGATAAAAACTTGTAGCGCTCAACACTATTTAAGAATGCAACAGATAAAGCCTCTACTAAATAACTGCTATTGTTACATCACGACAACTCTATTCTTTTTCAAGGGCCGTGTCCTCCTAGAACATTGGCGATCAGTAGAACGGTCTGTACTCTACCCGTTGCTTCTCTGATGTAATGCTGTAAACTTCCTCAATTTCTGAAAAACATTTCTTGTTTGTTCAATTCTGCTTCTGATTTTCTTTTTTACGCCCCAGCTCTCATCGACCTAGCAGTCAAGGTATTTGTATAATTTCACTCTCTCTACTGCCTCGCAAGGTATTTTGAAGTCATTTCCTGGGTTATTTCTATCTTTGCTAACAACTAGCCAATTATATTTCTTGACATTTAATCATAGTCCCATGCTCTCACAATAATCAACTATTGAATTTAACACTGTTTGTAGATCTTTTGCGCTAATTCTGTTGATCAAAGTATCTTAAATTATTAATAACAACCCCATTTACTAATATTCCTTTTGCTTTTTCTTCGAGGGTTTTTATAAATATTTTCCTAGTACAAATTAAGGAGGAGCGGAGAGAGGATACAGCTCTGTCTAACCCACTTTTTAAAGGAAGGCTCTTCCGATATTGTCGTTCATCAATAAATCATGTTAAACGGTGTCGAACGTTTTTTCGTAAATCACCATGCACGCATACATGTCCATATTAACTTCCCTGCACCACTGAATCCAAATTTTAAGTCGCTAATGTTTTCTTTACATTTGCCATAAATCCTGGCACCAATGATTTTCAGGAAGAATTTCAATTTTGCATTTATCTTTTTAGGTATTGCCTACGAAGGTTGATTTGAGCCAGTCCTTAAGTAGTATTCCAGTTCTTTATATCCTAATAAATAATTTTAACAACACTAGGATATTTTGCTTTGCTACAATTCCTTCGAGATCTCCAGATACACACTGTCTATTCGGACTTCTTTATCTCTTTCATGTTGTGTCCTAGTTCTTCCTTAATGATGTCTATACCATCATCCGTTTCTGTATTATGTATCGGATTTCTGTTTTCTTTAAAAAGTAGTTCAATATAGTTTTTCCTTTCTTCAGTGCTTGTAAAAATTTGATTTTGTTCATTTGTCAGTACACTACGATCTCCATTTCTTAAGTTTCCCGCTACTGCCTAGTTTGGCAAAGAATAGAGCAACTTGTTAGCACAGCTAGATACATTTTTAGCATCGCTATTACTTTATATATTTATAAAACAAGCGATCTATAAACGAGATTTCGTTTTTTTATCAGCGTTATACATTAATTTTTGAATATCTCCAATTATGACACTCTACTACACAAGAAAACAATACTGAACAGTTGGAGGAAAAAACGCGGTAAAAATGTATACTAGAAAATGTGTCAAGTGTATAGGTTAAAGATCAAACCGCAAAACCATGCAACTTTTTACTGCGAGAGTCATATCCTCAAATCCGTTTTTATATACTTGTGTTCACAAAAGGAAGTGGTCATAAATCATATAAGGGATATATAGCCATTTTCGTACGACTCGCAACCAAGGCAATACATTTGGAAGAAGTAAGCGATATGCAAACAGACATTTTCTTAGATGCTTGCAAAATATTCATCTCAAGAAGACTCAAGAAGAGACTAAGACTAAGAGACCTTTGTACACGTCTATATAATGACAACGGCACTAATTTTGTGGATGCTAATAAAGTGCTCCAGAAAGGAATTCAAGCAGACTTTAAATATTCTTGAGTACAAGATAAACTGGCTACTGAGGAACTCAGTGGAGGAATATGCCCTCTAGTACATCAAGTAGAGGCTTCTCTCAAGTTTCGTCCCTTATGCCTGAAAACCAATTAACCCAGTGATTTTGCTATACTCACTTCTGACCACTTTTTAACTAGCGCTTAATTAACTATAATTTAACAGGGATTATTAGATATCACATATGTGTCTCATTAAAACAAAAATAAACATCCTTACCGTAAAGAGAGTGAGAGAGTTGTTTTAGCTTTAGCCATTTGGCACTCAGTCTGTAAAACTCAACGTAACGGCAAATAGGAAAGATGTAACTTTATCGGTTATGGAAAGCGAATCTGGGGGGAAAGTTAGTAAATTTTTAAATTAAAGGCAACGAAAAGTAAAAAAAAAGTCTACCCTCGAGTGGGATTCGAACTCACAAACTCCGTCTTATCCGGACGTTGCTTTACCAACTAAGCTATCGAAAACCCAAAGTGGCAAAACGAGGCCATAAGTATGAAATTTCAACTCACACGGACGAAACCAGCAAACTATGATGAAAGTGTTTCTTCGATAAAATGGTCAATGACGACTAGTGGGGAGTTCAAGAGTGGAGCATATCTGCGGCTGGTTTGAACAATCATATGGCTTCGCTTTGCTACTTTTCGTTACCTTTAATTTCAAAATTTACTAACTTTTTCAACGTAACGGCTTTGACTCGAAGACTTCCCGATCCCGATCTTCAAGAAGATCCTTTTCTAAGAGCATGTGGTCACCTAAATGGAAATTTAACGACATCTTCAAGAAGCCATGTAAATTCCAGAACACACATGCTAGCCAACAACATAGTGGTATCAATTATAGTAATACCTACCAATGTGCTCTTAACTGTCTTATAGTATATAAGGAAAACAGGGCTGACCGGCAACAGACAACTACATTTTTAGCCATGAATTAATAACACAACTAACTAGATCTGAGAAGCGACTAACCTACGTTACAACGAATGTGACCTGATGCCAAGTCAGCAAGATGCTGCAGCCGATCGGTGCTCGCAATCATCACTAATCGTTATGTTACACTAATATCAGCCTAACTAATTTAGTTTGTTTTTAATTATGGCATATTACGTGTAGAATATTGTGTATAAATATTCATAGATTGTGGGAAATAAATCAATATCAAACTAATGGTTGTAAGTATAGTGAGTGTAAACATAATACCCTTAAGGCTATACACTTACATGGTCTCAACCAGAAACACTACATTATCTGCCTTACTATTTACATGAAAAATTGAAGGGTACTCTCGGTATGCCCAATACTGAACTCAAACGCATTATTCCTGTGTCCAGTGACCGGACCAAAAACAGAAAAAGAAGCTAGTTGTGTTGTTCGCAAAACCTACAAATTTAAATGATTTACTGTGAGTAAGCGGTAGATAAATATGGCAGCAAGTGCGAAAGAGATTGCTTCTAGAGAAAGAATTCAACAAAGAAATTTGACCAACCTAAAATATCGAGGAGAAAATGTTTTACAAGCATTCAGAAACTGTTAGCTAACAAAACATATTCAAAATGTGTAACGCTTGCTGTCGTATTAACTAGAGAATACACTCTAGGGGAGTGTATCGCCATGGAAAAGTTCATATTTGTATAACTCTGACTACATAAATTCAAAAAAGAGGTTTACATTTATCAGAGAGCGTTTATTGAATTACTGCTTCATGTTTTATTTTAACGAAAATTTTCACTTTATAGATTTTTATTTTCATTTTACGCAGTTTACTGTATGTTCTTTATTAGAAGTATATTTAATGCGATTTACTTATAAATTGATTAATTAATTCAACGACATTATTTTACAAATTACACAGCAAAATTCTATGCTCATATATTTTGCGTTAAAACATACATTAACTATGATTTATTCTAAATGTTTTCATAATTCAACTAACTTTTTTATGTAAGTCATTAGCATCGCGGTAACTAACGATAAAAACACATATACATAAACACAATTTCATGGAAGAGTTATTTTTTAAAGCACAGAGCAATTTCCATTACGCCCCGAGATTACGGCTTGTACACTATACAACTTTGTTTCGCTAATACTAAAAAAATGAGAAAAAGCATGAAAAATAGCGGCTATTTGCTAAACCGCCGCATTCCACCCTACAAAACTCAGTAAGCGACATCTGACCTTACATTAATTTATTTTATCCCGCCCTCATGACTAGCCCAATCTCGCACAAACGATTTTTTAACACTCGGGCATGTTGGGTCTTTAGAAAATAAATTAATTGCGACGTTTTTGCTTTTGTTGGGATTCTTTAAATTTAGAAAGTTTTTGGCCTTAAAGCCTTATTAAACCCTACAGAAATGATTGTTAATAACGAAGCAGGGAGTAATTACTAGCTAGTATGAAAGCTGCCAAAATATATAAAAAAAAATTCTTTAGCACATGTGAAAGCTAAATTTTATAACTAAAATTAAGATTAGATTATTCATCTATAAAAATTATCGTTTAGAAAAGTACAAGCAGCGCACACTATCTTTTAGGCTGATTATTTTGTCATATTTCAGGACCCAAAACCATATTTCAGACTGGCAATCAAGAAAATTAGCAAGTAGACCATTTCTTTATGTGGTACTTTTAAGTGGAATTCTTTTAGACTAACCGCAAGTAAAACAAAAATGGAAATTGGATAGAAAAGTTTATATTATTCTGTAAAAAATGGTCCCGCATTATCTTACTACTAAAGAAAAGCGAGTTCAAACTGCTTTCTTCGAGCTATTAATCTGGATTCTACAACTGGCCTTTTCCGAAACAATCCCTTTTATGCACGATTTCTTATGGATTACCAAAAAACCATTTTCTTGATTCAATCATAGTTAGTTGTTTTTAAAGAAATTAGTTTTTTAAACTTTAAATTTAATTTGATTATTAATTGTTTTAAACACTTTGGAGAGTAAATTATTTGTACATATTCCTTTTCACAAAAATAATTATTGAATATATATATATATATATACATATATACATATAGATATATACATATATATATACATATATATACATATATATATATATATATATATATATATATATATATATATATAAAAAGGTTTTGGTTTCGGGTCTAGCGGTCAGTGGATAAGAAAAAAAAACTCTTTTTTCCTTAAGTGCTCAATATTTCGCCAATGTTTATTAGCTTCATCAGGAGCAGCTACAAGATTAACAGAAAACAGAATTAAAATATTACGCTAGCGTTAAAATTTATATAAAACAAAAAAAAAAAACAAGAAACATTAGGTACTTTTTAAAATTACTTACAAGAAAGTAGAGTCAAACTCTGTAAAATTTGAACATTGTCACGTTCGCAACAGCACAAACAATGTAGCGTTATCAACAAATAACCATAGCTCGATCAATCGGAATGCAAGAAAAAATGCAAAATAAATCCTTATCAGTGTAAACTATCTTAGGTGCTAATAATTATTTCTACGAGGAGTATGTACAGTATGGAATTAAAAAGGATCACATTAAATTTAACAGATTACAATAAATATTACTTAACTGATTTGTGTCTGATTTATAATTTATACATCTATTATTCCTATTAATATGAAACATTTCCAGAAACAATCTTTTTTTATAGTTGGATGCAATTTCCAAAATTTTTACATTTGCAAAATCAAAATTATGGCCAGTTTTTTTATTATGTTCAGCTAACGCACAGGAGTTTTTTCCTAAACGGCAATCACTCTTGTGGCCAGTGATTCTTTGTCGAAGCCATTGTGAAGTTTGGCCAATATACTGTCCATCACATTCCAAACACGATAACTCGTAAACTACATTACTATTAAACAACAAAGGTGTTTTATCTTTGACTCTAGAAAACAGATTAAAATTTTTTATTGTGTTGTATTTCACTACCTTAATCTCTGGAAAGGATTTAAATAATTTTGAAATGTTGTTAGTAAGGCCAGTAATAAAGGGCAGTTTTCTATATTTAAGGGTAATGGGTTGATTTTCTTCCGTGGGACCATCGAATGAATTTGAGTTGTAAATTAATTTTCTTAAAATGTGTGCAGGATAACCGTTATTTAAGAACATCTGTAACAATTTCTTTAAGTTTTTTTGTAAAAATGAATCATCGGAAATATGCGTTACCCTATTTTTCATCGCTATTACTGTATTGTATTTTTGATTTTTTGGATGGTTAGAAAAATAATTTAGAAACCTACCTGATGCCGTAGGTTTCTGATACCAATCCAAAATAATTACGTTATTGGGGTTTCTAATTACTTTAGTGTCCAAGAAAGGCACACTACGTTGAGATTCTTTTTCTATGGTAAACTGAATATTATCGTGAAAATCATTAAAATATTGTAGGGTTAGATCTGCACTATCATAGGGAACTGCACAAATTACATCGTCTACGTATTTATATATAAAAGGCATACGAAAAGGTAATTTAGGGATAACACTGCCAAACAAGTTATCTAGAACAATTGTTGCAAGAATCGGGCTAATCGGTGAGCCCATAGGAGTACCAAAAATTTGTTTATAAAACGAATTGTTAAAACTAAAGTACGTATTGTTAAAAATAAATTTAATTAATATTATGAAATTATTTTTCGAAAGGGTGGTGAATTGCTTAATTGTGTTCCATTTTGTGTTTAATATATCAATTACTAGGTTAACAGGAATATTCGTAAACAGAGACACAACATCTAAAGAGATTAATACATAATTATTTGGCAATTGAAGGTTTCCTACGGAATTAACAAACGTAAAGGTATCTTTAATGTTATAGTCGGTTTCATCTGCCAAAGCATTCGTTAAAATGTCTGCTAAAAATTTGGATATACAATAGGTAGTGGAATTAATGGAACTGATTATTGGACGAAAAGGAACATTTGCCTTGTGTATTTTAGGTAAACAATATAGTTTCGGGGAAGATGAATTATATATTATAAGTTGTTTATATTCTTGATCTCTTTTTTGGTTTTTATGTTTTTTATTAATTCATTATATGTATTTTGTACAGATGTTGTTGGGTCTTTGTTTAATTTTGTATAGGTGGAAACGTCTTGTAACATTGTTTCAGTTTTATTGATGTATTCAAGTTTGTCAATCGCGACGGTGCATCCACCCTTATCAGACTGCAATATGTAAAGGTCAGGATGAGATTTTAAAAATATTTTAGATTTATTATACAATACATTTAATTGATTTGGTTTTTCTTTTTGTGAGTTTTGCAAAAAATTGGTAACTATGTTGGTAGCCCGTGCCCTTAGCAAATCCTTAGATTCCTTGGGAACATCATCTATGATGCTCTCAAGGTCGGCCATAAAAACGTTTGGCTTAAAGTCTTTATCTGAGCACGGAACTCCAAATTTTGGTCCCAAAGAAAGAAAGTCTGATATATCGCGTGGGATATCTACAGATGATATGTTATCAAACCACTTGTTGTTGTCAATAAACAAACGATTATGTGAAAAGCTTCTTTCTTTTAACTTATTAAATTTTTTTATGTTATTATGTTTTACTTTTTTAAATTTGTTATTAAAAGTTCGTTTCAATCTGTTTTCAAATTCATATACGATATGATGCGGTAAGATATCCAATAAATTGGATTTTATTTGTGTTGTTTTTTTTAATATTTCCAGAAATGTTATCACATGTTATTCTGATCTCTAACGACAACGTCTTTTTACAATTTCTAGAGATAAAATTATCTACTCTACTATTATTTACAAAATTATTACCTATAACCAACAAATTATGAACATTCCTTATACCATCATGAATGTGCCTTGGCTCAATGTTGGAACTCCTACATCGTAACAAAAAAATTCGTCTATTGATATTATTTGCAAGTTTGGTGTTTAAACCTGCCCATTGCTTCATCAGTTTTGTAGCATCTAGTCCATATAACTGTGTGATTTCTTGATAAAAACCCATCATAACATAAAGTAGGTATTATCGACCGTATATAAATTATAAAAAGGTTTTGGTTTCGGGTCTAGCGGTCAGTGGATAAGAAAAAAAAAACTCTTTTTTCCTTAAGTGCTCAATATTTCGCCAATGTTTATTAGCTTCATCAGGAGCAGCTACAAGATTAACAGAAAACAGAATTAAAATATTACGCTAGCGTTAAAATTTATATAAAACAAAAAAAAAAAAAAACAAGAAACATTAGGTACTTTTTAAAATTACTTACAAGAAAGTAGAGTCAAACTCTGTAAAATTTGAACATTGTCACGTTCGCAACAGCACAAACAATGTAGCGTTATCAACAAATAACCATAGCTCGATCAATCGGAATGCAAGAAAAAATGCAAAATAAATCCTTATCCTTATCTACGAGGAGTATGTACAGTATGGAATTAAAAAGGATCACATTAAATTTAACAGATTACAATAAATATTACTTAACTGATTTGTGTCTGATTTATAATTTATACATCTATTATTCCTATTAATATGAAACATTTCCAGAAACAATCTTTTTTTATAGTTGGATGCAATTTCCAAAATTTTTACATTTGCAAAATCAAAATTATGGCCAGTTTTTTTATTATGTTCAGCTAACGCACAGGAGTTTTTTCCTAAACGGCAATCACTCTTGTGGCCAGTGATTCTTTGTCGAAGCCATTGTGAAGTTTGGCCAATATACTGTCCATCACATTCCAAACACGATAACTCGTAAACTACATTACTATTAAACAACAAAGGTGTTTTATCTTTGACTCTAGAAAACAGATTAAAATTTTTTATTGTGTTGTATTTCACTACCTTAATCTCTGGAAAGGATTTAAATAATTTTGAAATGTTGTTAGTAAGGCCAGTAATAAAGGGCAGTTTTCTATATTTAAGGGTAATGGGTTGATTTTCTTCCGTGGGACCATCGAATGAATTTGAGTTGTAAATTAATTTTCTTAAAATGTGTGCAGGATAACCGTTATTTAAGAACATCTGTAACAATTTCTTTAAGTTTTTTTGTAAAAATGAATCATCGGAAATATGCGTTACCCTATTTTTCATCGCTATTACTGTATTGTATTTTTGATTTTTTGGATGGTTAGAAAAATAATTTAGAAACCTACCTGATGCCGTAGGTTTCTGATACCAATCCAAAATAATTACGTTATTGGGGTTTCTAATTACTTTAGTGTCCAAGAAAGGCACACTACGTTGGGATTCTTTTTCTATGGTAAACTGAATATTATCGTGAAAATCATTAAAATATTGTAGGGTTAGAAAATTTGGAGTTCCGTGCTCAGATAAAGACTTTAAGCCAAACGTTTTTATGGCCGACCTAGAGAGCATCATAGATGATGTTCCCAAGGAATCTAAGGATTTGCTAAGGGCACGGGCTACCAACATAGTTACCAATTTTTTGCAAAACTCACAAAAAGAAAAACCAAATCAATTAAATGTATTGTATAATAAATCTAAAATATTTTTAAAATCTCATCCTGACCTTTACATATTGCAGTCTGATAAGGGTGGATGCACCGTCGCGATTGACAAACTTGAATACATCAATAAAACTGAAACAATGTTACAAGACGTTTCCACCTATACAAAATTAAACAAAGACCCAACAACATCTGTACAAAATACATATAATGAATTAATAAAAAACATAAAAACTAAAAAAGAGATTACTGATCAAGAATATAAACAACTTATAATATATAATTCATCTTCCCCGAAACTATATTGTTTACCTAAAATACACAAGGCAAATGTTCCTTTTCGTCCAATAATCAGTTCCATTAATTCCACTACCTATTGTATATCCAAATTTTTAGCAGACATTTTAACGAATGCTTTGGCAGATGAAACCGACTATAACATTAAAGATACCTTTACGTTTGTTAATTCCGTAGGAAACCTTCAATTGCCAAATAATTATGTATTAATCTCTTTAGATGTTGTGTCTCTGTTTACGAATATTCCTGTTAACCTAGTAATTGATATATTAAACACAAAATGGAACACAATTAAGCAATTCACCACCCTTTCGAAAAATAATTTCATAACATTAATTAAATTTATTTTTAACAATACGTACTTTAGTTTTAACAATTCGTTTTATAAACAAATTTTTGGTACTCCTATGGGCTCACCGATTAGCCCGATTCTTGCAACAATTGTTCTAGATAACTTGTTTGGCAGTGTTATCCCTAAATTACCTTTTCGTATGCCTTTTATATATAAATACGTAGACGATGTAATTTGTGCAGTTCCCTATGATAGTGCAGATCTAACCCTACAATATTTTAATGATTTTCACGATAATATTCAGTTTACCATAGAAAAAGAATCCCAACGTAGTGTGCCTTTCTTGGACACTAAAGTAATTAGAAACCCCAATAACGTAATTATTTTGGATTGGTATCAGAAACCTACGACATCAGGTAGGTTTCTAAATTATTTTTCTAACCATCCAAAAAATCAAAAATACAATACAGTAATAGCGATGAAAAATAGGGTAACGCATATTTCCGATGATTCATTTTTACAAAAAAACTTAAAGAAATTGTTACAGATGTTCTTAAATAACGGTTATCCTGCACACATTTTAAGAAAATTAATTTACAACTCAAATTCATTCGATGGTCCCACGGAAGAAAATCAACCCATTACCCTTAAATATAGAAAACTGCCCTTTATTACTGGCCTTACTAACAACATTTCAAAATTATTTAAATCCTTTCCAGAGATTAAGGTAGTGAAATACAACACAATAAAAAATTTTAATCTGTTTTCTAGAGTCAAAGATAAAACACCTTTGTTGTTTAATAGTAATGTAGTTTACGAGTTATCGTGTTTGGAATGTGATGGACAGTATATTGGCCAAACTTCACAATGGCTTCGACAAAGAATCACTGGCCACAAGAGTGATTGCCGTTTAGGAAAAAACTCCTGTGCGTTAGCTGAACATAATAAAAAAACTGGCCATAATTTTGATTTTGCAAATGTAAAAATTTTGGAAATTGCATACAACTATAAAAAAAGATTGTTTCTGGAAATGTTTCATATTAATAGGAATAATAGATGTATAAATTATAAATCAGACACAAATCAGTTAAGTAATATTTATTGTAATCTGTTAAATTTAATGTGATCCTTTTTAATTCCATACTGTACATACTCCTCGTAGAAATAATTATTAGCACCTAAGATAGTTTACACTGATAAGGATTTATTTTGCATTTTTTCTTGCATTCCGATTGATCGAGCTATGGTTATTTGTTGATAACGCTACATTGTTTGTGCTGTTGCGAACGTGACAATGTTCAAATTTTACAGAGTTTGACTCTACTTTCTTGTAAGTAATTTTAAAAAGTACCTAATGTTTCTTGTTTTTTTTTTTTTTTGTTTTATATAAATTTTAACGCTAGCGTAATATTTTAATTCTGTTTTCTGTTAATCTTGTAGCTGCTCCTGATGAAGCTAATAAACATTGGCGAAATATTGAGCACTTAAGGAAAAAAGAGTTTTTTTTTTTCTTATCCACTGACCGCTAGACCCGAAACCAAAACCTTTTTATAATTTATATACGGTCGATAATACCTACTATTATATATATATATATATATATATATATATATATATATATATAATCATGGTTCTTGGGATTGGACCGTGTCAAATTAGAATTACTATTCGACGTTTCGCCTTCGATTGCACGAGGCATCTTCAGGGATCTTTACTCCATGAGATCTCAACACTGAATGAGCTCGCAGAGATTCAGGCGGGCTTTTATAACCCGACTTGTGCTCGCCGAACCGTGACCCTGTGTTAAGATCGGTTTCCACGTGTGATCCAGACCGTAACCCGTATCTCTATTAAAATTTTTTGTATGTTTAAAAATGTCAATAGATTCCCTAATTTTTCGTTTATAAAATCCTGGAACCGATGCTAGAACCTTGGTTTCCTTTACATTTATAATATGGCCAGTGGTATGCTGGTGTTCAGCTACAGCAGATTGAACAATTTGTTTCTTTTTAATAATTCGTTCATGTTTCTTAAGTCTAGTTGATATTAAACGTCCTGTTTCTCCCACATACACTTCTCCACAGAAGCAAGGAATTTTATATACTCCTTCTGTTTGAAAAGGTACAATATCTTTCGGGAATCGCAAGCATTGTCCGATCTTCTTAAGTGTATTGAAGATTGTGCGAATGTTATACCGCCGAAGTAACCGTCCTATTTTGTCTGTAGTGCCATGTATGTAAGGCAGAACAGCGCTACCTAACGGTGGATCCTTATCATCCTCCTTTCACGGAGTTGGATTACTATATTTTTTAATTGAACGCGTAATATCTTCAGTGCAATAACCATTCCCTCTCAGAGCTTCGGTCAGTTTTGATGTTTCTGATGTTAAAGAATCTTGATCAGAAATCGAAATGGCTCTAAATACTAGTGAGTTAATAACCGATTTCTTTTGTGCTGGATGGTGGTGGGAATTTGCATTTAAGTATCTATTTGTATGCGTCGGTTTCCTTCCTTTGAACATATACATCTAGAAAGGGAATTGTCCCGTTATATTCAATTTTTATTGTGAACTTGATATTATGATGTTGTTTAAGGTGATCCAGAAATATGAGAAGATTATCCTGTCCATGAGGCTATACTACAAAAGTATCATCTACATATCTGAACCAGTGCTTTGGTTTTAGTGGAGCGGTTGTTAGAGCAATATCTTCAAAGGCTTCCGTAAAGATATCTACCACAGGTGATCGAAGAGATCCCATAGTTGCCCAATATTGTTTCATATCTTAGTGTATGTTTTACTTCATTCAGCACCTCAATTTCAGTACATATTACATTACTAAATTCACTTGGCAGACACCTCTCATTATTCGCTTGCACAAACGTTGTTATTTGTTAAAAATCTAAATAAAAAAGAAAGTTTGTACTAGTTAGTAGTGTTTTAGTGTAATAGATATTAAACTAAAACATTAACATAACCCTACATTTACAACTGACGCTGACAGATGTTGTCAATATAAAAGCAGATTAATTTAGTCATATTTTGCGAAAAACTAACGATAATATAGGTGCCCCCATTTAAACCTTTAGAATTTTTGCATCAATTTGGGGGACGGGCCTCTATTGTCGCCACTGTCCTTATAAAATAAAGTCACTGTAATTCGGTCTACAGCTATTAATTAGTTGTATATGTGTTGTGTGATCGTTTACGAGTAACAAGTTAAAATGGTTCACAATGGCTTCACATACCATAAGAAAATAAAAAGTAGCTTTCGTCGAATTTTATAGAAAATTAAAAATATCACAACTTGGTTATGTCATACCTGAACAAAACAACCTAAAGCGATATTTTAAAGGAAACAAAAAATAAAAACGAAACAAAGGGTTATGGTTATTATAGATGGCACAATTACAGTAGTGACTCAAGTACCGCAACTCTCTACATGCTACGACACAACGCACTAAATTTTAAAGAACCGGCGGAATGTTCCCAAATCGTAACCGCTTGGTAATAATATACAGTATAGGTTTAATGGGAACTTTGTAGATAACTTTATTCGTACCACCTTAGTGTTCAAGACTTCAGTGTAATTGGGAATAAGTGACAGTTGCGTATTTAAAGAATCCAAACCTATAAAAGCGTATGGGAGCAGTCGTAGACACTTATGCAGCCAACCTAAAAGAAAAAGTCCAATAGAACGCCATTGTTTATTTTTATATCCCCTATAAATATTTAGCTATGATGTTTGATTTAGAAGTATAAAGATTAAAAATGCATATAAATTAAACATTATGTTAAAAAAAGAATCGCTCTTTATAATTAGATATTTAATGATAATTGCTATTTAAACCAATATCAAAAATTACATTTTTCAGATTTAAATTGGCCAATATATTTGACCAAAATGTATTGAAAAAAAAATTAACGAAAGCCGCGTAATTTTTTACGACTATTATCAGCATATTCACCAGAGAAATTGCTTGCGTTTTAATTTTAGGTCCTTAGCATAGCCAGAAAACTAGGTGAAACGCATGTATCCTACCTCAAATACCAATAACGTATTCTATACGCTCTACACCATATTCCCAATATGAGTGTTTGTAAATAAATAAAATAAATGTAAATAAAGGCAGAAATAGTATTTATATATATATATATATATATATATATATATATATATATATATATATATATATATATATATATATATATATATATATATACAGTGTGGTCATTTAAGTGTGCAACATATTGGATTATTTACTACACAATCAAAATATAAATGAGAAAAAAATCTCAGGCTATATTTTGAATGGTTAAATGGAAAATTTGGTACTATACTAAATGGTTAGGACGAATACCCATCCACGGCGGCCTCCTCGTTCTCCAGATCTTACCCCATTAGATTTTTTATAGGGATACTTAAAGCAAAAAGTTTATAAGGATCGACCATTTAATAATGTTGAGGAACTTGAAAATTCGATTCGTTTCCATTGCAGAAATATTCCTTTACTTACTTACTTTTAGTGATTTTTATGACCGGACAATTAGACGCATTGAACCAGAAGGTGGGCACACAGAAACGCTTAGATAATTTTCATTTTTTTATGTACTTCCTTAAATGTTTTTTTACTTCATGCTGATTTGTTAATTGTTAAGTTATAATAAACATTTTTGGTAAAACTAGTGGTATCACTTTCAATTAGATCTCGGTGCGTTTGATTTGTTGTTAATATTTATTCATATTAATTCACTTTTAACCCTCATTTGTTTTTTCAAGGTTTTCCAGTTTGTCAATTATGTGTACAGTTCTTTAATAAATATTTGAAATGAAAATTTTGCACATCAAATGAAAGTTTTTTAATGTGCATATTTTCTTCAGAAATGCTTCATCTTGTTAAAAAGAATATTGGCGAAATTTTCAAGTTGTGTTTAATATCGTTGTAACAAACCTGAAGTTTGTAATTCCCTAAAAAATTAAAAAGCCAAGTTAATTTCACAAGTATACTTAAATTTGAACGGAGTTATGCGAATCTGATCTGATTTTGATTATGAAAGTGTTTATGCTAATTATCAAAAAAATCAATTTTTCAAAAACTTTTTTGATTTTTTCCAAAAAAAAAATTTTTTCTCAGGAGGCTATGTTTTGGTATCCAGGCATAACTTTTGATGCTAAACAACTTTTCTTAATAATATTGCATGATTTTAATATTTTTTGAACCATTCTAAGTACACTTTATATGATTATCGAGGACGCACCAACTTCTGGCAATATTTTTATTTTGATTGTGTAGTTTACAATTTTTTGATGTAGGGCTGACAAAAAAAAATATTTAATTAAACATTCTATACCTATAAGCAAAGCAAACTTCCAAATCTCGAATAGACTATTTAACAAATGTGAGACTATAGGATATTGCCACTTTTGTCTATGCAACAAACCTACTCGTCCGCAATTAATCGGGGAATTCCCCAGCTATTATTTGTCACTTGTGTCTATGGACATGGTACAAATCTGCCTACCCGCAATGAATCGGGGAAATCCGTAGCTTTTATTTATTGCCTTCTTTAAATGTAGTATGGTCCATTATTCTGTTTCCCTTTTGTGATCTGCAGCGCCCACAATGTAAAAAAAATTCCAAATAAAATATTTATTAGTTAAAGTTAGCTGCGTTTAATTATTACTGAAGGTAAATTTAGTAAATAAAACGAAAAAATATAAACAAAAGTCCAAAATAATTGCTTTATTTTCAAGATAAGTGATGTTGAAGTGGTCAGTGAGTATTTAGTGTTAATGCATTAATTTGCTATGCACGAATTGATCATACAAGGTGCATCAAAAAAACCTAAAAAAAAATTAAATTTTGATGCCCTCATAGGTTGATTTGAATTTATTTATTTTGCATGAAATGGACTTTTATATAGAATTTCAACTTGTTTCTTGTATTAATTACTACATTTGGGATTTGATGTATCAATAAAAAAATCAAAATGAACTTATCCACGTTAGTATCTATCTATATGTGTATATATATATATATATATATATATATATATATATATATATATATATATATATATATATATATATATATATATATATATATATATATATATATATATATATATATTGTTTCTTAGTCCTGCACTGATAAAAAAATACGATGAACAATTTTGCTGACGTTTCGCCAAAATCACATTTAGCCTTTTCGAAGTTTTGTTTCTCGCATACGAAAAGGAAATAAAGAAGTCCCTATTAGGGCTTGAATGTTACAACATATGAGAAATATATTAATTTATTATATTTGTCCTTGTTTTTCTTAATTGACGGCCGGCTAGTTTTTGTGCATGGTTAGCCAGTTAGAATCGCCCAGCGCCTATTTTGTACCATAGCTAGCTATAATAAACTGGCGCAATGGATTTAAGAAGGTTCAGCTGTAAATTTATTAGAGAGAATCTAAGGTTCTGTTGTAACAGAAATTCTGAAAGTACAGACTCGGTTTAAAAACCTACACAACATAAAACTAAGAATCAGATTAAGGTATCAAATTTAAATAGTACCGAAATTTTCACGTCTGGAGTCAATTATGGTGGTTGGGTTTCAAGTATGTCAAATTAACATTAATTTCCTTTATTTCACTGACAAGTATACGAGGCACCTGTAAGGATATTAACTGCACTAGATTCAATATTTTAGTGCTGCACTGGACCATTATATGAGATAGTGTGTTCCGCGTAATATTTTCTTGTTCTACGCAGTTGTGTTGTGTAATGTATGTTATCAGTATGACTAGAGTTATTTCATTCATTATTTAAACAATTTAAGACACCTGGAAAAGATACTAGTACTGAAAAACTGACAGTCACGCCAAGTCTTTAAACAACCCCTTCTGATCGCAAGATAAGGATTTTACCACTGCTCCATCAATGCTCCGAAAATGCTAGTAGGAAATACTATATAGAGCTTAAAACAAAAAATCTGTAACATAAATGTAGAATTTTTTCAGTGGAACTGTTTTTTTGATATTTGGTATCTTCAAACCGTTGTTTTTATTCCAGATAAGTATACCTAAATAGTACGTTACAAAGACAATATATTTCAATTTTAAAAATATTTGTCCTAGATTATGAAAAAAATCTATTGTTCAGAATTCTACTTGAAGAAAATATTCTACTAATGTCCTGGCTCTTGTATTTTATTTTTTTAATGACTATCAATTACATCATACTGCAAAATTACATCTAGTGACTATTTTGGTTTATGTTATAGATAATATTGTAGCTAAAAAGGCCCTCTCCAGTTTTCGTTGGATATTCCTGTATCATTTTTTGTGCAGGTCCCTTTGGAATTCAAGCCGTTCTTGCCAATTTATCGTAAGCGACAAAAAGCAAATTTCACAGAAACAGGTTTGTTGGCATTGACTTTTCCTACAAATTATAAATGAGGAAATCTATTATATATAATATTTTAAGCAACTTAAAAAATTGTATGATAAATGTACCTCCACTCAAACGTGAAAGATGTAAAATTTACATTTTTATCATTTTAGTTATGCTGACATTCAGCCACTATTTTAAGTGAAAACAAAGATAGACATCAACGGTTTTCGAATTATAAACGTTCAAAAAATTGCCACTGTAATAGAAATGACAGGTAATAAATAAAACATTTCCAGTGCTAGTTCATAATTTTTGTTCCGTAAATAAGGTTTTATCTATCGAAATTTTTGAATTTGTGAACGCAAAATAAGAAAATCGACATTATTACATTTAAGGCTTAAAGTATGATTTTAACACAAAAAAAAACATTTTGAGGCATTTCCTTACAATTTCGGGTTAATTTTGATTCTTAGTCAATAAGCAAATAAACGTTTGGCCGATCAGCTCCCGCCAACTGAGAAATCGACGAAAACTGGTCCCGCTCCGGAGCGAGAGGATGCGCATCTGTAAAGTGTTATCTGTGACAAGGATCTCGACAATATTGTTAATGGATTATCTATTGAACCATATGGAAATTAAATACGTTAAATTAAATAAATAGATATTACACAATATGGGAAAATTACCAATAATTAAGATGAGTCTAAAAATTTGAAACTGTTTACAAAACACTCACAGACAAATGAACAACCCATTGAACAGTAACTCAAAACTAATTTAGGTTCCTAAAGCCTGTAGTTCTCCAATCCTGATAATTATAATTTCGAAAAAAAATACGGTTGAAGAACATACACATGAGAATTGAAGAATTCTGACACTGAGAAAAATGATGTTTAGGTCAAAAGTAAATGTAAACCCTTGCTATGGTTCTTTAAGGCCACTCTAGATATTAAATTGAAATATTTTACAATATGATAAATAATACAAAATCCATCTATACAAGCCAAAAATATGTAAATTACGGTCAAATTAATTATTATTAAATTATTAATAGGCCTAACTTACTTATCCATTATCGATTATTCGTTTCGAGACCGATATAAGAAAGAGGCAATAATTACTTAAAAGAAATCTTTTTTTTTTATTTCCACAAGGTATAATTTAATTAATTTAATTAGAAGCCATACGCATATTCAAATTCATAATAGTAGTCCGTGCATTTAGTAATTTAGATTTCCAGAACTGTGTTACGAATAGTTGTTTAATAGAGGCATTGTGACTGGAATTAGCATTATGGAAAATATATGTATGATCGAGTTATATCCGTTTAATATATCGGCTAATATATCGATATATTAAGAAATGTATCGCAACGAAAACAAATGGAATAAATGACATGGATGGCATTTTGACATGGCATCATTTCCCGAAAAAGTAAGTTGGGGGAAAATTCCATTGAAATGTCCAAGAAAATTTGTGAAATTTCCAGATAAATATAAAGAGTTATTGGAAATCTATCAAAATTTCAAACCGATAATTAAATTTTGGTGTTTAAAATCGACATTTTCAAAAACTTTAAAATGGAGAAATTAAGTGAAATTTCCAGAAACTTTTCAGACATTTCTATTTATTTTTATGTTAAAACTAAGAGCGAAAACTTATCCTCAAAATTTGTTTAAAATAAATCCTCTTTAATTTGCTAAATCAATATGTTGATTTAGCTTGTAGAAAGTAAAATACGTCTAGTACTTTATCAAGTTTTTATTGAAAGCATAATAATCTATTAGGTATTTAGTATTTAGTGGAGAACACCATACTTTATAGTTTTTATGATTAAAAATCACAAAAGAGTCCCTTTGTGCTTAAAATTAATCTCAGTTTCAGTACAATTTGTTATTTTAATGTCAAATTGCTAAACCTAGGCAAATACGACAACTTTCCCACTTAAAAAAAAAAAAACGAAATTTCACGGAAACTGTGAGCTCGAGAAGCCGAGCTGACAGCGATAACTGACGTTGTTTTTGTTTTTTGCCTCAGAACTTCACTAAGACAACAATTTGTTTGGTTTGGTTGAGATTACGGAAACAATATATTAATCATTAAATTCACTTATTTCAGTCTAGCTGCGTAGAGCATTAATTTGAGTTATGATATATTATGGCACATTTGAGAAAAGAAAAAAGATCATTATATTATATATAGGCTGTGTTTGACATCAAGAAGAGTGAATATATTGAAGTAGTGGGCAAATCTAGACACGGCTAGTGGCATTCTCCTATCAATTTACGTTTGCCTAGCCCTAGATAGGCAAACAACATAAATAGTAGAGAAACAAAAATTTGTATTTTGTATATGGCCAAAATGCTTAAGTGAACCCCACAAATGGTGCAAGTAGTGTAATGACAACGACATTTGGGCATTAATCACTAAATAACAAATATATCGATATTTTTCTTATTTCGAAAATTTTTATATATCAAGTGATACGATATATCCATATATTTTTTAAAATTGCCATCCCTATTCTGTATTGAGCATTCTTAGGTGAATGATAATAACATATTTTGTTTCCTTTTTCTTATTTATTTTTTAATTTTACTAATGTTTATTGTAATTTTAAAATATACGCCGTCAAATCTTTTCAGAGAAGCTGAGAAAAGCCGGCCCCAGTGCTATACTACGTGGCGCCATCTTACGCGACGTGCTGTGATGAAATTTGGGCCGCAGCAGCAAATTCAACACGGTTTCCTGTTGACTTAATTTTACGTATCAATTTTTTTGGAGTAATATTGGGCAACAAACAAGGGCTGCGGCACATTTTTCTACTTCTTCAAACTCATTTATCTATTTTATATTAACATTAATGAGGCAAGACATACAACAAGTTATTTTAAAACAAAGATCAACACGTCACAGTACGTGAGAAATATAGGTTCACGGTCCATCACAACATAACACAACACAAAACGGTACATCAGATAAATGTGCCCTAGCCTTAACTTTAAAACGCCTCGACTATTCGATATTATAACCTCTTATTTAACAGCGATCAAAAAAAATGTACGAGTAAAAGTATATTGTTTTTCCCTTAAGGTTATAGAAAAAGCATTTTTTCATATTATATCAAAAATTTAAAATTTTAAGGAAAAAAGAACATACTTTCACTCGGAACATTTTTTCTTCCCCTGTCAATAAGACGTTGAGAAATCGACTCGGCTTTCAAGGTTAATCGCCATATCTTATATTTGACAGAACATTCTGCTAGTTCTCTAGAGTAATCAACTTTTTGCCGGTCACCCACATAGATATGTAACTCTGCAAATATAAAGTGATTTATGTGCAGTAGCCGAATCAAACATTTAGATTCACTTCGATGTCTTCTTAAGACCATAAATAAGTCTTACGAAAAAATGTTGACTTCGTCTTTAAGTCTAACCGAACATAGGGCTTATAGAAGTTTGGGAACTCCATTTTGCTATATACATTTTTGAATGCATGCGAAGCACTACATCAAACAGAAACTTTAAAGACTAATAAAATTATTATAGTGAAATTACTAATGGGTATGTACTAAAAATCGATAAAAATGCGCTTTCGCACATCTTTATCAAAAGTTCTTGGCCGGAAAAGATATATGTATAATAGCAGAAATATATAATTTCTGCAGGTGCAAAACGGCCTACTAGAAGAATTGGTTTCGATTATGTCACAGGGTACTCTCCTGCGATCATGATTTCTGATTTGACCCGAACATACAAACTAACTAACTAACTAGCATACAAGTAAAGTTAAATAAACGCTTTTAAAATCAAAGAAATCTGCGAAAATTTTGAAAAAACCTAACTTTAATATATCAAAGAAACCTACACTGACATTATAAGGGCAGTGGTGACAATAGGGTATCCAATTTTTTATTAGTTCGGCCATATTGCTGTTAAAATTGTTTTGTTTAGTTTTTACCTACGTGGGTTTCTTATGAGGTTTGTTGTTTTAGTGTATTATTTTATTAGTTTTTTGTGATTATTAAAATGAATATTGATTCAAACAATAAGTTTTAAGCCATTAGCCAAACGGAATATGATTAAGCCTGGTTCACCTGCTTTTTGTTTGTAATTATAAAGTGTTTGTGATGAATTCGTAAATGACTACGACTGAAAATGTCTTAAGTTTAAGTTTACTCCAAGAAAAGTTACTAAATATTACACCTTATTATATGTTGTTTTTATTTTGCTGTAAAAGACAATATTGTTTCATGTTTTACTTTATTTAGCACCCCAATTTATTTGAGGTTGACAGAGGTTGTCAGTGTAAAGGCGGTATATTTAAATTTCGAATTTTTTTCTGCGGCATATTATTCTTTGTAAACTGAAATTAATAATAATTTCGTTAATTAACCTTTTAGCTGATCTAATTTTCTTATGTTAATGTGTTAAAGTAGATTAATTCAGTCGTATTTTATGAAAAACTAACGATAATATGTGTGCGCCCATTTAAACTTTTAGAAATAAAACATCAATATGGCTGGTGGGTTTCTATTGTCGCCATTGTTCTTATGAAATTGCTGTAATACTATATAACTTGATCCGTGGCTAGATTTTCGTATGCCGCATCGATTTGCCAACTTTATACATTTTGATTTGCCTTGTATGGTGAACAAACATAAACATGTCAGGTATTCTGTTGTGATGTGACAGTAGTTGCAAATTTATAGTTCAGATGACAATAAATCGGTTGTCATTAATCTGCACTTATAATTAGTTCGTTTTCATTTACAAATAGCGCGGTTACAGTTTCGTATATTGAAACATACTGTAATTATTCAGTCTAAAGCAATTCACATTTACTGCGCTTAAAAACGATAACGTTAATGTAGATTAAGATTATGAAGATACCACAACATTCCTTAAATTAGGTACTTTTTTAAAATGGCAATTGAAGGTATGTTATCGGTATCGAGCATAAAAACTAAAAATTTTCCTTTTTTTCCATAGTCATGACTAGTTTGGTTGAAAACGGTGATATTACAGTTAAATAACAGGCTAAAACTCTCACTTTGATTTTCTCATCTTTTTTAACAAAATTTTAGACAATTTCTAGTGTTTGCTTGAATATGAAATATTTACTAAGCTTGTTCTCTCGGACTCTCATTGCCTGTATATTTTAGATATGACCACTTTTCCAATGGTTACTATCTACAATCGTTTTCAAGTGGAAACTGTTTTAATGTTTATATTTTAAAACGACTAGTTACTTACCGCTTGAAACGATGTATTATCGAAAATATAAAAATAATGAACATCCGAAAGAACGAGTATAGTAATAATGTTTGAAATTATATGTAATTTTACATAGCATCTATCTTGGCGACCGAGACACTTTATGAGAAAAATCCGTAGAAGCAATTGAATCCAAATCTAAACAACGAATGAAAAAAAGTGAAACCCCTCCGATCTCCTCAGAATTTTTCGAGTAGTTGGGCTACTAGATGCGGCACAGTGCAACGTTACTATCTTATTAATCTTAAGGGATATTTTGAGGTTTGGTAGGAACAACTTGATGTTTAGGTTTATAGAAGTAATAATACTGAAATGTTTATTTTGTGAGATTTTTAATCGTATGGAAAATTTTGACTTGGCATAAGAACGGTATAATCTTTCCACCAGCAACTCCTTATATTATTTGTTTAATCTTCGTATTTCCATATGAAACTTATAATAAAAATCAGTAGTATAAACTGATTAACACGTCTAAAGGTAGACAGCTTAAAAAAAATCATAATTGATCCAATGGGAGTTGCTGGAGAAATCGGACAGAATAGAAAACTAATAATTTGGAATAACATTAAATTTTGTCTATATGTTACCAGCAAAGTTCGATGCTCCGGGAAACTCAGGATTGTCTACGAATTTTAGGCAAAGTCTGAGTGACTAGGAGCACCATAAATGTTACCCAGCTAAAAACACTGGGTGCACGCGACGTAATATTTTACGTCTTTCCTATATCAATCCAAAAAATAAACATAACCAGAGCTAACCAATTAGATAGCCTATTGCCAAAGAACTAGTATACAGAGTGTTTCGGGAAGAAAGATATATCTTCTAAGGATGTGTTTGGGAGGTCAAAAAAATGAAAAAAAAAATATATATTTTTAGGTGCGGTAACGTTTAGATTTGGCGACACACTGTGTAAAAGGAAATTAAAAAAATCCATTTTTATTTAATATTTCGGAAACGGTTTTAGATATCAAAACGGGGCATCTTTTGAAATAAAATTATTCGTAATACTTTCGCCTTTGGCATGCGTGACAACATAAGGTGAGATATTTTTCACGGAAAAAGATTGACGCCATTGCTTTTCTTCAGAATTAATAACTTTTTTTTGATTGGTAATCTGATCTAAATGAAAAAGCTTTCTTTATATTTTTCGTCTGATGAGTCGTTCTGGATTGACGAACCTAGTGCTAACCAGGTTTAAATCTACCAAGCCGTACTGATTGCTTATTTGACATACGATAATATACCATTACATTGTTTGACACAATTCTTATTATGCCATTAAAAAAAAACTAAAAAACATCGACCAACGGAGATGCAATCCAAGGCCTACATAGCGCAAGGTGAAAGTTTCACTATCACTATACCTAGCTCAAACCAGAAAGTAATCGAAATCTATTTGTAATCGAATATTTTCAATGACGTAATGAGTGATTTTTCAGCGTGCACCCGGTATATCCAAGTGGATGTATTATTTTTACTTTTACGAAGATTACTCATTAAATAAATGAGATACCTTTTAGTAAAGCAATTGATAGAGAGTGTGCTGGTGTAATGTGGACTGTTCAAAAATTACCAGTGAAAGAACACAAGAATATGAATTTATTTTTGAAACTAGAGCCGATAAAGGAAAAATAAGTCTGCCCTGAAGTCGTATATTTAGCAAAGGGAAAGCCCTATATTTTCGCCCAACAGTCTACTTTTTCAAAAGAAACAAAATCATTTATTTTGGTTTCTATTCCCAAACCCGCGAAAATTCTTCTTTGGTATATTTTTGCTTTATTTCACATGCCCGTGTAAAATATATCAGTAGTTATAAAATACTCCTGGTCTTCTTTTAAAAATAAAGGAAATGTTACTTTGTTCTGATATGTGAATAAATAATTATTTGACTATTAGTTGCTTATACCCCAGCAAAGCTTCTGCACATGCGTAAAGTGTGCGCAGCGAGATATGTATTTGGTTACGAATCGAATATAATAGAGAGGTTCAAAATAGTTGGTACCCTTACTACTTAAAAGTAATTAAAGGCTATAACAGAAGTTATATTTTATTTGTGTCAATTCATGTATTATTAATAAAACCAAAACTTATTCTATGCCTTGTCTAAATTATTGTATGTTATGAACAGTGCCCAGTAATAACACTAGTTTAGTTTTTAGTTTACTAGAAACATCTTGTCAAATCCGCCATTTATTTATGAGAAAATATAAGTACATGAAAATACATATTAAATCTTATGTTATAACTTTTCGATAATTTTAAATATATTTGCATCCCACCCAATATAATAACATTTTCCTCTAAATATCTTTTAAAAGTTAGGGTCTTAATCTTGATAATTTTACAACGCTGAATTTTAACTTCAGATTGACCTGTGTAGAAATTTTGTTAAATACGAAATATACTTACCTTGTTTTCGTAATTACAAATATACTAACAGTTTTTAATAGAGTTATTTAAGCTTTCTTTCAAGAAGCAACTGTGTAACATAATTTTGGACCATTTATAGTAAGAAGTTCCTGCCACTGTAACTAGTAATGTATTAAAACAACATATATTTAGCAGGTAATTAAAATTAATATGAAATGTGTAAAGAAAGATAAAAAAATAAGGTCATACAAGACTTTCTTTTCTCTGGGATTTTGATATCATTAACGCAAACGCATAAGTCAAAACAGAAAATTTATTAGATTGCTTTGTTATTCTGGTTTAAGTATGCCTGGGTTTTAAGACTATAATAACATATTTAATAATATACCTATTTAATTGTAGTAGGTACTCTTTCCTGTGCTCTGTAAAAAACATACGTTTGGCAGGTAATGAATATTAATCTCTCTTTTGTGTTTTCGCTAAAAGAGTTTGAAGAAAGGAAGACATATTAAAAAGAACAGGTTATAAAAGAATTTCTTTTCAGCGGGATTTTGGTTACACGAACACAAACACAAAAGTCAAAATAAAAAATTTATTAGATTGCTTTGCTCTTTTGGTTTAAGTGTGCCTTAGTTTTAAAACTATATTAACATATTTAATATTATACCTATTTAATTATAATCCATTCAAAAAGAAAAGAACAACATTAACGTCTTTAAAAAAAATTATTCGAAACCTATGATACATTTTACATTTAAATAAATATATTTACTCTCTACCAAATGTTTTTCTCCACTTTCAGAAAAACTAATAGTTATAGTAGGTTACTATTACAGAAAATCACAATGCAAAAATAAAGGCGAAAGTTTGAAAACGACCAAATTACAACACGTACTCCAATAATATTTCAAAAAATGTAAAAATGCTTGCATATTTAATAACAAATATAAAAAAATATTAAGAATAAATCCATTGGCATTTTTGTCGGATTTTTTAGGTCACTATAAAAGAATAAAGGATTATCTTAAATTTGTCGCAATGTTATGTTTCCGCATCTAAAAAAGTTCCGAACGAAGTTAAAGCCTGAATCTGTAACACAACTTACAATACAATTTGCATCCTTTTTGGCTATTCGCAGTCTTTCCAATGAGTTTTTATGCAAAAAAGTTTCAGCCGTTGTTCAAGTTTTTTCTTTTTCTCCTCTAACTTTGTTATTTTAAGTACCGAATTTTTGTGAGGCGGCAGTTGTTTTGTAACCAAGAATGAGGTGGCAAAAACTAAATTAATTATCAATTTAAAAGCCCTTTTCTTGCGGGTATTTTTTTAGAAATGCGATATTAATTTTAATCACTCGCTTCTTCTGACAGAGTTAAAGTTGGGAGTATCGTAACAAGTTTAAAAGTTTCACATTTTCTAACACAAAACTTTATTCTTAGATTCTTTTACCCGAATGTGTTATTTAGGTAATAAGTTACGAACACTAATTAACGAACATTTGATGAGAATTATTTAAGCGTGTGATCCAATAGCAAGTAATTAAATTAAGAGTGGTTACTTCAAAAATTAAATTTAATTGAGGATACTAGAATAAATTATTCAGACAATTTCAGTTCGTGACGATAAAAATATCAATGAAACTAGCGCATAGTGGAAAATTGTTGTGTCTTGTTATTTATAAAACCGAGAAAATTTCAGTTAAGATAATAACACAAAAATGTATTAAAATGCGTCTTAGAACAAAATTGCGGGAATAATATCACTTATTAGTCTTTTAGTTAGTTAGATTTAAACTTTTTAAACGTGTTTTTATTAAAGTTTAATAATTAATCCTTGCTCTTAGAATGCTGCTCATCGTTGAGTAAAACTTAGAAGTTTCGAGTTAGAATTCAATGCACTTAAGATAATAACAAACAGTAAATCACGTCTCCAAATTCGTATTTCTCATTGGGAAACAATGAATACGACGCTACTTTTCCCAAAGTTTAAGTCATTCAAGTTATTCTCTTTCTTGTTCTAACACAGTAGCGCCTTACCCTATGTCTCCTTGGCAATCTGATAAACTTATCGTTTTTCATTGCTATAGAGATTGCGATGATTTAGTTGGAGCTATAATAATCAGTATCCCGGATTAATGAAAAACTTTTAAAAGTGAGTTCTAAGTATATTAAAGATTTCATCAGTAGTAACATTCAGATTAGAAGATCCCTATACCTGAAATTTGCAACACCCAGTATATAGTTCCAAAGGCAATAAAAGAATCTAACTTCCTTGAATAAAAATTAAGTTATTTAATAACCTTGATTTTCATCCTGCAAGTTGATTTTGTTTACTTCTACCAATCGAGTAGTTTAAAAATGAAATAATAACATTAGTTTTCAGCCATTTTGCGACTTGGGTGAAAAAAGCAATATTTTGTCAACTTTTGGTCGCTTGATGCAAGAACGAACTTCTGAACACGTAAGATTTTTTAGTTATAATTTTTTCAGCAAAAATTAATAAACATTTTAATGACATTATTTTAAAAAGTAATGTTTGTTACAATTAAAAAAAAATAAATTTGGGTACCAGCGCCCCGGCTAATAGGATGGAAGATTTAAAAATGTATGAAGATAAGGCAGAATCCAATAATGTATCAGAAAAGGATGGTTCTTATTTTTCTAAAAGGAAAGTAAAGGAAAAACACCCCATTTAATTGAACAAGCTGAATTAAATGATCTAGTTCGAGAACTCCACTTATCCAAAGAACATGCTGAACTATTAGATTCAAGATTACAACAATAGTATTTAGTAGCCACTGGAACCAAAGTAACGATATTCAGAATCCGTACGCAGGAACTATCCTCGCCTTTTACTATGCATAATAAAATGTGTGTTTGTGTTAATCCAAATACTATAATTGAACCCTATAGTACTGAACGAAGATAGGTAAAGAAATCGTCTGTTGATGATGGTAAGCCCGAATCTTTAGCGGACAGAAAACTGATGAGATTTCTAGTAGCGTTGTGTGTTGCGACTATGATTTAATATTTCTTACCGAGACGTGGCTTAATGAGGATATTTCTAGCAACGAAATATTTAATAACAAATATGTAGTTTTTCAAAAGGATAAGAATTATGAAGAACTGGGTTGTCATAGCGGCGGTGGCATGTTGATTGCGGTTTCTTGTTTTTTTCGGGTATCTGTAATTGCTACTCCTGCTCATGTTGAATTTGATGATGTTTGGGTTCTTGTACCAACGGGTGGTACCAGTTTGGTTCTTGGATGTGTATATTTTCCACCTAATTCTAACCAGTAGTGTTATCAGACTTTCTGTAATACCTGTGAGTTAGTGAGAAATAGATTTAACTGCCAAACAGTTTTTGTTTTGGTGATTTTAACCTTTCTTCGTTGGATTGGATTTCTGAGGAAGACACCCTATTTTCAGAATCTTTACCATCCTTGGCTTCCGAAACTCTTATTCTCTCTATGAGTTTTCTTGAATTACAAAAATGAAACTCATTACGCAATCACATGGGCAGAATTTTAGATCTAATATTTGCTGATGACTTCGATAATGTTCTAATTTCAGCTTCTGATTTTCCCCTCGTAAATATTGACCCATATCATCCAGCGATTGAAGTGAAGTACAAAATTAAATATGTTTCTCCAATTAAAAATTACAATCAAGTGAGTGTTTTTCAGTTTCATCAGCAAATTTCTCCAATTTAAATCTTTTTTATAAGCAGTATGACTGGTCTTTCTTATCGACTGAATCGGACATAGACAGAATAGTTGAGAGCTTTTATGTGAGGTTTTATTCCAGGGTAATAATAGATACGTCCCCACGAAGATCGTTGCTGATAGTAAATATCCAAAATAGTTTGATCCTCCTTTAAGAAAGCTAAAGGGCAAAAGAATCGCCTACACAAAAAATATAAAAGGACTGAACAACATGTCGATTATTTAGCATATTTTGACATACGATATGAGGTTAAACTTCGAACCGATATGTGTTATCTTACATATGTCACACAAACTGAATTACTTATCCCAGAAAACATAAATTATTTTTGGACATTTATGCGTAACTTAAGAAGGAACTCCAGTTTGCCCAATGTCATGAGTTATGACGGTGAGGAAATTATTGGTTCAAGTAACATCGCAAATGCTTTTGTTACTAACTCTCAGTTAATTTTCAGCTATTGTTCGGGAAAATTACTATCAACGTATTGTTTTACCGAGGCAGAAATCTGTAATAAAATAAAGGGCCTTGATCTCTCCAAGAAGGCTGGTCCAGATAGAATTCCCACTATTCTATTGGTAAGATATCGTCAGTCATTGTCTCAGCCTCTGTGTATAATCTTTCAGAGATCCTTCAACCTAGGTTCCTTTCCTGAAATTTGGAAGTTTTCTACTCTCTTGCCAATCTTTAAATAAAGGCGATGTAAAGAATTATAGAGGTATTTCTTTAAATTCATACATACCAAAGCTATTTGAAGTAATTATCACCGATGATATCTTTGAATTATTAAAACACTACATTACGAGTATGCAACATGGTTTCTATCGGGATCGCTCAACGACTACAAATCTTGCAATATTTCAGAATTACTTAGTGACATTGGTTGAGGCTGGCCAACAGATTGATCTCATTTACACTGACATATCTAAGTCTTTTGACAGTGTTTGCCCTCAGCTTCTATTATGGAAATTGCAGCAAATTGGTTTTTATGGAAACGATCTGGAGTGGATCAGATCATATTTGTTTAATCGTCGTAAGCAGGTCAACTTGTCTGGTTCAGCTTCCAGGGAGGATGTTTTAACGTCGGATGTTCCGCAGGGTTCACATATTGAACCAATTTTATTTTTACTTTTTATAAAAGATATAGTGTCTTGTTTTAAAATGTCTAAATGTCTTTTATACGCAGATGACTTAACATTCTTTTTACCGGTTTGCTCTGACTCTAATCCACTGCGGTCTGACATTGAAAGGTTCGTCAAATGATGCCACACTAATTATCTGCATCTTAACATTTCTAAATGTAAAGTGCTTCATAAACGTATTAATCCCATACACTCCACCTACCTCATAGATGATGTACATCTTGAAGTTGTTACTTCTTTCACCGATCTGGGTGTTATTTTTGATAAAAATTTAACTTTTAATCTGCATATTGATAGTATTGTACTTAAGGGTTTTAGATTGCTGGGCTTTATAAAACGACATACAAAGCATGCGACTGGCATCAAAGTATTGGTTAGGATTGTTTTAGAATACTGTTCTGCAATATGGAATCCTTCATATCAGTGGCACAGAATCGAAAAAGTACAAAATAGATTTGCAAAATACCTCTTATATAAATTTAATTTTCCATATCAATTCGACATATAATAGAAGAGCTCTTATTTGTGGCCTGCAAACCCTAGAGTTTCGAAGAAAGAAGGTATTTCTTATTTTTCTACACAAATTGCTCAATGGATTTTATTTTACCTGTTTTTCACAGGATTATTTGACTTGACACTTTTTTGACGTTATTTGCGAATTCGAACCATTTGGAATGCTTAGCATTATGTAGTGTACGTTTTAGAATAGCCACTTGTCCGATGCGTGCATCGACTACGTCCTTACATTAATAACTCGATCGAAAGGCACTTATTTATAGATTCTTCTAAACTAAGTTTGAAAGCAGTTCTGCTCCATAATGGCATCAAAAGACCCTCTATTCCTCTTGCGTTTGCAGTTGACATGAAGGAAACATACGAAAGTGTTTCACTTAATCTAAATGCAATATGCTTTAATACGATAGGTGGCAAATATGTGGCAGATAAGTCATAGGACTGTTACTAGAGCTTCAAAGTGGATTTTCCAAGTATTACTGTTTTCTTTGCCTTTTGGACAGTAGAGCTATCCACTACCAAGCAAAAGAATGGCGGCCTCAGGAGATCAATTTATTCCAGGCCAAACTAGCGTAAAAAATATAACTCTTGTTGATCCAAAAAAAGTTCCTCCATTACACATTAAATTAGGAATGATAAAAAATTTTGGAAAAATATTATATAAAGAAGAAGTTTAAATACTTTAAACAATTTTTTTGTAATCTAAGTGGCGCTAACCTTAAGGTTGGAATCTGAGTGCTTAGAAAACAAAAAATTAGAAAACTTCGAAAAAATTGTTAAAGACCACTGCAAAATGGGCTGTCGCATGTCTCTTAAAATACACTTTTTGCACTCCCACTTGCACTTTTTTAGGTGCGGTTAGTAACGAACAAGGAGAAAGGTATACAACAATGGAGCAACGCTACCAAGGCAGATAGGATCCAGCACTGATGAGAGATTATTGTTGGTTTCTTATAAGAGAAAGCGATCAGGAATATTAGCGAACGTAAGCATTTGCAAAAAAGTTATCTGCAACAGACGTACTATAAATGGATTTTCATGTGTATATTTGTAAATAAAACCTGTCATACTTAGAATATCTTAATTTTTTTCTTGGTTTGAATTTATATACAAAAATATAAAAAAATTATATAAAATTTTGGAATAAAACAAAAATAATTGATGCATTCAATAACTCAAAATGTATACGTAGTGCACCACTTTGGTTGTATAATTCGTAATCAGGATGCTTTAAACTCCCTCGTACAGCCAGTATTACAGTATTAGTAATTGTTGTTTTAAATTTCTATGTATCTTATTATTATACATTTCCAAAAATTATTTAATCGGCAGACAAATTAAAATTGAAAAATTAATTTGTGTTCTGACTCAAATCCAGGCATTCTAGGCAAACACCATTGACCGAAAACCAGGAGTTCAACCCCAATTTTGACAATTTAATGTGAGTGGATATTGACAGTATTTTAGCCTTCTGCGGCTACAAACCAAGGAGGGAGTTAAATGGGAAAGGAACTCATTCATGATTATTAGTCATTAGGATCCATGTATCTATCCTCCGAATCCATCGTCGACATTCAGCAGGAATCCAAAGCATATAATAATAGGCACCGGGATGTCTCATGGTATTTTCATGTATTTTAACACTTTATTACTTGAAAACGGCTAGATGCAGGCAGATGGGATTTTCTTTATTTCATTGAAAGTTTTATGCAGTCATGCTAAAATTAAAATTCTACCCAGGGTGTACCAAAAATGCAATATGCGTTTATTCAGGTATAGGACAACTTTATTGCATCTGCATCTTTCAAAAATGTATGGGCTATATCTATCTTTGTAATAAAGACGGCAATATGAAATCAAACTGTCAGTCTTCTAAGTAAATCAAATAAACTAGTTATAAAAATTAGTGGGCCATAGAAAACAAAAACGGTGAATTATATGTAAAATGCAATAATTTGACCAAGGATCACTTTCAGTTTGCTTCATTAATAAAAAGCGCTAAGTGTAAAAGAAAGGTTGGCTGAAACTATGTCCACAATTATTACAACTAAAAAATTCTGAGTCCCGTTCAATAAAAACCCTCCGACTGCAAAAACTGTTAAACATTGGTATCGACAAATGTGGATTACTGGATCACTGAGTCAGGAAATAACTGAAAACAACAACGTTTTATTGGATAAAAGTGAGGCAAAACTCATCTTTGTCGGTACGGAAGCTTCGAAGTGCGGTAAGCACAATATTCTAAAATTAAAATCATCTAAGATACAAATTTTCCATCATCTTAAAGATACTAACTATGCACGCCGTGAAAACATGTATCGACAGCTTTTAAATCTTCTTGGAAATCAAAATCAGCTTGTAAATAATGTCATCATGTCGGATGAAACCACTTTCCACAATAGTGATCTGGCAAATAAGCAGAATTTAGGGTTAAGAATATTTCCATAACTATCAAGAGTACGCTAGAGGCTCACTGAAACTAATGGGGTAGTGTGCACTTTCAAAAACTAAATGTATGGTCCGTTCTGCTGCATTTGCCGAGGTTACAGTAATAAACTCTATAATATATATTGTTATGCTTAAGCAGGTGTTTTTCCTACAATCAGAACAAGATGATTTAATTGGTAATGCATTTTTTTAACAAGACTGAGTGAGCTCCACTTTGCCTTTACAAACCTATAATATGCTAAACCGAACATATAGAGATAGATAGAAAGGTAGGAACGATCCGATCAACTGGGCTACTCGGTCGCCAGATTTGAGTGTCCACGATTTCTTTGTACGCTGCCCTAAGGACAATTGGTATGCACTAATGCCAAGAAATGTAGACGAAATGAAGGAAAGTATCATAAATGTCATCGAGGCCATATCGCAAAATTTTGCAACAATATTACTTATTATTTAACTTATTAAATATTTATTTTAAATTGTTCTAAATAACAAAAATTGCATGATTGTTGTTCATTTTAAATTGAAAACGGCTTTTTACATCTCACATAAAATGTAATGTTTTTTTTTCATGGCCAACTAGTTATTATTACCAGTTTATTTGACTTAGTTAGAAGCACTCATCAATTTAATTTAATATACCCGTAAACCATTTATATTTTTTAAAAACTAAAAGATAAAGCTATGTGACTGCTAATAATTAACATACAAGATGTTCCATTCAAATTTAGAAAACTATCCTATACCTGAATTTTGGCATATTTCATTTTGGTACACCCTGTACATCATCACAATTTCAACACAATAAAGACAAAATACCGATTTATTTAGAAGCACTGATCAGTTTGACTTCATATAACCTTAAACTTAAGAATAGACATAGCAAACTATATATGTTTTAATAAAAGCTGAAGGTTAAAGTTATGTGACTGCTAATTAACATACAGGGTGATCCAATAGCAAAGTTGTCCTATACCTGCATTTGGGCATATTGCATTTTTGGTACACCCTGTATAGCATTATAATTTCAACATGGCTGCATAAAACTGTCATTGAAATCCGTTTTCAACGAATAAACAGTTAAAATGCATCAAAATGCCGTCGGACACCTGGTATATTGCCGGTAAAGTCCGTTGCTCCGTCAAATTTAAGTTTGCCTAAACAAATTGGACATTGACTAAATGTTTATTTAGCTTCGCCAGCTATGTAATCCAGCAAACTTAGGTTTACCTAATGTGAATGTTATCTGTCATGATAATTGATAATTTGGTCGGTCAGTAGGTAAATATATAGATGTGTAAGTGACAAATACAATTTTCATGCTGACCATGGTTTTACAAGTTGAGCAGAAGCAAGTGTCTTTTCAGTTGGAATTCAATTTAATAATACAGAACTCTCAAAGGTACGACTATGTTTTTTATAGAATTTGGAATAACTTCAAATTATTACTATTTCTCACAAAGAAACAAGTTGGTGAGATCTGTTATTATTATACTTGATATTCAATCATCAACCTTACATTTTATATAAGCACAACTTTTAGATTTTAAACAAAAAATTTCTAACTAACATTTAACAATTAATAAACAAATAATTAATCGCTAGTTATCATTAATTAATTTCATTCCTATGAAGGTAATAATAACGGACTCCTACGAAAATGAAATTGAAGCGAGTACATTCACATTCATCCTTTAATCCTAACGAGACATGGAGAACTGCATCTCGCATGCATTTCAATAAGGCTTATAAAATCTTATTAAATAAGCGATATAACCGGGACTATTAAATATTTAGATATATATAACGAAATATTATTTAAAGGACCATTCAAGGCGTTTTCTTTTGCTGGAGAAAACAAAACTTTTAATTGACGGTTTTAGTTCGGTAAAGTCCATATAAATAATTATCAACAAACAGGTATTTGAATAACAAAATTTAGGAAATATTTCTTTTGGAATCCTGGATCAACTCTTAAATAAGATATCAGATAGGTGGGATACGAAGGGTGCCAGAAAATTCAATACTCTCAAAAACACCCTGTATCGCAAAAACCGAAAGAAGTATGAAAATTCTGCAGGTGCCATTTTTAATTTAATAAAAAATAGTACACTCTCGCGTATACCGCAACCCTCTATCTTTAAAAATAAAGGAGATAACCCGCAAAAGTACCGAAATTGGGATATCCTGTACATTGCTGTTATTTTGAACAATATGGCAAAATTTTGCAACAATAATACTTTAAATCCTTCTTAATAACAAAAACTCCATGGTTGTTGTTTATTTTAAATTAAAAACGGCTTTATTACATTTCGCATATAATTTAATGTTTTTTTTTCATGGCCAACTAATTATTATTGATAATTTATTTGATTTAGTTAGAAGCACAATTTATAGATTATTTTTAAAAAGCTGAAGGGTAAAGCTAGGTGACTGCTAAAAATTGACGTTTAGGGAGTTCCATTTAAAATTAGAAAATAATCCTATACCTGAATGTTGACCTATTCCATTTTGGCACAGCCTGTATAGCATCCAAATTTCAACATTAGTGTATACAACTCTTAAAAAAATAAAGAGAATTGGTATAAACTGCATCTCCCTTCATAAATCCGTTTTTAAGAAAAAAAAGAGTTAAAATGCGTCAAAATACCGATTTATTTAGAAGCACTGATCAGTTTGACTTCATACAACTGTCCTAGTTTTAAGAAAAGACATCTTAAAAGCAAACTTAAGTTTGCTTAAGTAAACCGCACATTGTCTAAATGGTTCAGACAAACTCTTGAGTTATTTGCTATTTCAGGCTTTGCCTGCTATGTAATCCAGCAAACTTAGGCTTACCTAATGTGAATGCTATATATCATGAGAATTGCTAGTTACTAGACCTAGAAACAATTTGGTCGATCAGGGGGTGAATATATAGATGTATAGGTCCCACGAAAATACAATGTTTATGCCGACCATGGTTTTACAAGATGGACAGAAGCAAGTGTCTTTTCAGTTGGAATTCAATTTGATAATACAGAACTTGTTGAACAAAGGGTACTATTTTAGAGTTTGGATGAACTTCAAATTATTATTATTTCTCACAAAGAAACAAGTTGGTGAGATCTATTTTCATTATACTTGATACCCAATAATCAACTTTACATTTTATATAAGTGAAACTTTTACTTTTTAGAGCACATTTCCATTCATCCCTTAATCATAACGTGACATGGAGAACTGCATCTTCCATGCATTTCAATAAGGATAATAAAATCTTATTAAATAAGTGATATAACCGGGGATATTAAATATTTAAATATATGTAACGAAATATTTTTAAAATGCAATTAAAAGCGAATATTTTTGCTGAAAGAAATAAAACTTTTAAATGACGGTTTTATTTCGGTAAAGTCCATATAAAAATTATTTACAAACAGGTATCTGAAACAAATTTTTAAAATTATATATATAAAAAAAATAGAAAGTATGAAACAAAATTATATGTCAAATGGATTACAAACATGATAAAATTAAACCTAATTATTTAAAAAACATTACATGAAAAAAAAAACAAGAATTTATGCAAGTGAGAAGAAAATCAACATAAATAAGTAATATAAAAAAACAAACAGGAATTATAAAACAAAATTCAGATTTTATTTTTAATGCAAACAAAATCATTGTTTTTCTCTAATACAAAATATAAAAAACTTACAACTTACTACACAAGAGTGGTATGAAAAAAAATAAACGAAGGTGAGAAATATGGTTATTGCTAAAAACGAATAAACTAACCAGTCATTTTATAATATTTGCACGTTATAAGGCAAATTAAATGTATACTAGCGATTACCCGCGTATGGCGATAACGAAAAGGACATAAAGATTAAGTACCTTTTTAAATACCTCTTCGTAAACCACGTTTTTTGTTGCATTTTCTTTCAATTTTTGTCAACAGGGGCTTGGGAGATTTTTGCTTATAAATTATTTCCGATTTTTTGGAACACACCGTATAAACTTAAAAAAAATATGTAAAAAACTAAAATAAAATATACCTGTTGAAGCGTTTTTTTTTCTTTGAAGAGCTAACCGTTCAAAAAAATTGTAATATTTAAGAGGCGGTTTCACCCTCTACATCCTACTGTCTACCAAAATGCAGCTTTTTACGTCAGTTGATTTGAGAAGAATCGTGATTAATCAGTGACCCGTCTCGGTCACCAAACGATCATTTAAAAAAAAATCATATACTTCGGTGCTATACAACTCTCTCACGAACTTGCTGAAAAAAGAGGTAGATAGATAATCATCTGACTCAAAATGATGCAAAATCGATACAATTTCTTCCAAAAATGCTTTAAAAAAATGTCACCCTTTTTTGAAAAAACCAATTTATTTTTTGGCGTTTTTTCCCAAAAGTTTATATCATGAGTTGGTTTTTGAAAACTAATCGTATATTTTTTACCGATTCGGCTACCCTTATCGTTTTCAATGATATATGAAATTATTTTCTGGTCTTGTAGAACTTTGTTTTAGTTTCTTGACACTTGGAGTTATTTTTATTTATTAAAAATCTTGTAAAGCTTATAGATCCTATTGATTTTCTAAACTAATACGTTTTTGTACAAGTTTTCTGTTTTCTAAAATTACTTTTAAGCTGTTTCTTTAACAATTCTTCTTAAACAAGTTTCCTTTTAACTTCTTGAGCAACTTTTGGCGGTCCATTCAAGACCTCACAATTCTTTGTATTTGAAGTTTTACGGTCTGTTTTTTTTTTAATCTCGCCATTTTTTTTGTACTTTGTTGTTTTTCTATTTCTGCGCTTCAACTGTTAATAAATCTGTATCTCTTTTCTTTTTTATGTGTTTTCTTCGTAATACATTTTCTCTTGTAGAGACTGCCGTGAAGGAACTGTCGTTATGGGCTCGCCTGCCGATTATTTTGCGCCTTTAGAAATTTCTCTGGCATTGGTGTACTAAGCAGAGTAATCTAATAAAGGTACTGGACTATTTTTGCTTATTCCCTTTTTGCATAAGACGCCTTTCGTCTTCCTTCTCTCCACCTCTTTCTACTCTTAATTTTCTCTTGTTTAGAAACTTCAGTAATTGATTTTACCTTTCCTGCCTATTTTCTTGATGTGTACCATTCTCTAGCTTTTCTCGTTTCGTCTTTGCGCCACATAAGATTACTTTTTTGTTTTTCATATAACCTTCCCATTGCATTTTTGGATCTTTTTTCTATTTCTTCTTTGTTCACTATTAATTATGCTTTTTTAAATGTTTCACATATATATACTTCTTTAAGTTTCAAAAACCCTATTTTAATAATAAAACTGCCTATAGCATTTCTTACGCAGAACTATATTTAAGAGCTTTATATCGCCCTTACTAACATTTATTTCACATCACTTTCGTTATCTTAAGTAATAACGCAAGTGGGCTTTTAATTCAAATTTCATGTCAAATAATCTATTATGTTCTCATGAAAATAACAATTTTTACAATATATTTCACGTCATACTAGCAAACTATCTTGCTCTAATTAAATAAAATATTACATATACTGGACTACATTTTGCTGTCAACAAATCTGAGATATTTACCGTATAGCAATGTAAAAAAACCCAAATTGGTAAAAATTCGCACAACCACACTCTCACTTTCAAAATCAGACTCTAAGCAACCAAACTGGCAAACAATATTGCCCTAAATAATTAAAATATTACATCTACTGGACTACATTTTGCTGTTAACATGTGAGATATTTATCGTAGAGCAATGTAAAAAAACTTTTATCGCCAAATGCACAGCGACACTCTCACCTTTAAAACATTACACAATAAATATAATAGTTTGTACAAATTTTTGTAAACTAGATTGAATTAGGTTGAGCATTGTATACACACCACTGTAAGATAGGCAACCTGTCATCTTTCTGTGTGCTTTCAGTCTATTTCTTCACGTTAAAATAATATTTCTATCATTTTCACGCTCCCTCCACTTTCATGTTTCACTAATCAAAATGAAGCCCCATTATGAACATCTTTTTTAAAGTCTTTAATTTTAAGTTTCACGAAGTTAATAAAATGATGGTTCGTAACTAAATGTGTGTCTTCTTCTTAGAATGTTATTGTTTTAAAGCAAACCCATATTGGTCAGTTCAAACTTATTAGTATTAATTAGTTTAATTAATCCCGAAAGCTTGACTAACTAATAAAGGGTTCCACTCCTTTATTTGGCCTATCATATATATATATATATATATATATATATATATATATATATATATATATATATATATATATATATATATATATATATATATATATATATATATAAACCGCATCCCCACTATATATATATATATATATATATATATATATATATATATATATATATATATATATATATATATATATATATATATATATATATTATATAGAAAAGTAAGTTGTCAAAATTAAGATTTTACATATGGTTTAATATAAAAAGGACAATTTGTATAATTTAAAGGGGATATATAACTTATACTGATTAAATTGTTTTTATTTAATTACGAATAGAAAATATATTCTTCCAAGTACTAGGATGGCAAATTGTTGCTGAAAATTTTATCAAAAAAGTGAGTGTTATTCTAGTTAAATCAACTGAAAACCCTTTTTCAGCAAGCTTAACAACAAAGAACAAAAAATTGAGGAGCTTGTTCGGGTATATTTGCATAAGACTGAAATTTAAAGGAAGGTCCCAAAGAAGTGCAGAACAAACCTCTCGACTTGTTTGAAGGAAGAGGCAGAATTACTTTTGCTTCTCGTGTGTTTTTTTACTCTAAGTAAATGAACATGAGTGCCTGATCTTACGATCAATATTTATTAAATTGAATTTGAAAGCAACTTTCCCTTTATTGTTACTGCCTTTCGCTATTATTTCATGGCCCCTATAAAAATTTGTCCTTTTCCAGGAAGCTTTTTATAGGTTTATCTTGACGTATTCTTGTATTCTTGTGATTACTGATATTTTAGTTTTGTTGTCTACCTTGTATGAGTTTTTAATATTCAGAAACATCCACATTAAATGTAGAAAAAAAAATTAGTATTACCAGTAGTTTCTACAAGATTTTAGGAATGACATAACTAGTTATATACCTAAAACTTATTTTTTCTTTAATATTTATTTTTAGAAACGAGTTATAAGTTCAGAAACGCTACAACAGCTAATTATTTCTTGCTTTGTGTTTAATTGAATTTACGTACACACACGTTAATTTTAAATGAAAGGTATTTCCACTAAATCTAGTTTAGTAGATAGAAAAGTAGGCTGAAGTAGTAATTGGTTTTATATAAAGTAAATTGGAAATAATGAAAATAATACAATTGCCTGTCTAATTGCCTTAATTTTAGAATAATTTACTAGTAAATACTACTTACAATAGAGTCGAAAACCATGAATAAAGTGTCCATTTACACCATTAAAATATGTCTTACCTGAAATAAGAAAATTGCATTATTGACATAGATAAACACATTATACAGGATGTCCGAAATGTATCCGTCTCTCTATAACACGATGCCTCGTATGGCAGGGTTTTGGTCAGATTTCTCGGGTGGCGTTGAAGTTAAAGGTATCATTTCTAGTATATGTATAATCAGCAGAAAGCAGCTAATTTGATAGATTGATAGTGTTCCATTTAGAAAAACTGGATTGCTAGCCTTTTTGCCTCACTTTATATTGTCATACATATTTTGCTAATAATATTTTCCAGCATTAATCATGCACTATAACCGACGATTTTTATGTCGGAGAATATTATTCGTGGATCAATTTGTAATGTCGACTATTTAAGCGATAAATATGATTTTGTAGAGGAGTACTAGAATAAACGCCGATAGAAAAACATTGTTGTTTGATGTAACTCTCATAATTTAGAAGCGATCCCACTTACCTTACATAAAAAGTAATATTAATTTGTTTGTACGGGTTTAAGCAGAATAAAAATAAAGATGACATAGTATTATCGTTCGGCATTATCGTAAAAAAGTGAAAAGTTATTTTACACTTTGTTCTTCTACGAAAGCTTTAATATGATGATATGGACTACGGCCCTTCATGTGAATGGATTTTAGGTAACCTAAAACAAAAGCAGAGTGAGACATCATGTCATTGTTTATTTTGTGAGAGTATAAGTATACTTGTGTCCATATATTGAATAATTTGAATAATCATGCAAAATTGTTTTCGGGTGGAAAATGATGCAGATAATGAACCTTGTAACACTTGACTTTTGTGCAGAATTTGAGGCAAATTTGTTAATTACTTACTTCAGAACTAAATCTTTACATTTCACTAGGCCGCCATCTTATAATATGTCCAGGTAATCCCCATATGACCCTTAATTTTTGACTAAAATATGAGGTCAATCTGATAAGTAGTTTCTAAGCTATGCCGCAGCGCGAACTGACAGACAGACAAACTGATGACGGGATTCATAAAACTTATCTGTGGCACCTAAAACCTGAGAGGGCAATTTTTTCACGAATACAAACGTTCTATTTAACGTCCATTTTGTTCGGACACAAAATTTTACCATTTGATTCCTACAAAATACTTGGTTTTTTGGCAAAACTTGAGATAAGTTGGTTAAGATGTTTGTTAGTAATAATTTAATTAACATTTTACAAGCCGCCATTTTGTTTTGCCATATTGAATTTTTATCCAAATATCGGGCCATTCCCATATGGCCCTTAATTTGTGACTAAAATTTGAAGTCAATCTGATAAATAGATTTTAAGCTACGCCGCGAACCGGCAGACAGGCAGACAAACCAACATACGGTGCGACGGAATTGATAAAACATACTTTTTTGTCACCTAGGGACGCTAAAACGTGAATATGGGTGATTTTTTCACAATTACAACCATTCCATTTGCCCTCCATTTTGTTCCGCTATCTTGAATTAGAACCAGAATTTTACTAGTTCATATCTATACCACAGTTAGTTATAGCACCCAACATTAACAAAACAAGAAGGAGCACAGGCCGTCGGAATTTTTATGTTGTGCTTACAATAACGCGCCGACGAATCCGAAAAATTCATGCAGCTGTGCTTTTACAAGGTTGATGCAAACCGCTAGCGATTAAAACGAATAAACATTCTCTTACCGGGGTGATATTAAAACGAATTTAAAAACATCTAGCTATAATTGTTATTGTAACCTATTTTCCTTTGAACATATTAAAATAAAAAGGGGCAAACGTCAAGTTGTTTAATTGATAGATCTTAATATAATTATTAAAAGTCCTGTTGGTAAAATTTAGGGAAAAAAGTAAATCAGTTGTTGAAAATGTTAATCCAAGATGGCGGAACAAAATGGCGACATAAAGTATTCAAAAATTCAGTCTAAAAAACTGAGTGTGGTATAAAGATAAACTAGTAAACATGTGGTACTAATTCAAGGTGGCAGAACAAAGCGACGGCCAAATAAAATATTTGTAATGGTGGAAAAAATCACACTCTCAGGTTTCACATATTTTCAGGTTTTAGCATCCCTAGATGCCAAAAAATATGTTTCATCAATTCCGTCGGTCCGTCTGTCAGTTTGTCTAAAAATAAGGGTCATATGGAGATGACATGGTAATATTTTGGTAAAAATCCAATATGCCGGAACAAGATGGCGGACTAGTGAAACGTTAAAAAAGTCTATTACTAAAAAACTAATTATCCAATTTGCTCAAATTTTGCACAATGAGTGTTAGGAATGAACTGGTAATATTTTGTTATTAATATAAGATAGCAAATCAAAATTGTGGCCTTATAAAATATTTAAAAAATCGGCCTGAAAAAACTACTTATTGATTTCAAGTTTTGTGCAAGCATTAATTGTAGTACAAAAACAAACTTGTGAAGTTGTGGCACGAATTCAAGATGGTGGAACAAAATGGCGGTGTTTTGTCAATGTAAAAAGTATTTCTTGAATTTATTTTTAATTATGCCCAAAAATCAAGTGTGGCATAAGTAGAAACTAGTAAAATATTGGTAGGAATCCAATAGGATGGAAAAAATGGAACCCAATAGAAATGTTTAAAAGATAGTAATTACTATTGAACTGAACTAAATTGGGCCACTCTTCACTATTGCTAATAAAAGAAAAGATTCATAACGAGGGAAACTCTGGGTAAAGAAAATTTACCGATTTTTTAATCGATAGCCAGTAATGTAAACACTACAGCACTGCCGTCCGTACTTGAAAGATTTGCAAACATTTGTAAAGAACTATTTTTTGTCAATATTGGTACATCGATATTTTTATATTCTTCGATCATATCAGGAGTTACATTAAGCAAAACTCTATTAATATCTTGGACACAATTTGCACCTTCAACCTCATTAAAGTATTTTTGTGCAAATAATTTTTTGAATACCTTACAGAACTGTATTGGTGTTAAATTTCTCGAGTTTTTGCAACAATTTCTTATCAGGCCAAAAAAAAAATTCGGGGCAATCATGATTAAGGTTTCTCGTTCAAAGAAATGAATAATTTTTGCATTTTAAAGTTTCCCATAAAGATAGATTAACAGAGTTAATCGTAATTTTCCAGCCATTTACCAAACACAAAATATTAAGTGAATTGATAAATGCTTATATTAAAAGACAATTGGTACATATTAATGTTCGGTGATATATTTCAATACTTTACCCTACGACGGACAACCGGTTTATGCATCTCGCCCGGCAGCGACGTCGAGGGATCGAAAAAGCATAGCATCCGATATTCGAGTGAGATAAGCATAACAACAACGAGGGGGAGCATCCAGTGCTCCTTTTTGTCTTGTTAATGTTCGGTGGTTATAACACACAATGTGAAATAAGTCTATTGAGTAGTTTTTTTTTCAGGCTGAATTTTTAAATATTTCATTAAGCCGCCATTTTGTTCCTATTGTTTGACTTCGTACCTAAACTTTGTATAAGTAGTTTTTTAGTAATATTTTTTTAACATTTCTACCAGATCATTCCCATATGACCATTATTGTTTTACCAAAATTCGTTAACCAAGGTTAATCGAGTAGGGGGAATTGAGATAACACATTTTTCGGCATCTAGTGACCTTGAAACATAAAGATATGAAAAAATCTCGGAGGATGGTTTTTTCATGATTACAATACTTTGCCTTTGGGAGGGAAGTAAAAAGGCATCGTAGAGGTTGAATAAAGAGGCCTCGTAAAACATAGTAATGAAGATAGGGCTCTAAATATTCAGTCAAAATAAAACACTGGTTGATTTTTTTTACAGGAGAAATAGCCCATGCTAGGCGCAAGCTCCAGGAGTCTACTACCACAACTTCGAAAAAGCAGTAGAGGAATGAGACAGCATAAGAGCTAGTTAACTCAGAGCCGATTGCCAAAACCAATTCTCTGGGTCTATCATACCTTGACCGTGTAGTTGCAAAGCCAAGGCTAGACATTTCGAGTGGTGGTGCTGAAGGGGGACAAGGTTTAGAATTCCCCTTGGAGGAAAGGCCTGAGGAACAAATTTCACCTACCGTCTGGGTTTCAGCCTCAACTGCTATCTGCTACTATTTTCTAAAGTTCCTCTATTCGCTTTACTAATTTACGTGTTTAAGCAAACCCGAGATCATATTTCTAAAAAGGGAAATAAATTATTAAAGATTAATCGAAATATCAAAAGGCAATTTTTAATAGCCTCAATTTTCCAGACCTGTGTAATGAGACATCTGTAGCACAAATGTACCTGCAATTAAATTTCTAATATTTCATTCTCGTCCTAGAATTCTTTTAAAGCTAATAACATTACACATGTGCTTGCTTTAACGTGAAATTTTCTAGTTCCTTTTGTATTGTATTTTCAACATGTATTGTTTGGTAAAAAGCAACTCAGGAATAATTTAATTCGAGTACGAAGCTTAAATTAGGATTATATATTTTCCCTTCTTCGAAGGTCTTTCCATGTTAAGCCACGCACCTTTTCAACAACACGGATACTGCTTTTGTCCTTTAATCGCGTTTCAGCACCTACAGAAATGGAAATTCGGAGGGTTTAAATAAAATGCTAAAAGTTGTGAGGACATTTAAGTAACTGTAAAAGACTGTTAATAAAAATAAGAAATGATTGAAAATAACTTGAATAATTAAATATTTATTTAAAAAAAAGTTTATGTTAAACTCATAGAAAAATCGACTAAAATCGGTTTCTCGAGAATATTCCCAAGACTACCTAGAATCTTATCAATTTCTCAATAGCATGCTACCCGGCAGCAAATTACACGCTATTTAAGTTTTTCTAAGTTTTCTAATTATTTGTATTATAGCCAGAATTAAAACTACCTTGAATAAATAAATAAATTACTATTACTAATTAAATAATTATATTAATATTATAATAATATATTATCTGGATTTAACATGATTTAATATATTCTTATTTTACTATACAGGATATTCTCATTTTTGTTTCTTGAGTATTCTGCACTAGAAAAGCAAAAAAACAGAGAAAAGCCTAATAGGATAATATGCGCCACAATATAAGTAAACTTACTAACAATAGGGCAAAAAACGTAGAACAATGTGTCAATATGTAAGTAGGTAAGTTTACTTTCTCGCCCACTTTTTTGACCTGAGTAACAAGATTGATACTATAATTTTATTGTAAAGGATCTAGATATTTGCTTAAGTGTATTAGAGCGCCTTATTTATTTTAACTAGTGCAATTGTATCAGTGACAACACTGGTGTAGGATAAGGTGTCGATAAGTTGTGACTAGGCTGCGTGGTGAAGAGTAGCAAAGTTGTATTTATAATTTTTTCGTATTCGATTTAATGTACCTCTCAACAAATGCAAGAAATAAAATGTTCACAGTAATGTTGAATTGGACAGATCCAATATCCTGTGGCTCAAACTAGACCATAGAATTACTACTAAATTTATTTTATTGACAAATTCTTCAGCGGACTCTTCGACTTTCTTTCTGATAAAATAGGTTTCCTAATCTCTGAATTCCCTCCCTCTAAAATCGTTATCATTGGGGATATTAACGTTCATAATAAATAATGATTAGTGTATACTAAAACGGATCCCCAAAGTAAATCAGTGTACCAATCTTATTAGAGAACCTCCTTACTTTCCACGCATTATGACACGTAGCCATAACCTACTGGACCTCTTTCTCACCACTCACCCAGAGCCTTATCATCATTTCCGCTGCTCTGAGTTCCTCTGACCATGGTCTAATTACTGTTTTCTGTGGATTCCAATAGGACATTTTAGAATTCATGTCACCATGTATTATTTGGTACTATAATTTCGCTAATTGGAATGTTTCTCTACTAACGATACTTTCGAAATTTGTTCACAAATCTCGGATGTAATCCAATTAGGTATAGAAACCTTTTTGCCACATTCTATTATTAAGAGTTCAAAAAAATAAACCTTGATTTTCAGCGATAATGCTAACCTAGGGAAAATCCGTGTTAATAATAACTTCAGAGAAACTACAGGCTAGAAACGAAGCACATTCGCATAATTCTCGACACCAAGAACTAATTCAATACATGAGCCAATCCTTTTTTACGCTTGTTAAAACATTAAGCACAACTTCTGCAAAAGCTTCTGTCCATTCTAACCTCTGGTGACGAAATCGCCTACCCGTCTAAAACAAAACAATTCGTGGCAAGTTCACGAATAATCCCTGCTCTTCACTTACTCCTTCAATAAGTACAAGCTTTTCCATACAATATGCACGAAATTTCCTGCAGGGTTAAAAAAGTACGACATATTTTCAAAACACCTAACACGGTCTTGATGGTATTCCGGCCTTAGTCTTAAAAAAAATACGCTTCTCAACTGGACTCTCTCTTTATCAGGATGTTCCAAGTGTCCTATAACAAGGACATTTTTACTTAAATCTAGAAATATTATCCACTGATAGGCAATACGGCTTCCGGCACCAAAGATCCACAGCAGTTCATCTTACCTTCGTAAGCCACAACTGGATTAAGTCCGTCGAATTCCACGAAGAAGCCCAAATTATTGGCCTCGACATATCCAATTTATTTGATCAAGTCTGACAAGACGCACTCCTTACCAAACTTCCTGCTGATAGTCTTCCTCCAAAACTTTTACTTGGATTGTCAGCTTTTTTCCAACAGAAATATTTCTGTAGTGGTTGACCGCCATACATCTAACTTTCATCAGATTAACGCAGGCGTTCCATAGGGTTCAATTAGGCACCTACGCTATTCCTCCTGCATATCAATGATGTGCTTTTTTCTAACAGCAATTCTATTTAGAGCTATGCTGACGATAATACACTCCACTTCAACATACATTTTTACAAACCTGTTACAAAAACTAACACTGATAATAGGCGTAAGGTAATGACTTTATCCCTAAAGACACACATGTTCACTATCTCACAAATTATCGCCCAATACCCACACCATTTAATTGAATAATTATATTCATCGTCCAACGGTATGACAACAAAACGTGTTAGTGAATAACAAAAATATGGGACTGCCTTCTGGATGTCGATGAAGGTGATAGTCTGCAGTCCTATGATTTTCAGACTCTGTTTTAGTGTTTTTGGAACTAGTCCAGTTGATGATACGATTATTGGTATCACATGAACCTTGTTCAGTTGCAACATTTGCTATTCTCGATGGGCAGCTCCACATATTTGGCTTTTTTCTCTTCATATTTATCCAACACGTTATTGTTGGGTACAGCGGCATCTACTAAATAAGCTGTCTTTGTTTCCTTTTTTAACAGTACCACATCAGGCCGATCATTCGTCACCGGTCTGTCGGTGATAATTGCCCGGTCATAGTACGATTTGAAGGCATTATTTTCAATTATTATTATTAATATTATTTATTTATTTAATATCATATTTTTTCTTTCTTTTGGAGTGATTATAAAAAGTAAGTTAGGAACATGGACCTCATTTATTTCCAGGAGGTATTGGTTTTTTCATAACGCTGGTTTAAAGTTAAAAAAAATTGAATAGTTTACCTTGAATATCGCGAGAACCGCAAGAAAATATATAAAATTTGCCTAGTTTTTTTCCCCAGATGCAAAAAATCCAGTAAAACATAGGTCATTATATTATTAATATAGAAAATGTTGATGGTTTTCTCACATATCTGTTTCATTTGTTCTTGAATTATTTTTTTGAAATTTTTTTTAAATTCTTCATAAAAATCTCAGTTACTTTTATATTTTAACATTATTTTTTATGTTGTGTAATAATGAGATATAAAGCATTGGAACACCCTGTATCAAAAATAAAAAAACAAATATTCATTTGTCCATATAAAGCTCTAATATAAAACTTTATTTTGATCTAAAACTTACCTTAAATCCTAGCTATGTTCGAGAAATTCAGACACCATTGATTTTCAGATCCAGATTAAATCGGGGTTATTTTTTACCTACTGCGATTAAGGCCCTCCGGCATCCGGCAGCCACACAGTTTCCCACAACACGACTGCTACCGTTCGGCTTTAATCGCATTCCGGCACCGACAGAAATCGAAATTTAGAGTTTTGAAATGAATTGCTTAAACTTGAGGAGAGATTGTGAGTTCACTGGCAATATTAATAGAAAATCGGCCATATTTTGCAATTTGGAAGAAGATTCTAAACAGAGTTTTCATTTTTCGACGTTGCTGAGGACTTGCAGAAATCACTATTGCACAGAAAGTTTGCTTCTGTTTTACTGTAAGCATACGAGAGACAGAAATTAGTTGTTGTAGGGGCAGTGTGCTGAATTTAGTTTAAAAGACGCTTCAAAAATAATACAACGCCACACCTTTTATGAATCAGGTGCGCTGTACGGGACTATCCAGTGTAATTGTATTTCAGTTTGTAACGCATTTGATTGATGATTTTGTATTATTATTTGTCATTAGTTTTACAACAAGAAGATATCTTATTTTCGGTGCGGTATAAGTGTTTATTAGAATACTGTAAAGTAAACGACAGTCTGTCAAAAGAACCTAACGACAGGTGTCTTGTTAAACAGTCACCAAAAAGACAATCTTTAAGAGGACCAAGTCAGTTTATAATATTTTAGGCACTGTGTGAGAAATTTTACTAACAGGAATCATTTCAAAACATTCAGTATTCATTTCACGCTCTAGGATTATATCATTTTACTATGACCACTTACGATACTGACAAAAAAACAGAAGGCTAGAAAGTGCTATATATCACTGTTGAAAAACTTTTTTAAACACGACATCTTGTGTCAATACCACAGCTGCCGTAAGTAACAGTGTGACAATTTTTTCATCACTAGTGTCGATATATATCGAAATAATTTTTTCAACACTAGTGTTGAACATTACAAAATATAAAATATAATAATTCAACTGAAAATTTTGAGTGGCCTTAAGAAAAATAGTGTATATTACTCACGTCAAAGTTATCGTTTTCAAACTCTAAAGATTTCCTCGTTTGAAAACTATCACTTTCCACACTTAATGTATCTTTAATGACTCTAAGTTATTTACAAGTTCCATGAAAGATCGTTCTAAAACAACCAAGCTCTACATATACGTTTCATAATAAAGAACATATTATTATGAAAAACCTAGGCGAAACCTGTATATGTACGCCTAGAACACTATGTAATTCACCTACAACGCTATTAAAATGTCCAATATTTTAAAGTCACGCCAGTCTGGTTGTTCACGAGTTGCACTATATTTTAATCCTTGTTCAATACCACTATCAAATTTGTCTGAACCATAAGTGTTAAAACACAATGTTTATGTATCGCCAAAGTTTAGTAGTTCAAATGGCATCCCCGGATATACCACCATTCTCAAAAGCGCAAAATGAGTATTGAAGATCGCAAACGCTATAAAACTGATATACTATTAGACACTTCTAATAAAAATTAACTAAAAAATGATAAAACGCAACGGCGTCTAAAGAACTACTCGACCAAACAAAATAGGAAAACGAATTAAAGAATTCAGAAAACAAGTTGAAACTAGCGAATCATAGAATGTTGAAGTTTTCGCTGAAGCTTTTTGTATATCCAAGGCAGGCAAAGAACGAACTAAATGCACTTAATGCCATGATTGGGCTCATGTAAACGCTGATTTGTTATTTATATGTTATTAAAAGCGCAAAATGAGTATTGAAGATCGCAAACGCTATAAAACTGATATACTATTAGACACTTCTAATAAAAATTAACTAAAAAATGATAAAACGCAACGGCGTCTAAAGAACTACTCGACCAAACAAAATAGGAAAACGAATTAAAGAATTCAGAAAACAAGTTGAAACTAGCGAATCATAGAATGTTGAAGTTTTCGCTGAAGCTTTTTGTATATCCAAGGCAGGCAAAGAACGAACTAAATGCACTGAATGCCATGATTGGGCTCATGTAAACGCTGATTTGTTATTTATATGTCAAAACTGTGACTTACAAGACCGCACTTAGACTTGTAGGAATCTACTTGAAAGTGGGAAACAATCATACTCGCTATGGGGTAAATTATTACGTTACCTGATAAAAGACATTACAGAAAGTTTTTTGTTTAGTATAAATGAACAAAAATTTATTTATAACTTAAGTATAAGGGCAAACTATGTTAAATCTATGTAAGTTTCTTAATATATAACTATAAAAAACGTTTAGATTAAAAATGTAAAACCAACTCAGGTCTTCCCTAGTTACTATTTACACTATAGATATGTCTTTTTCAAAATTGATAACAACGCATACTTCCAAGTATCTATATTGAATAATGATATAACTTAGAAAAGATATATTTCATATTTATTCCTTATTAAGTTCAAAAATTAAAAATAATTTTATATTGCTTAATGGCAATCTATATCTCTTCAGTCGTATTCAGCCCGTTCTAAGAAATAAGGGTAATATCTTCGAAACTGAAGTGATGAGATCAGTGTGCTTTATTTCTTTGTTTAATAAGAGTAATTTTCTCAATTTAAATTTAATTATTACTGCTGTACTTACTATTATATGTTTTTTTTCTGACGGGGAATAAGCCCTATATTTTTTAAACTAGTTGATCGATTTTAATAAACGTTTTTTCATATGTAGGTATTGGTTTGCAATACAAATTGAAGTTAATGATAAAATCCAGTATGTAATGTAATTAATGTATAAATGAGAATTTGAATAAAAAGTATTTAGACTTAATACGAATTAATGCTTTTATAGACATTGAATTAGTGGGCCGATTTAAATATCTTTTTCTATTTGTAGTTAAATTCTCTTGTTGTGGGTTAAGCTAATACATGAATTTCAATGATTTGTGTAAAAAGCATTCATTACTTTTAATTTGACCCATAAAGAAAAAATTCAGCTTAAAATTATGTGAAATATCAGATGCATCTAGCGACACATTAATAAGAAAGATGGGAAAAATGTAAAATTCCAGTAAAAAAGCTGTATTTTGGAAACTTTTCGAGACAAATCAGATGAGGGGACTTTCGAATAGAGACTAAACATGTTTTATATCAACACTGGTCTGATTCACTCAGTAATTCGAAAAATGAGAAAAACATAGACTGATTTTCTATATTAACTTCCAGGAAGCTTGGAGAGTTTATTAAAATCGATCAATTAGTTTATAAATACGTGACTTTAAAATTAGGAGAAAAATCAAGTTTGTCACTTTTAAATGAGTGTATTTTTTATTACTCTTCAAATAAGTACTGTTAGGAGCAGAAGGCAATATACAGAGAAAGGCCAGAAACCCTAATTTGAAAGTTTGAAAGACATATTTTGTATAAGAAGATATAAGAGATTTATAAAAATATATTGTTTTCGAGAGAAATCATATTGCCAACATATTTACACACAAAAAAATTATAAATATTATTGTACCATCCACTACTGTGAAATTATAAGAAAACAGAGCAAGCAATATGTTACTTCTTTTTTATGCGTCTATGAAAAGTAAACACCTCATATATTGCTGCGCCGAGCGGCTTAGCACGTAGCAGTGTTTTTAGATAACTATTCCCATATATAGATCGATACACATATCATTTATAATAATTAAACATTTGTTTTTCTTGTTGAGGCTTCTAAACATCTCCTCTATAGCCCATATATTACATAGATAATTCAATATGCGGGTTGTCATACGGTGAAGTAAATATATCCTTATAACTCCTGGATCCGTCTGACTCTAAATAAGTTTATTTGATTTATCCTAATGAAACAAAAATTTACTAGTCCCTTAAAAACAACATTGTAAAACCGCAATGTATTATACGACTCATATTTAAACATTTTGACCAGCAAATCTCATAGCTACAGATATCGGGAAGAACTTGTAATTGCAAGGTGCACAAAATAGGTATCTAACAAAACTTTGCGCCTCAACAGCTCCAAAACAATCTATTAATTTGGGACGCCGTTAACGATATTTAAAAAGGCAGAGAAAAGACTATTTTTTATATTTTCCAAAATTTATTGGCTAATAAAGTTTTTTCTGAACTTCATTCAAAAATTAGGCGAGTAAGGCAGAAAATTTCTTTGGAAAAGTGAAATGTGAGCCAACTCAGTTCAGTCACAGTATATATGTGTTACATATACTGTGTTTTCAAACATTTTTATTTGGCGGCATTTTGTTCTATCATATTGGATTCCTACCAATATTTTCAAGTAGTTTTTAAATTGACACATTTTGTGACGTAACCCTTGATTTTTGTGCAAAATTTTAGGTAAATTAGATACTTAGTTTTTTTCGTAATAATTTTTTTAACATTGTTCTGTCATATTGGATTTTTATCAAAATATTGCCTGGTCATCCATATATGATCCTTAATTTTTACCTAAAATTTGAAGTCAATGTGGTAAGTAGTTTTTAAGCTATGCCGCGAATTGACAGACAGTCAGACAGACAGACCGACAGACGCACCGACGGAATTGATAAAATATATATTTATTGGCACCTAGAGACGCTGAAACAAGAAGATATGTGGAACCAGAGAGGGTGGTTTTTTCGCGATTACATTTTTGTTCCGCCAATTTGAATTAGTAACACGGTTTTAGTAGTTGATCCCTATACCACAATCAGTTATGGCACACAATTTAAAATCAATCCCTTAAGTAGTTTTTTTCAGGGTGATTTTTTAAATATTTTATTATCCGTCATTTTTATTCCACCATCTTGGATTCGTAGCAAAATTTTACCAGTTGATTCCAACATAATATTTAATGTTTGTGCAAAATTTGAGATAAATTGGATAAGTAAGTTTTTAATAATCATTTTTCACTGGGCCGGCATTATGTTTCGCCATATTGAATTTTTACCAAATCATCATAAGATCATCCCCATATGACCTTCAATTTTTTACCAAAATTTGAAGTCAATCGGTTAAGCAGTTTTTAAGCGAACTGACCGAAAGAGAGATAGACCAACAGACGGACTGAAGAAGTTGATAAAACGTTTTTTGGCATCTAGGGACGCTAAAACGTGAGGATATTTAAAACTTGATTGGGTGATTTTTTTCATGATTGCAAACATTTTATTTGCCCGCCATTTTCTACGACTATCTTGAATTAGTACCACAATTTTACTAATTGATGCCTAGACCACAATTAGTTATAGCACACAATTTGAAATCACTCCATCTAGGGACCCTGAAACGTGAAAATGAAAAAAAGTTTTTTAAGTATATTAACTCCTTTTTTTTAATATTTAACTAAGGCATCAAATTATGTAAATTTGTGGATAATCTTTTGGGTTCACACCTTTTTGTATCCCTGTTGTTCACCAATAAATAAATAAATAAATAAAACTCAGAAGGTAATTTTTTCACGGTTACAATACTTCCCTTTTACGAGGGAAGTACAAATATATACATGTTTGAATAAAAAAATGCGTTTTGAAGGAAAACGATGTATTGAGATGCAGGGAGGCAAAAAAAAATTCTAGAATTATGCATTTGGCCAGATGGCAAAGTTGACCTTTGAACTAATTTCGTTATTTGCCTATAACGAACACACTATTAGGAATGTTTTAATGTAGCTTACAGAAGTTTTTCTTGATTGCTTATTCTAGTATCTTTATAAATTACATAGAAATTGAACAATAATTAACAAAGTTATGACAAAATTAAACCGATTTTTTTTTCATTAAAATATTGTTTCGTAACTTTCAAGTGACCCAAAAATTACGAAAATGCACAAAATGAGCCAACAAGAAATTTTTGTATACTTTTATGTGTCTGGTATTAGAATGTTTGACGAAAAAATCGGATTTCCGGAAAAGATGTCTAAAACAAGCAATTTTTATTTTTTTGTCCTAATAATTTACCACAAAATACATTCATGCCTTCGTAACATGTGTACCAATTTACAAGTTCTTATGTCTACTCTAAGAATATAAATCTACAAACGCAAGACTGCGTCAAATTATAGTACCGGAGGTAGTGTATATAAAGCCCGCTACTCACTATCCATTGATTTGCCCATTCGTTGATTTATCCACATAGTGTGGAGGGCCCCGTTCGTCCGTACAATGCGCTCCGCGGCGATTTTTTCTTTTGAGCTAATTAATCAAGTAGGCTTTGACTTTCAATTGTTTTTGTGTATTGTCTAGTCAGTGTGAATTTATTAAATAAAACAATACCTAAAGTCTGATGAACAAGTTGTGAGCTACAGAAATATTCATTGCAAACATCAAAGGTTCCGACGAGTCGAATAAACTGGCAAATATATCGAGTGCAATAACAAACAAAGCGATGCGTATTTGTATTTATGCTTTTTATGGCCCGGTCTTTTGATATGTCGCAGCCCAAGATCCGTGTGTCGGACTATAAAATGGAGTTGATGGAGTTGCCATAATTTTAAATTTTGTAAATAGTCTGTTTGAACTATAACCTCCCACTCTACATTTTTAATTTGGTATATTTCAGAAGTTACAGTGAAATAAGGAGTTGAGGGCTTCATAAAAAGTCAAAGATTGTCACTGTAAAAATACTCAAAATTCAGTAAAATGATTATTGTGAAAAATAGAAAACTAATTTTATATTAGGTGTCATTACAGTATTTTAATTATATACGTATAACCTAATTCAGCGCCAGTGGCAAAAAAATAACGATCTTCAAGGTAAACTTTATTACATTTTTTGCCTTTTTCGGTCAAGGACCCTCTGTTCTCAAGGGTAACAATTTTTCCTCGGTACAAATCCTGCTGTTCTACTTCAGCCGTATTTCCACAGGGGCAGAAATCGAATTTTCAGCCTCGAAATGTATTGCTTAAGCGGGAGAAACTGAAGAGTGAGTAATAATGAAAGGTCATGTTTTTCTGTTCTGGAAAGGTTTTAATTTTGTACTCAATGATTGGTGGCTATAATTTGTGCAAACTAATTTGTACGCAATTTGTGATTAAAATTTTAGGCTCAATCTAATGATATCGCTGGTTTCTAAGATACAGGCTGTCAACAGTTTAAAATGTGATTTGTGCTAATATATATTTTTGGAGTTTCGTAGCCGTTTCTATTGTTTTGATTATACCAGGTTTAGTCAAAATTTGTGTTTATTACGAACAAAACACCAAAAAAGTCATGGGGTGACTTTCCCTTACTCGGAATTTGCCTTGCGTAAAATACGATCATATCATATTCAAATTCAAAAGGCTTTTATTGAGGATAAATACAAAGTTAAATACATATTTAGAATGGTGGCGAGATCCAGTATAGCCGCTCACCTAACCACCATAAAAAACTAAAGTAACAACATTTTTACTAACATATTCTTAAATAAATAGATAGTACTTACGTGTAGATAATACGAAACCAATAATGATAGAAAAATATACAAGTGATAAGTTTAGCAGTAATACATAAAAGGCATGGTATCCAAATAGTATTTGAAACGATTGAGATCAAGCATTTTTTTTTCCCGAAATAAAAAAAATAACACACACTTGGCCTTAAGTAAATACTGACGGTATTGTTTTTTCATAGCAAGAACCGATGAGCAAGCCTTCACATGTTCAGTCAACGTGTTATAGAGTCTAGCAGCACAATAGGAGAAGGATTGCTAAAACGTCGCTGTGTTATGTCTGGGAACAGTATACAAATTAAGGAGCCTTGTAGCAAGACTGAACATCTGAGCCTTTGACTAACTGTTCAAAAAGGTGAGACTCAGATAACCGGATCCTGAATACTAAGGAAACCATATGCAGTTTAAAACGACGAGTATTTGAAGACTATTTTTACTCTTTTAAGTGAGGGCTGGCCAGTAAAGAATATCAGCATATCCAAGACCCGATAGGATCAAACTATTACATAGCTGCAATCTGACGACGGCACTAAGAAAATCTTTAAATAAATATAGTTTTTCTAGTTTATAGTATGAAATCTGCAACAAATGAGATACGTGAGTGTTAAAGTGCATATCATCATTTATATGTACTGCGAGGTTCTTGCAGGCTCGAGAGAAATTTAAGATATTATCATTACAGATTATTTCTCTGTCCTTGCCAAAAATAAAAACCATTGTTTTCTTATTATTAAGCGATAGTTTATGAGCCCCTGACACTCTTGCTATACTTGCAAGATCCCTGTTAATAAAAGTGGTAGCCTAGGTGACTGTTATATGAAAATGAATGGTAAAGCTGCATGTCATCAGCATATTGATGAGATTGACTAAGAGAGAAAGTTAGAAAAATCTGCTGTATACATAGAGAATAGAACACTCCCCTGTGGTGCCTCTTTTTTGACTGATAAAAAGAGAGATATGTCCTTGCCCATTGTAACTCTTTGCTATCTATCGCTCAAATAACTGCGCATAAATTCAACGGCCGTGCCACCTAGACCAAAGAACCTTAACTTTTTGATAAAAGTAGCACGACATAAGGTGTCAAATGCCTTGCTGAAGTATAATAGGATTAAGCAGGAGATTTTTCCACAATCCTGGACCCTCAGCAAATCATCCGACACCTATAGAAGGGCTCTTAAAGTGCTGTGACCCAAACGAAATCCAGACTGAGTATCTGGTAAAATTTTATTAATAAGAAGGACATTATTTAATTGCTCAGCAACTATTTTTTTTAGTATCTTCGACATGGTACCAAGAATGCTAATGGAGCGATCAGGTAGGTTACATATGGTGTCAGACACGGAATAATCAGGAATATAACTTGTATGTCATAGCCATCCACACCCTTAGCACGGGATGTTATGAGAGTTGCGAGTTTCTCAATTTTCTCCTGACTGACTTCAGCGAATTCAAATTGGCGGTCAATGTTGGGATGAACTATAATTTCGTACAAATTAGAAATAACTTCTTCATAATTTTTTTGGAGAGATTGGCACACCATTGACAAAGGTATCACCAAATGATACAGCTGAAAGAGGAATACCAGAATTGCATTTAGGCCTAGAATTTATATTAGCAGTTAAATATATAAATTGTGTTATCTTTCACTTTTCTAAACAAAATGAAGTAATTGATTAAAACCAATCTGTAAAAGAGCTTTACTTGAAGTTCCAGAATCCCTCCTTCTTTACACAAGAATAAAAATACTTTTTTGTGTGACTGAGTAAATGTGCGGAAATAAACACAGGATTATACTTCACTATTCCTAATAAAAAGAAAGATTCATAACGAGGGAAGTTCCGGGTAAAGGAAATTTATGGATTTTGTTATATTGTCTTCCAAACATTTTAATAGACCGGCATTTTGTTCTTACTTACTGGATTCGTATCAATATTTTACCAGTTTCTACATGTCACACTTGCTTTAGGGCAAAATTTTAAAGAAATATGCGTTAAAGATATTTAAAAGATAAAATGAATATGATCTGGCTAATTGTCATTCATTATGTCTTCTATATCATTGAAAAACCCAGGTCTTTCATTTTCTCCTTAATTTTCAAGTCTTAGATTTAGCATCAGTAAACTTTTCGTTTCCTCACATAAGGCATCCTTGGTGCCTACCATTTAGGCTTTCAGCCATCGTGATCTGCCAATGGATAATAAAAAATTGAATTATGATTTCCTTCCTATGCATCATTTTTTAGCCTATTTTGTATGCTTCCAGAATCTACAGCAATAATATGAACGTTTTGGAAATCACATTCCTTAATACAATTTAAATATTTTGACTCGGCACAAGACGGAAATTGTATAAATCCTATTTTACTGAGAAAATTTTCGACATCCGAACGGGAATTTTCTAAAGCACGCTCGAATCGGGTACAAATCAGGTACATGATAAAAATGAAGTTAGTGATAAATAAAGAAAGGGGATTTCACGACTTTTAAAGGATTTTCTATCAAAAAGGTTTGAAGCCATATTGAATATTTTTTAAGTGGCTAGCCATGTTTGATGATGGATGTGTGTAAACCATTTTTAAACACCGTAGCTGAAAAAATATTTATTCGATTAACTTCAAATTTAACGAGAAATAAGATAGTGTACAAAGTTAAACTGATTATATTTTTGTACTAATCCAGTAAAGATAAACAAAATGGCAACGAAATGAGATCTTAAGAAACAAAAACTCTAGAAGTTTTAACATTCAATATGTCACTTTTTACCATTATATACAGAAATATAATAATAATAATAATAATAATAAAGAAACGGTTATTAAATCTGAGTATTTATTTCAATTCATGGCATTACCACCAGTATTGTATAACCACGTAAATAAAAAAATAATACTATCATTGTCAGTCGTATATTTAAAATTGTTAATGTTAGTAAAAATATGTTATTGGAATGAAATGTTTATACAGGATTTTAAAAACTCATTACTATATACTCTCTAAATTTTACATACAATTTTAATTGTTATGACACAGCATACTTATACCACAATTTATACCGACTTATCTAGATTTAAACGCTTTTGAGATATCAATTTTTGAAAACTACTTTGTAGAGTGCTTTTAATTACTTTAATCCAAAAATTCTATATTCTCGGTAAAGCATAACAACTGTCAATAGAAGGTTATATTAGAATAATTATATCAGAATTATAAACTTTATGAAATTACTTGAAAAACTTTCTAACTTCTTCATACTTACAAAAATTTCCAGAAATCAATATCTCGATGTGTAGAGATTTCAGATTGAGAGAATTAGTTATACTACTTGCTTACTTCGTATGTAGATAAAAAATCGTGAATATCTCTTATACAGGGCGCGTCGAAAACTTGAAATGTTGGTAAACTTTTCTAATTGTGTAATTTTTATTAAAAAGTTTCTATGTGTAAATTGGTTAAAATTTTCATGCGATTTAAAATTTTGTGACCCTAAGTCTGTCTGTTTTGTGACGCTTTTTACGTATAGGAACGATTTTCGCATTTTTTTACTAATTAGTACATTGAAACGTGAGGAAACTTTTATTATTGGTTTTAGAAAAAAAAATTATTCTTCATAAAAAGTTTTACTTGCTTCAAAACTAAGATTGACGTAAATAATTGTAAATAACTTATACAGGATTTGTAAAAAACTGTATATGTAACTTTAGTAAAAATGCAATAATATGGTACCATGGAGCAAAAAATCATGAATATCTTATACAGGGCGCCTCGAAACTTCGAAATGTTGGGAAATTTTTTTGATTAATGTAAAATTTTTATTAAAAAGGCCCTATGTGTAAATTGCTAAAAAAAATTTAGCAAAAGCAGAAGTGTTTTTAAGTTGAAACTCGGTTATATTATCTTAGAAGATATATGCAATCTTGAGTTAAAATCAAATAACTAAAAAATCCAGTGACAATATTTCCAGAATAAATTAAAACATAAAATCCTCAAAATCTCAAAGCATGAAAAAGTCACTTATGGACTTTTTGCATAGAGCCCTTCACTTATTGATTAAGCATCTTCATTTAAATTAACTGTTGGCTACTGTATTGTAAATAGGAAGTTACATAGAAAAAGTTAATCACATGTTATATACCTATAAACAAATAGTACGAGCCCTAACAACTATATGTTCGGATGATGTACGAAATGTAAGAATAATGGGGATCAACGGCTGTCAGCTTAGGTTTTATCCGCAATGTTTTCCTATAAATTCATTAGAAAATCAGTAGTCGTGATATTGCATAAAAATAAAAAAATGCGAAAATTATAATATTTCTGTACTTCAGAGGTAAATCAATGCAATGCAAAAAATTTTAAAAGAGTGCAAGTTCAACAGTCGGGGATATTATTCAAAAACATGGAGATAAGTCTGGTTATAATTCTAATTCTTTGTGGTAAAACATAAAAATTAATAATGTTCTTTTAACCAGTTTCTTTAAAGGCCAAGGAAAAGCCGTTATTAAAAAGAAAAACGTTTCGATTGGGCCAAATCGAAAATATCCCGGACAACAGAAATGTGAAATAATATATTAATAATAATGTTATGTTCAGCGACGAATCGAAATTTGAAGTGATTATTTTCGAAAAAAGGTTTATCGTACAAAATCAGAAGCCTTTCATAAAGACTGCCTTTATAACCCCCAGAGGGTTATAAATGGGGATATATGAGAAGTAAAGGAGTTGGTAAATATGAGTTCATGGTACTGTAAATGCAAAAAACTACCAATTTTATCACGAAGCTTGATTCCAACAGCAGAACAAAGTTTATATTTCAGCAAGACGGCCCCCCTGACGCACTGCGAAAACAACAAAAAAATGGTTTAGGGACCATAATTTGAAAGTTTTATCATGACCATCAACTATCCCCGACTTAAATGACATTGAAACTTTATAACATCAAATGAAGATGACGTTGCGTGTCGATCCTCAGCCTAAAGTTAAAATTAAAGACAAAGATTCTTTCACTGCCGAATATTGCAAGACTAGTAAATTCCATGCCAAAACGCATACTTCTTATTAATGTTCGATTTAAATTATAAGATTCAAGTGTGTCCGAATATTTATTTGTCAGCAAATTTGTTATGTTTTTCTTATTTTAATATTTAGTTTATGCAAAATAAAATAATTATTATTTACGATCGGTCTTTATGTTAGGTAAAGAGTATGTGACTTGATTTTTCAGTGAGAATGATAAAAAATAGTGTATATTAAACAAAAATATTTTTTTTAATATTTCGTACATCGTCCGAACATATAGTTGTTAGGGCTCGTATACAGGGAGTTCATAATATGTCGCATTAATTCGATTAAATTTTAAGTAATTAATTTTAACAGAAATAGCATATCATTAAATTTCATTTGTTTTTACTTTAGTAATAAGAGATCAGTTTAGACGGTGAAACATCAGGAGTAACATTTTAAATGAACTGTGTGAAGCCTACTTTAAATTGTTTTTCAGATATTGACCTTAAAAAAATTGACAATTTTAAATTTTTGAAACCTATATATTCCAATTTTAGTTTTTTATGATCTATAATACAGCATCAAATTTTTGACCAAGCAGATCAAAACATTTATATTTAAGTGCCTCTTAAAATCTCGAATTGTCATTTATCACTGATCGTTATCCTCCATAAGAAATTGAACTATGGTATACTGTATGCTACATAAAATATGTTTATTTGGGTTATATTTTAAATATTTTTAAGTTTATTAAAATTGGGCACTTTAATAAATAAATTAAATATCTGGAACTAGTATCAAAAACGCAAATTTAATAATTCGCTTTACATGTGTAAGCGCTTTATTTTTCCAAAAATATTTACTTCGATTTTGTACCAGATATGTACACGCCCTGTAAATAACCTTCTGGTCATTAAAACTGCCTAGTCGAGATAAATATTGCAAGGGTTTTATCTTCGCTCAAAAGGGAAGGTTTGATCTAGGCTACCAATACTTTATGCCGCAAAACCCTACTATATATCAAACGAATATGATTGATAATTTTATCCCCGATTTCTTGGCGCCTCTCGTATGTTCGACGCAATTTTAACGCCACCGTTTACAACTCCCTTTCAAGATCGTAAATATTCTTCCCCGTCCCTACTTTGCATAAAAACCCTTATCGGGCCGGAGGCACTCCAAAAATTCTCACATCCGTAATAAGAAACGTGGAAAAATTACCTTTTGCTTTTCTTTTAGTAAGTGCTTCGTTGTATATAAAAATATTTCAGGAAATATATCGTTTAAAGGATGCTATTACTTTGTGTTCGTTTTTTGGTGTTGTCTCTTAATTGGACGCTTTATTCATACACTAGGCGCTATTCTAATAATCTACTACTGCGATCTGAATTACAAAAGAGAATTCAAATAAGGGAAGAAGTGCAAGTATACATAGTCAAATTACGAACAAATTATAGAAAAAGGTCTATTTTATTTAATATGTTAGCGAATAACTCAATATTTTATGTAATTTGCAGTTCTTAAAGAAATTTGTTTTACCTTCTATTTATAAGTAATTTGCAACATGACAGTTTAGTGATTGGACATTTGAATTAAAAATAGCAGATAATCCGGTATTTGAAATAATCTATTATAAAACTATAAAGGTGGGTTTATACAGCAAATAAAATAAAATAAGAAATAAAATAAAATAAAATTACGAGATCAAATCATGCAACTCCCATAAGGTGTTTATACAGCGAAATAAAATAAGAAATAAAATAAGAGATGACCAACTTTTATCTTCTTATTTATTTCATTTTATTTCGAAAATACCCCTACGCAATGGTGTCTTAGAAAATATGATATTAACAATTTCACTGAATATTTTTGTATTTGGATGAGTTGTGTGTATATTTAAATTAAAGTTGTGTTTAAAAAATTAATCCAATAGGTATAACAGTAATGAAAAGTTTGGAAACTATTGTATTACAGGGTTTGACAGCAATTGTTGTTGTTTCTTATTTAATTTTATTTTCTGTATAAACCACCTCCGAATCCTTATTTCTTATTTTATTTTAATTTATTTTATTTCCTGTATAAACCCACCTTAATACAAACATATTTGACATAATCCGCTTTCTATGGAACATCGACATTACTTCAGTTACCTTATTTGTCGTTTGTTGCAGTATTATTCGTAGTTACAATTTTACAAATTTATGTGTCAAACCAAGTTATTTAAAGTTATCAATTTTAATTTTGTAAATTACATTTCACGAGCAAGGATAGTATCTTGAAAAAATGAAATGTTGATTATTTTGTAAGCAGCAGATAAAAAAGCTTAAATAGAATAGCGCCAATAGTAGATATAGATGATAGACATTAGAATAAATAGAGTACTATCAATATCAACAGTAATGGTAGTGGCCAATGCAGAAACACAAAAACAGATAAAGATTCAGAAGAAATTCAATAAAAAAAGAAAAAAAAACTAAAACATATCAAACATTTAAATAATAACTTTTACCCTAGCATAAAGATCTCTTCACTGAGTAAAAGAGTTTATTTATGTGGTCTAAGAATTATAGATTTTGACCGCATTATATGTGAAAGAACGCTGAAACTGAATCGTTCTATATTTAGGGATAATTTTTCATAGTGACGCGTTGATCTATTATAAATACTACTATCAAGATTAAGTCACCCAGATGCCTAAAATAAAGAGTTAACGTGATTATACTGACGTAGGCTATAGCAATATTCTAAAAACGAATTTGGGAATTTTTTTAAACTGTATCTATCTTTAACTATCAACGCATGTCAATAAACGATACAAGAGGCAAAATAAGGGAATAACATAATCTTAACTGTATTTCAGTTGTAAGAATATGTTTATGCGTATCCAGAACTCTTAGTATATAATATAATATTTACATATATATATATATATATATATATATATATATATATATATATACATATATGTGGGCTTCAAATCATTGACAAGACCCAAATTTCTATTAATTCTACTTATTGTAATCGTGAAAAAATCACCATCAGAGATCTTTCAGATCTTTACGATTCAGGGTCCCTAGATGCCGAAAAACATGTTTTCTCAATTTGGTCGGTCTCTCTGTCTGTCTGTATGCCTGTCTGTTCACGGGATAGCTAAAAAACTACTTAAGACTTCAAACATTTTGGTAAAAATCAAAATGGCGGCCTAGTGAAACGTTAAAAATTTATTACTAAAAAACTGCTTGTCCAATTTTGTACAAAAATCAAATATTATGTAAGAATCAACTGTTAAATTTTGATATGAATCCAAGATGGCGGCTTAATAAAATATTTAAAAATTCATCCTAAAAAAATATTTAATGAACTGATTTCAAATTATGTGCCGTAACTAATTATAGTATAGAGATCAACTAGTAAAATTGTGATACCAATTTAAGATGGCGGAATAAAATGGAGGCCAAATAAAATGTTTGTGAACGCGAAAAACACCCCCTCAAATTCTATATATTTGTACCTTTTAGCGTCCCTGGATGCCAAAAAATAGGTTTCATCAATTCCGTCTGAACGTCTGTCGGTTCGTCTGTTCGCGGCATAGCTTAAAAACTACTCATCAGTTTTACTTCAAATTTTAGTAAAAAATTAGCGGTCATATGGGGACGGACCTGGTAATAGTTTGGTAAAAATCCAATATGTCGGAACAAAATGGTCTAGTAAACGTTAAAAAAACATTACTAAGAAACTAATTATCCAATTTACCTCAAATTTTGCGCAAAAATTAAGTGTTACATAAGAACGAACTGGTAATATTTTGGTATAAATCCAAGATAGCAAAACAAAATGGCGATCTAATAAAATATTTAAAAAAATCAGGCTGAAAATACTACTTATAAGATTAATTTCAAATGTTGTACAAGCATTAAGTGTGACATAGAGATAAGCTGGTAAAGCTGTAGTACGACTTCAAGATGGCGGAATGAAATGTCGGCCAAATAAATTATATAAAAAATTAGCGTAAAAAAATCTTATTCAGTTGACTTTAATCTTTAATTAATTGACTTTAACGTCTGCAGAAAAATTAAGCGTGATATAAGAATAAATTGTTAATTGAAATTATTTTAAATTGTGCCCAAAAATCAAGTGTGGTATAGGTAGAAACTGGTAAAATATTGATAGGAATGTAATATAGTGGAAAAAAATGAGGCCCAATAAAAATATTTAAAAAGTCAATATTGACTATGTGCTGAACTAAATTAGGCCAGACTTCACTATTCCCAATAAATGAGAAGATTTATAATGAGGGAAGTTCCGGGTAAAGGAAGTTTACCGATTTTTTTTTATTTGTAGAAACTAGCGGTGCACCGTTCATATTTAAATTAACGCCATCTCCAAGAATTAACTCCTGCCCATTATTTTACAAAAAAATAACAGTTTAGACTTTGGTCCATTTAACAGCAGAGCATAAGCGTTGAAAATGTATGTTGTATCTAGTTCGGTATTAATAGAATTTAAGAATTGATTCAGTTCAGAGTAATCAAAAGAAAAATATATTTAAAAAACAGCGTACTGATGTGTCAAACACGCACACTGTGAGTAAAAAAAATCTATAATCTAAAGTAATAAACAAAGTGTATCACGTTTCTTTGCTGAGATTGTGTGAATTTATAGGTATTATGTAATTATCTTACTGCCTCATCGATCAAAGAATCAGAGAATACGAGAATACATCATCGTCATCTTAAGAAAGTCTCCTGAGATGACATCAATTCCTATAGATTGGGCTGGCTGATAGCCTAGGTTAAGCGATATTCCCATTGCCCAAAAGAAAAATAATATGTTCCGTGGTATAGTTACGAGTACCGAAACAGTAGCTATTCCTTTATTTTTCCGCCAAACAATTTGACAGATTCCAAACGTACATTTGTCACTTTGCGAGATGGTTCATTACGCGTGGAACGCAATGGAGCTCCCGTATTTCTTTAACGTTAAAACTTACCTACAAAAACGAAACTTGCCAAGTAAGTACACATTTCTGGTATAAACAAAATAATAATTTTAACGTTGAAACTAAATATAACGTTTAACTTATATTTCAGGAAATTATCTAACAAAACACCGAAAAATACAGAAAGAAAAATAAAGTTTGACGTAAATGGACGGAATCGAATGACGTAATTTCATAATAATTGTTACTGACTTTATAATAAAATAGGTTTATTTCGGCGGAGTATAAACAAGTATCGTTAAATTCTCGGACAATGACTTTTTGTCATTTGTTTTAACAAAACATAATTTTGTTTGTAGCTGTGTTTTGGAAATCGGATTACATTTTGATTGGCCCTGGTTAGATCTTTTTTTTTTTGATGTGATATTAAAAAGTGTAAATATATTAAAACAAGATTTTTAAGCAAACATATACTGTTAGGTTAGCACCCGGTTCGTCGATAAACCCATCAATAAATTTATAATAAAAAATAAAACTAATGTAATAAATAATAACAATACAATTCTGTTGTACAAGGAAAAGAACATGTGACAACGATGGTGCCGTTGGGGTGGTTTAACGAATTGGCAATTGAGCAAATGGATCTTTTAGTTATAACACAACTCTAAACATACATAAACTGATATACACCTATGACAAAAACTGTGTTTTCCTAAGATTTATATTTTGCATCTATATACTTTTCATTTGTTTTTATTTTTTTTTTTTCATTTATATAAATAGGTACAAAATGTATGTATTTTCACTTTAGGAATGGCAAAATTTCAAGGATTGTTTGGTTTAGAGGATTTTGTTCAATAAAAAGTTCTTTGATGCTGTGCTTTTTAATCAATATTATCTCTGTTTAACTTCCCATATATTTTTTATTGTTATTCATATCTGCTTATATAAGAATGTTTTAGTAATTTTTTGCGAGACGGGACGGCTTCTCAAATGTCTTAATCAGACTACATGAAAAGTGCATCAATACTACAAAGAAGGAAGATTTTGCTGCCTTTTTTAACTTTTTGACGAACTTGAAATGATACTTTAGCAGAAATACAAGTGAGAAGACTAATATTAATAGTTAATTTACTCATCAAAATGTTACTAAAATTGTATTTTATACAACTGTATATTTAAAAGTTTATAAAAATAAAATTATCCGGTTACCCTAATAACGAAGAAAACATGTAGGTATAGCAACGTCTAAATTTTTTAAATTAAACTATTTAGAATGATGCTTCGTAAATTAAAAATGATTTTTCTAGACACCGAACCTATATTTGCACGACAATCAGATTCAGTTATTAATCCTTAAAATCATGGGCTATAGCTTAGCGATAAAATTGAAAAATAATAATCACTTATCATGAGTAACCATGGAACTTATTTATAATATTCCTTGTCACTTTTTAATACTCTAGCTAAAAATGAAATGTATTGAGTTTTGATTTGATTTTAAGAATGTATCATAAAATATATCCAGGTTTTTACTAAACATGTGTTGCCATTGTTAAAGGTTACAACGAGTTGGATAAACCGACGAATATATCGAGTGCTTCTAAATAACACGCAAGGCGTTATGTTTTTGTGTGTTATACAGCCCAGTCTTTTTAGAGCTTGCAGCCCAGGATTTAGTGACGCCGCGAGACGAGACGAAACAAGACTAAAGGTTTCGACTTGAAGTATATTAACCTATCCGGTTGAGGGTTAAATAAATATTTTCAATGAAGATGAAGTTTTAGCCATAAATGCTGACAGTGAATGAATGAAACTCGCTCGTTTACAAATTGATACTCTGTCACACATACCTGAAAGTTAATTTCTACCACTACGTAATTTATAAAATAATCGTAATTTTTCATCACAATATTCTAACAGTGCTGACTGTAGACTTTCTGTTTTTGTTTTATTAATAAAATTGCTAATTTACAAAATGGCAGTTTTGATAAAATAATTTTTTGACAATTATATTTCCTACAAGTTTAATCTTTCTGAGGATACTTGTTCTAACACAGCGATGTTTGTTATAGTAAGGACGGCATTTTAAGCTAAATAATAAATATTTCAATAATACAAAAATTCCATTTTTATAAATTAACAGCAATTTTTCTCCCGAGGTATAGGTAATTGACCATAATAAGCTAATACCAAAGAGTAGGGTGTAGGATATGGACTGATACCACAAAATAAATGTATCTAGTTTTGAGCTAATAGCTTCAGTTGTGTAACAAATACAATAAAGGAATGAATGACCTGTTGCAGCGAAGAACAAACTATTATTGGTTGGTTTTTCCTACATTTTATTAGATTTTTATATGCACTAAAAAGTTGTGAAAAGAAGTTAGTTAGTAATTAGTTGCATAAAGATTTTTATTTTGAAAAGTTCTTCGATTAAATTATGATCGTCCCCCCTCTCTAGGTTATTTGAAAATTAAAACAAAAATTATAATTTATTTCTCCTACAATTTTTATATAAAGTATACAAGATTTCATTCATTTCCATGCATAAAATACCTCACCTAAAAACTGTGAGGAAACTAACATCATTAAATAAAATATTATAAGCAGGTCATAACGAATTACAATACTATTAATTCATTGGCGGGCCATTATTTTCTGAATTGCCGATATTAAAAGGAAGGCTTTCGATCTTTAATTGGAAGTTTTTGCGTTTTATTTCAGCGAGTTATCATAGTTTATATAAAAGTTTATTAAAATTATATAACTTTAAAAAGTAATATCCGCTGGATTGCATCGTGTAAATGTCATGACCCCAGGCATGTATAAATAAAATGTATAAAATTATTATTATACTAAATTAAACATTTTAACACACAAAATGTTAATAACAGGTGTTGCGGAAATAGTTTAAATTAAATATTCACTAATAATATTATATTGCGAACTTGTTTAAAAAAAATGCCTTTCTGGACAACAGTTCTGACAAACTAAGAAGTATCTGCCTTATTTTTGAGACTTGTGGTTTATTGCCATGTTTCCGTAAAAAAAACGACCACTGTGCGTGGTGGGCGGCGATGGTATCGTTCTAGATAAAAATTATTACAAATTGTTCTCTGAAATAACATGATCATAGAAAAAATATGCATTAAGATTTGGTGGAGTATTATTTGACTTAATTTCACCAGATCCAAATTTAAGAATAATTCAAACATCAAAAATATTCATGCAATTCCATTTATATATTTATTTTTATTGAGATTTTATTTTTTTGAGACATCCTATCCACAGAAAAATTAAATAATGTGATAATTATTTATTGTGCGTTTACACAACATGTAGTTAAAAAATTGGTAGTATTATTATCATTATTATTAAAATACATTTAAAAACGGAACTTATCTCGTCTCGTCTTAAGTGTCGAGACTACCAGGATCTGTGCGTCGTACTATAAATATACGAGAAAAAAAAACATGAAAATTTTGTTAACACCCTGTATCTTGAAAGTCAAGCCATTTTGAACATTTGTCTACATTTTAAAATCAATTTTTACTATCAAACTGTATTTTATAGACGAAGTAATTGCAAGCCAGTCTTCTCTGAAAAATGTTTTGATTTCTGATGAAAGCTTGGTTTTTTGCTTTTCTCCTCTGTGGCTTATTGATAATGAAATTCAAAATACTTCAATGCTAATTTTCTAATTTTATTTCTGACTCGCTCGAATAGTATTAGTGAAGTCATTTGCTTTATGAAATAGAGATTACGAGTTCCAGTAACTTATTTAGTTTTAAAATAATATTGTTAGTGTAATTATTAAACGAGGGCAGGAGTCCTTTTTTCACTACCTTTCTTGAAATTATTCTCTGAATCCTAATGTTTATTCTTCATTTGTTAAATTATGTTTACACAGTACATTATTTCTGAAATGAGGGATGTTAATCAAACAGAGAATTATCAAAATAATTTAAATTATATAGTTTTAATTGAAAACGTAAACCCAAAATATCGGTTTGTGGTCAATTTCCTGTTAGTTTGGAATTACAGGTCAAGTTAAATTCGATATTGTTTATAGAATCGTAAATTACTAATGGCGCAGATTTAACAAAATGCTAATAATCTAAAATTTAAACAAGGGTGTACTAGTAAACTAAAACGATTTTTAAATTTTAAAACAAACTATCTGACAACCATTCGTGTTACTTAAATTTATATAAGGTGCTGGTCATAAATATTGCATCAAGATATTTTTTATCAAAGTTTAAAGATAGATATTTCAGTTGCGAAACGCAATATCGAAAAGCGATTTTCGGCATTCATTTAATCGATCTGTTCGGTTTGCGCTTCTAATTGTACGACCGCATATGCGCACCTGAAATAATACATACAGGGCGTAAAATAAAACCCTTGCATTTTTCCAAAAGTTTGTTACCTCCTAAAATTCTCAAAAATTTTTTAAAATTTTTTTGCTTCTGATCAAGATGTTTTCTGATAAAACACAAAAAAAAACAATTTTTAACATCTTTGGATATTTTCGTTTCTTTGAAATATACAGGGTTTTTACACAAAAATTTGGACATCTTCATACAAATGAAACTTTATCTTAATAACCTGTATTCAAAACAAAATGTTATTGCCTGAGTTATAATCAGTAGTTATACCATTAACGTTACCAATAACAGGTTTAGATGCAGGATGTATCAAAACTTAGCTAGAATTTACCTAACACTGATTTGTTGTATTCTATAGATTTTTTTATTATTCGATTTTGAAATTATGTCAGACGTAAAACGTTTACAATGTACCTGTTATTATAGAACTTTTGTTATTTATGGCCCTTTTTGCCGAAATGGTTTTTTCATTTTTACTCTAGCCATTTTATTAGTCTAGATACAGGGTATTCGCTTTTAATTGAAAATGCACCCTGAAAACCCAAAAATGACAATTTCATTTAAGAAAGGCAAGAAAAGACAATTTTATTTATAAGTTGTATCAGGAATTGATGTAAAAAAAACTTTAAAAGAAATTGCATTTGATTGGCTATACAGGGTGTTACAAATTTGAGTGTATGCAATATGCATGGAGATCTAGAAAACCGTAAGAGATACAAAGTAGGTTAAAAGATATGCCAATATGCGCAATTTGGTGTTTATTTGTTTTACAAATCGATAAAATTCTCAACCACTTCGGAGATATACGTTTTTTTCCGATTTCGTTTTTATTTTTTCCTGACTTTATTTCAATATGTATTTAAAAATTAATTTTGCGTATTTATTTATATTTTTTTTCTACAAATGAAATTATCAAATTTTAAGAATGAAGTTTCGTATTCAGGTCACCCTCATTCACTTAATTTTTTTTTAAATACAGACCTGGACTTTCGATTTAATTTTTTTGAAGCCTATGAACCCTTAATACAATAATGTATTTCACTTGCCCAAAAAATGTTCCAACCAATCTTTCTCCAACTCATTGCTTCTTATGAGAATTCTCTTTATTACACATTTTTTATGCAAGTGTGATAGGTCATTGGTATTAAAAAAATGTAGTAAAAAATTTAGGTCCTTATTTAAAAGAAATAATTTGATGATGTTGGCCCGAAGAAGAAACGTCGTATTTAAAATTAGATAATGCCATTTTGTAGAGATGATAAAACTGGCTACAATAATCTTAAATTTATTTTAGATTATTGTAGCTATCTATAAAATACTTCAAATCAGTGTTAGGTAAATTCTAGCTAAGTTTTGATACACCCTGTACCTGAACCTATTATTGGTAACGTTAACGGCATAACTAATGATCATAACCCAGGTAATAAAATTTAGTTTTCTATACAGGTTGTTAAAATAAAGCTCCATTTGTATGAAGATGTCCACATTTTCGTAAAAACCTGTATATTGCAAAGAAACAAAAGTTTCAAAAAATTCCAAAAATGGGTTTTTTGTATTTTATCAGAGATAAAACCACTTTGGTAACAAACTTTTGGGATAATGCAAGGGTTTTATTCTACGCCCTGTATATATTATATTAGGTGGCATATCATACAAGCGCAAACCCAACATATCGACCAAACGAACGCCGAAAACCGCATCGTGATATTGCGTTTTGCAACTAAAATATCTATCTTTAAACTTTGATAAAAAAATTCTTGATGCAATATTTATGACAAGCAGTTTAGTTTATGGTACAAAAGCACAAATGCACAGAACCCTTTAAATATAGGTACACGGTAAACCGTCAAACTATATAAGTCATGCTGCTTCAAAACAAGAGATAAAGCAACAAAAGTGTAATGCATCTCAATTTTAAGATTATTTTCTATATATAGGAACACGGTCAGTCGTCAAAGTATCTAAATCATGCTGCACCCAAAACAACATATAAACAAAAGTGTTGTTCACCTAAAATTTGAGCTAATTTCCTCTTTGTCCTCCTTTCTTATGATTTAAAATATTATTTACTGTCCGTAAAAGTTAATTAACTAATTGATCCAATAATATCTTCTCATCTCGACCCCTTCATTCTCCTTTCCTCTCGTCTCGAATGTCGAGACGACACGATATTAGGTAGAGACGAGAGTACAAATTTTGTCTCGTCTCGGAGCATCACTACCAGGATCTATGCGTCGTACTCTAAATATAAAAGAAAATTTTGTTAGCACCCTGTATCTTGAAAGTCAAGTCGTTTTGACCATTTGTCTACACTTTAAAATCAATTTTTACTATCAAATATTTGATGTATTTTATAGACGAAGTAATTGCAGGCCAATCTTGTCACAAAGACCACAGGTTTTATTTTGATTTCTGACGGTAAACCGTCAAACTATCTACAATAGATAAAACAAGTAAAGTGTTCTGTACCTAAAATTTAAGATTATTTTCTAAATAGAGGAACCCGGTCAACTGTCAAACTATCTAAGTCATACTGCATCCAAACCAAATATACACAAAAGTGTTCTGCAACTAAAATTTGAGCTAATTTTCTCATTTGGGGGTCATTCTCTCTTATAATTTAAAATATTATTTACTGTCCTTAAAAAGTTAATTAAAACTTTGTATATTGCTGAATGTTCCAAAATACCTTTTAATTCCAACCACAGATAGACGCTGTTTTTGACCCATTAATTCTTAATGAACTATTTTTGCTGTAAAAAGTTTTCACGACGGCTGTGGGTCAGACCTTTCGGGGAATATTACACTTTTACGAGACTGGAATAATAAAACTTTTTTAATTTTAATGAGAAAGTTGTGAACAAATGTGATTTTTGTAATTTTTCTTGACAAATATTAAAAACAATGTGTATATTGCTGGAATGACAATACTCACAAGCTTCTTGTTGAACATTTTAAAATAAATGCAGATAGAGATATAATTGTAAGAAATATTTTGACGTACATTAACTTTTATCTTTAAAATACAAAATCACATCAACTTGAGTATATTAAAAGAATCTCTGACAGGTAGTGTTACTAACAGTGATATCCATATTATATCGGTTCCAGAGATCCATGTAGCCTAGTGGAAAGAATTTTAGTTAATGAGTTATTTTTTTAGCGATTTGAAAGCTAGGCGATACTACTATGAAATAGCAGAATGAAGTTAAGTATACGGTACTACTGACCGATCTATAGAAGGGGTCCATACCACAGTTACTGTTGTCTAAAATTATATAAACGAAAAATACATACTAAATAGAAAATACTACAATGCAGAGCTTGTAATATTAATGTACGAATAGAATTTTATTTACTACTGCAGTTATAAAAGATAGTCTTCTTAAAATAGCCAAGCAAAGTTAATCACGATAAGGACAAAACTAGCAACTTGAAGCGTAGCCCGTTTAATTACTACAGAAAAAAAATCTATTTTTTTAGTGGCATAAAAATTAAGGAAAGTGAAACATAAATTAGTTTATTTTATTCTAAATGTAATAAACCAGTAAACTTGTTTTTATCTGGAAGTTTCCGCATAGAAAGCAAAACAGTTTATGGATGCATATAGTTATTTAGTAATAACTTTATATATTATATTTAATTTGTTTTTATTTTACGTATTAAATAAAAAAAAACTTCAATATGTGAAATGTTCTGGATTTACCTATACTCACCAAAGTACCCGGAACTTCTCTCAAAATGAAACTTTTCTGTTATTAAGAAACAATGAAAAGTATAATATACAGTATAAGTAAAGTTGTTATCAAATAACTATACAGTGTGGCTCAGCAAAAACGAAAGGTTACTAGATAAATTTTACAAAAAACTTTTGGACACGACGATTTTGTTTTTGAGAGGGACACTTTTTAGGTGTATACGAAATCTCCTCTTTACAACCCTTTGGGCAGGATAAGATTCACCCTCTAAATTGTGTTAAAAACAAAAATAAAATGTTTCCTTTCCAACAATAAATTGCATGCATTGCAAATAGAGAATTTAAACTTGCTGAATGCTCCATGTTTCCGTAAAAAAAACGACCACTGTGCGACGCTGGAGGTGGGCGGCGATGGTATCGTTCTAGATAAAAATTATTACAAATTGTTCTCTGAAATAACATGATCATAGAAAAAATATGCATTAAGATTTGGTGAAGTATTATTTGACTTAATTTCACCAGATCCAAATTTAAGAATAATTCAAACATCAAAAATATTCATGCAATTCCATTTATATATTTATTTTTATTGAGATTTTATTTTTTTGAGACATCCTATCCACAGAAAAATTAAATAATGTGATAATTATTTATTGTGCGTTTACACAACATGTAGTTAAAAAATTGGTAGTATTATTATCATTATTATTAAAATACATTTAAAAACGGAACTTATCTCGTCTCGTCTTAAGTGTCGAGACTACCAGGATCTGTGCGTCGTACTATAAATATACGAGAAAAAAAAACATGAAAATTTTGTTAACACCCTGTATCTTGAAAGTCAAGCCATTTTGAACATTTGTCTACATTTTAAAATCAATTTTTACTATCAAACTGTATTTTATAGACGAAGTAATTGCAAGCCAGTCTTCTCTGAAAAATGTTTTGATTTCTGATGAAAGCTTGGTTTTTTGCTTTTCTCCTCTGTGGCTTATTGATAATGAAATTCAAAATACTTCAATGCTAATTTTCTAATTTTATTTCTGACTCGCTCGAATAGTATTAGTGAAGTCATTTGCTTTATGAAATAGAGATTACAAGTTCCAGTAACTTATTTAGTTTTAAAATAATATTGTTAGTGTAATTATTAAACGAGGGCAGGAGTCCTTTTTTCACTACCTTTCTTGAAATTATTCTCTGAATCCTAATGTTTATTCTTCATTTGTTAAATTATGTTTACACAGTACATTATTTCTGAAATGAGGGATGTTAATCAAACAGAGAATTATCAAAATAATTTAAATTATATAGTTTTAATTGAAAACGTAAACCCAAAATATCGGTTTGTGGTCAATTTCCTGTTAGTTTGGAATTACAGGTCAAGTTAAATTCGATATTGTTTATAGAATCGTAAATTACTAATGGCGCAGATTTAACAAAATGCTAATAATCTAAAATTTAAACAAGGGTGTACTAGTAAACTAAAACGATTTTTAAATTTTAAAACAAACTATCTGACAACCATTCGTGTTACTTAAATTTATATAAGGTGCTGGTCATAAATATTGCATCAAGATATTTTTTATCAAAGTTTAAAGATAGATATTTCAGTTGCGAAACGCAATATCGAAAAGCGATTTTCGGCATTCATTTAATCGATCTGTTCGGTTTGCGCTTCTAATTGTACGACCGCATATGCGCACCTGAAATAATACATACAGGGCGTAAAATAAAACCCTTGCATTTTTCCAAAAGTTTGTTACCTCCTAAAATTCTCAAAAATTTTTTAAAATTTTTTTGCTTCTGATCAAGATGTTTTCTGATAAAACACAAAAAAAAACAATTTTTAACATCTTTGGATATTTTCGTTTCTTTGAAATATACAGGGTTTTTACACAAAAATTTGGACATCTTCATACAAATGAAACTTTATCTTAATAACCTGTATTCAAAACAAAATGTTATTGCCTGAGTTATAATCAGTAGTTATACCATTAACGTTACCAATAACAGGTTTAGATGCAGGATGTATCAAAACTTAGCTAGAATTTACCTAACACTGATTTGTTGTATTCTATAGATTTTTTTATTATTCGATTTTGAAATTATGTCAGACGTAAAACGTTTACAATGTACCTGTTATTATAGAACTTTTGTTATTTATGGCCCTTTTTGCCGAAATGGTTTTTTCATTTTTACTCTAGCCATTTTATTAGTCTAGATACAGGGTATTCGCTTTTAATTGAAAATGCACCCTGAAAACCCAAAAATGACAATTTCATTTACGAAAGGCAAGAAAAGACAATTTTATTTATAAGTTGTATCAGGAATTGATGTAAAAAAAACTTTAAAAGAAATTGCATTTGATTGGCTATACAGGGTGTTACAAATTTGAGTGTATGCAATATGCATGGAGATCTAGAAAACCGTAAGAGATACAAAGTAGGTTAAAAGGTATGCCAATATGCGCAATTTGGTGTTTATTTGTTTTACAAATCGATAAAATTCTCAACCACTTCGGAGATATACGTTTTTTTCCGATTTCGTTTTTATTTTTTCCTGACTTTATTTCAATATGTATTTAAAAATTAATTTTGCGTATTTATTTATATTTTTTTTCTACAAATGAAATTATCAAATTTTAAGAATGAAGTTTCGTATTCAGGTCACCCTCATTCACTTAATTTTTTTTTAAATACAGACCTGGACTTTCGATTTAATTTTTTTGAAGCCTATGAACCCTTAATACAATAATGTATTTCACTTGCCCAAAAAATGTTCCAACCAATCTTTCTCCAACTCATTGCTTCTTATGAGAATTCTCTTTATTACACATTTTTTATGCAAGTGTGATAGGTCATTGGTATTAAAAAAATGTAGTAAAAAATTTAGGTCCTTATTTAAAAGAAATAATTTGATGATGTTGGCCCGAAGAAGAAACGTCGTATTTAAAATTAGATAATGCCATTTTGTAGAGATGATAAAACTGGCTACAATAATCTTAAATTTATTTTAGATTATTGTAGCTATCTATAAAATACTTCAAATCAGTGTTAGGTAAATTCTAGCTAAGTTTTGATACACCCTGTACCTGAACCTATTATTGGTAACGTTAACGGCATAACTAATGATCATAACCCAGGTAATAAAATTTAGTTTTCTATACAGGTTGTTAAAATAAAGCTCCATTTGTATGAAGATGTCCACATTTTCGTAAAAACCTGTATATTGCAAAGAAACAAAAGTTTCAAAAAATTCCAAAAATGGGTTTTTTGTATTTTATCAGAGATAAAACCACTTTGGTAACAAACTTTTGGGATAATGCAAGGGTTTTATTCTACGCCCTGTATATATTATATTAGGTGGCATATCATACAAGCGCAAACCCAACATATCGACCAAACGAACGCCGAAAACCGCATCGTGATATTGCGTTTTGCAACTAAAATATCTATCTTTAAACTTTGATAAAAAAATTCTTGATGCAATATTTATGACAAGCAGTTTAGTTTATGGTACAAAAGCACAAATGCACAGAACCCTTTAAATATAGGTACACGGTAAACCGTCAAACTATATAAGTCATGCTGCTTCAAAACAAGAGATAAAGCAACAAAAGTGTAATGCATCTCAATTTTAAGATTATTTTCTATATATAGGAACACGGTCAGTCGTCAAAGTATCTAAATCATGCTGCACCCAAAACAACATATAAACAAAAGTGTTGTTCACCTAAAATTTGAGCTAATTTCCTCTTTGTCCTCCTTTCTTATGATTTAAAATATTATTTACTGTCCGTAAAAGTTAATTAACTAATTGATCCAATAATATCTTCTCATCTCGACCCCTTCATTCTCCTTTCCTCTCGTCTCGAATGTCGAGACGACACGATATTAGGTAGAGACGAGAGTACAAATTTTGTCTCGTCTCGGAGCATCACTACCAGGATCTATGCGTCGTACTCTAAATATAAAAGAAAATTTTGTTAGCACCCTGTATCTTGAAAGTCAAGTCGTTTTGACCATTTGTCTACACTTTAAAATCAATTTTTACTATCAAATATTTGATGTATTTTATAGACGAAGTAATTGCAGGCCAATCTTGTCACAAAGACCACAGGTTTTATTTTGATTTCTGACGGTAAACCGTCAAACTATCTACAATAGATAAAACAAGTAAAGTGTTCTGTACCTAAAATTTAAGATTATTTTCTAAATAGAGGAACCCGGTCAACTGTCAAACTATCTAAGTCATACTGCATCCAAACCAAATATACACAAAAGTGTTCTGCAACTAAAATTTGAGCTAATTTTCTCATTTGGGGGTCATTTTCTCTTATAATTTAAAATATTATTTACTGTCCTTAAAAAGTTAATTAAAACTTTGTATATTGCTGAATGTTCCAAAATACCTTTTAATTCCAACCACAGATAGACGCTGTTTTTGACCCATTAATTCTTAATGAACTATTTTTGCTGTAAAAAGTTTTCACGACGGCTGTGGGTCAGACCTTTCGGGGAATATTACACTTTTACGAGACTGGAATAATAAAACTTTTTTAATTTTAATGAGAAAGTTGTGAACAAATGTGATTTTTGTAATTTTTCTTGACAAATATTAAAAACAATGTGTATATTGCTGGAATGACAATACTCACAAGCTTCTTGTTGAACATTTTAAAATAAATGCAGATAGAGATATAATTGTAAGAAATATTTTGACGTACATTAACTTTTATCTTTAAAATACAAAATCACATCAACTTGAGTATATTAAAAGAATCTCTGACAGGTAGTGTTACTAACAGTGATATCCATATTATATCGGTTCCAGAGATCCATGTAGCCTAGTGGAAAGAATTTTAGTTAATGAGTTATTTTTTTAGCGATTTGAAAGCTAGGCGATACTACTATGAAATAGCAGAATGAAGTTAAGTATACGGTACTACTGACCGATCTATAGAAGGGGTCCATACCACAGTTACTGTTGTCTAAAATTATATAAACGAAAAATACATACTAAATAGAAAATACTACAATGCAGAGCTTGTAATATTAATGTACGAATAGAATTTTATTTACTACTGCAGTTATAAAAGATAGTCTTCTTAAAATAGCCAAGCAAAGTTAATCACGATAAGGACAAAACTAGCAACTTGAAGCGTAGCCCGTTTAATTACTACAGAAAAAAAATCTATTTTTTTAGTGGCATAAAAATTAAGGAAAGTGAAACATAAATTAGTTTATTTTATTCTAAATGTAATAAACCAGTAAACTTGTTTTTATCTGGAAGTTTCCGCATAGAAAGCAAAACAGTTTATGGATGCATATAGTTATTTAGTAATAACTTTATATATTATATTTAATTTGTTTTTATTTTACGTATTAAATAAAAAAAAACTTCAATATGTGAAATGTTCTGGATTTACCTATACTCACCAAAGTACCCGGAACTTCTCTCAAAATGAAACTTTTCTGTTATTAAGAAACAATGAAAAGTATAATATACAGTATAAGTAAAGTTGTTATCAAATAACTATACAGTGTGGCTCAGCAAAAACGAAAGGTTACTAGATAAATTTTACAAAAAACTTTTGGACACGACGATTTTGTTTTTGAGAGGGACACTTTTTAGGTGTATACGAAATCTCCTCTTTACAACCCTTTGGGCAGGATAAGATTCACCCTCTAAATAGTGTTAAAAACAAAAATAAAATGTTTCCTTTCCAACAATAAATTGCATGCATTGCAAATAGAGAATTTAAACTTGCTGAATGCTCTTAACAGCGTTAAAAGTTTAAAGGGAAGTTTGCAATCCCTCAGGAATGATTCGATCAATTTTTTTAATACTATTTTTCAAGAAGTCGAAGAAATATGTGCTAAACAAAGTATAATAATCCCGGAAATAAAACGTAGGAAGGTGTCTCGTAAAACTGACAAAAATTGGAAAAATTAACATGAATTTGAAAACAAAAAGAAAGAAATTAAAGTTAATACTTTCTATCCTTTTTTGGATTTACTTATATTGATGGGCATTTTAACCGGGAACTGATCAATTTAATTTTAATTTTCGGTGAAATACTAAATTTAAACTGAAACGTTGATGTCGACTTTACAATCTTGGAACCAAAATGTAAGATAAAGCAAATTGACCTAATGGCAGAATACAATATTATTAAATCTGATGAATCTGTTCCTAAAGAAGGCAACATCAATGAATTGATAAATTGGTTAATGGCCTGTGAGAAGTAAAAAATATATTCTAATTTATTTGAACTCTTAAATATATTTTCCGTAATTCTTGTAACTAGTAGTTCCTGTGAAAGATGGTTTTCCAAAGTGACTCAAATTAGATCTTAATTAAGAAATAACATGTCATAGGAGCGATAGGATTCTCTTCTTTTTTTATATGTAGAGCAAGAAAAAATAAATAATCCCAATTATGACTTAATTATTGATTAATTTAAAAACCTTATATCTGGCAGCCGAAGACTAAGGCTATACACGAGTTTCCTCATATTATTTTTGTTTAGTGTTTTTTGTGTATGAAAAAATGTCTATATTTTACCGCAATTCTTTTCAATAATAATTATCCTTACACATGCATACGCACCTATAAAAACATACATTTACACACACACACTTGACCCACTCTGATAAAAAGGTCTGGCCACTCCTATGCCTAAATCTTAAATGGAAAGGGGGGTCGAGTGATAATTTATTTGAAAGGTGTTTACATCTGTATGTCATTTCCAGAGTTTGAAGTTACTGCTATGCTCAAAAACAGAATGATGGTACATCAAAATTTCAGAATTGTGATTTTTTAAATGTTTTAAATGATCCAATAACAATTTGATAAATTTTGTACAAATTAAAACAAAAAAAATCTAAAGAAAATAATTTGGAAACAAATATCGATTCTCCTCTTTACAAAGATACCTGGTTTATACCATGACACTTGATTTACTGTATTTAAAATGAAAATGTGTTTGACTGACTTGTAGATACTATTTACAAAATTGAAATTGCCATCCACTTTCCCAAATTCTCGGATTTGTTTCACTCCAACAACGGCAATTGTGGCGGTTCAAAGTACCATTGACCAATAACTCCGCTCATGATCTCGCAGAATTGCAGACGCTTGTCAAAGCCATCTTCGTTAAGTTCTTGTACTAATCGTATTTTGTACAGAAGGAATTTATGTTTTTTTACAATTCATTGAGTGCTAGTTCGATTAACACCTGACATAGGGGCCAACATTCTCGTATTTAGTGTTGCATCTTGAAAGAAGTGACCAAGAATAGCTTATTCTGCCGTTTCATTGGCCACTAGATTCGCAATATCTCGCTTTTGTTACCTACCTCTAGTTATTCTAAATTTATGCACCAGTTCCAAGGCATACTTCCGGTGGACATGTTTATCAGAATGTCGCTGATTAAAAATCTCTGCGGTTCTGTATCCAGATTCATGATTTGCGAAGACGATTGAAATCAATTTCACTCTTTCGTCTTTTGAGTAAACAATTTCTATGCACGCGCGATGTAAAATAATTAAAGTACCAACCACGTAAATGGTTGAAATAAATTAATTGCCACTATTTTACTACCTCTTGGTTTAATACTAATAACAGAGAGTACGACACTTTTGTAGTTTTTTTGTATGTTTCTGTAATCACAATATGTAAGTAAGCCACACATTGTATTTTTTACAAAGTGCAAGGGAGACAAATCCTTTACGAATTTGATTTATTGAAATTATTCATTGGGCAGTTTTTATATTGATTAAAATTTCCATTTAAGGTTCTGTAAATAAAGTGTTACGGCATGAACTAGGTGCTTTTGTTTAGAGAATTGAGCGACATTTCAAAGGAGGTACAACTCGACACCCTCTTTAATTAAACATTTTTTGGGCGAATCTCTCTCCCCTAACGCTCGAGAAATTTTTTAAATTTTAGTTTAACGAACATAAATTTCAATATCATGAATTAGTGAAATGACAATTTAGTAAGTTTTGTGTCAGTTAAACTAAATTGTCATTTTATTAACTAATTATTACAATTCCATTGAGTTTTGTATCTTTTCAATTAAAATAAAAAATTTAAAAATTCACATTTCTGAAATTTTAATACGCTGCCATTTTCTTTTTAAGCATAGCAGTGACTTTAAACTTGGGGAATGACATACAGATGGAAAGACCTCTCAAATACGGTATCACTAGACCACTCTTTCTTTTTAAGATTTAGAGGCTGTATTTCACCCTGCACGAGGGGTTGTAAATAGGGGTTTGCGTATTCACCTAGGCAGTGTTCTCATGAAAACAAAATCGTCTTGTCTTTTTATTATCTAAGTTTTCTGTAATTTAGTGCCAGAAAAGTTACAAGTTAAGGTCCGATGTTTTATGTGGAATCATGCTTAAAGCAGATTGACGTATAAAGAAAAACAATTTTATTTATTGGGCCTCTTCCTTAAAACCTATTTCCATTAGAACCATTAGAAACTTAATTGCTTTAAAACATTCGTTTGTTAATTCTATCATGTCTTGAGCAAAGAAAGCCGTTGGATTTATTTTTTTATCGATATTTACTTTCTTTAGCTTCAGCGTGTAAACATGGTTTCCCACGGCGACACCCTCCTATTTAAGGCAGCTTTAATTTTATATTAATTATATAATAAATTTTAATAAAACATTTTTCTTTATAAGCTTTCCTTTTAAAATAAGTAGTAAATTAATTACAATTTACAATTGCAAATTACATTATTTACATACTAAGTAATTTGAGTGTGCTAAAATTTATTACGGCTATGAGGGACGTTTCGGGTAAACCTTTTCTGAAATGTTTTAAATATAATGTTAAGATCTACCGTATTTTTATAAAAAATGCAATTTTGCTATTTAAGAAAAAATATATATTCATCTGTAATATTCAACCGGCTGCCGAGTGCAAAAGTTGCTCGCCAATTTATATTAATTGAACATACTTCTATCAGTTTGATGTGAAAGAATAGAAAAAAACGCATTTTTTAGTCAAAAAAGCAGACATTGCAAAAGCAATTAATGTTACGAGAAAAAAATGAATAAACTTTTTTGGACAGAATTTTTTAAACTAGATTTTGCTAGTTATAAGCAAAATCGTTCGTTTCGTTCAAAAAAATATATTTATGGAAGCAATTGCAAACGAAAACTAGATGAATGGTCTCCTTGCACCTCCTAAGACAAAAATACAATGGCTTAATTTTTTAGGATATGCTGTTAATATGGGGCTTGGTACGAGTTACGTTTTCTCCCTATTGGGGCTAGACCAATTTATTCACTAGTAAATAACAAATTAATGAAACTGCGAGTTTTAATTTTTAAGTGAAGGTGTGTTTAAATCAAAGTTTCAAAAAAATGAAAAAATTAGTTTTTATTCTAAGAAAGAGTCCAAAAAAGTAATGAAACAAAAAAATCTGCCAGTAAAACATAATATTCAAAAAGATCATAGTAGATCGCTTTTCATCCTCAGTACTCCTCTGCAAATAAGAACATCGAGTAAAGAAACCCTTTAATTTTTAGGGTGGCAGAAAAAGACTAAAAAAGCCAGCAAGAAAAAAGATTGGAATAAACGATATACTTACTCGTTAGTGAAACAGGTGGAAAAGATACATAGTCAATCAATCAGTGTAATTTAAAACTCTACGCTAACCAACACCGAAATTACATTCTCAAATGTTTAAGTGCTAAAAGCAGCTGTCTTCTACAAAGGCATGATGTAAAAGAGTACTGGTTGAAGTTTATAAAAGAGAGTTTTCAAATTAACATGGAATTAGAAATAAATATAACTACTAGAAGGCTATGAGAAAATTTTTGCCGTAGTAGTGACCCACCTTTAAATGGAACATTAAAATGAACTAAACACGCAATAGGTTAAATAATATTTGTTTTATTTTATTCAATTTCGTAAAGAAACTTTGTAATTGAAAGCTTTATATATAATATTAATAATAATTTATATATAATATTAATAATAATTTATATACAGTATTAATAATAATGCTAAAGGAGAGGATTTAATAAAATAATTATAAAACATTTTAAATTTGAAATTTAGTACTTTGAACTTTCTTAGCAATATTACATTTGTTTTAAAAAATGATTCTCTATAATTAATTGTATGTGGGAAAAAATATTTGAATTGTATTTTTATTGAGAAATGACAGTTTTTATATTTGTCTACCCCAATATTTGATTAGAAATACTAAAATGGCGGTATTTAAGGGGAACTTTTTTTTAATTCACTCACAATTTTTATTTCAAATTTTGGTGTAAAATTTTCTGCCAAACCAAAAAACATTTTTTTTGGACCACGAATATTTTTTAAGAAATATTCGAAATACTCGTGGTCTCAAAAACATTTCCAGAAATAATTTAAGCTCTTGTGATATAAGTGAAAATTTATATACTTCTATCATTACGATTTTTATCATCCCTCTTAGAAAATTTTGATTAAATTTTTATTATGTGATTTTAATTTATCATGCCCATATATTCTTTAGACAAGGATATAGAAACGAAACATTTCACAAAATTGGTAAACTTTATAATGAATTTACTTTTTTATAAAAAATGTACAAGAGTTTTAAAAAAGAAATCTACAGGGTGCTCCAAAAATCAGCAACAAACATTATAATTGGATATAGTTGCATTTCTAGCATGACCTATATCTGACTGCAACAGTTAGTTGAGATGTTCCATGTAAAAAATCACTTGTTTAGTTTGTCACGTTTTTGAAGTACTCTGTATATTTTTTAAGATGATTCCACTTCCATACATTTTTATATTTATACATAGATGTGCTTTAATTTTGAAGGTTCAGTATTTACTAGAACGAGTATGATAAGAAATATGACCCGTTTGCACTATTATTTTACCCTGTATATATTTTTAAATGATTATATAACATAATTAAACTATTAGCAAAACGCAAAATATGCACATCACTAATGATATGGCTAAAAATACTACCAGAAGGGTGTCTTCATTTATTGTTTTTTCGTTGATTCACATTCTAATTTTATTAGCTTTTAACATTTAATTCACCCTGTACAATATGCTTTGGGTTAGATATTATGTGTACATTTTATAATATTTAATACATCTTAGTAAACATAATATCACCACTTTAATTTGATTTTTGAAGATACATTTGCTGTTAACTGGGATGTCCAAATGATCATCCAATGTCACATGTAGAAGTCCTAAAAACTGGAAATACACCAATCAAAAAACAAATCACTAACACTTTTCTAGTTGTCATTTGCACGTGTATTCTTATTTTTTAGTACATTATGAGAGACAGTAAGTACATAAATCTAAAAGTGTGACGAGAGGCCGAGGGGAGTATGGAAATACATTTATACTCTCAGAAATTTAATAGTTAGTGATAATAAAGCATGGTATTTCACTAGAGAAAATCAAAACGAAATAATTCATTTCAATATTCTTTTCTGATGTAGAGGGACACTGCTTAGTGACAGTGATTTGAAATTTTATATTAATTTGGCATCCTAATATTATTAGGTAACGACATTTAGTTTTCTAGTAATTTTCTGTCCCATCTAAATAAATAATTAAATAAAATGGGACTCTGCCTTGGTGTATTTCAAAAACCTATATACATACAGGCTGATTTAAGGTCGATGGTAGGTTAGACGTTTACGGAAAACGGGTATTAGGATTGCTTTGAAAATTTGGTTTCTTGGGTAATCGGATCTGCTTTATCGATATAAAATATTTTCAGCAATATAGTGTTGCCGCTTTTATCTAAAGGTCTAGCAATTTTGTTATTTTAAATGGGACACCCTGTATAATGTTACTTTTTTGGAATGACGGATAAATTCTAAATATTTTTTCTTCATACTTACCTATACCTACCTCTACCCGTTTTCGAAATATAAATTATTTTTAACTTACACGATGAAAAACATGACCTTAATTAAACTTTGATTTTCCGTGCTTTAGTGGTTGTAGTAGCTTAAGTAAGTCCAGGGTATTTAGCTTCAATATGCCAATCGAATCGATATCATATAGGATGATCCAAAATTATTGCTAACTTCATTACTTATAAAAGAGGACAACATGCGTTTTTTCTAATAGAACATGTATATAATAGTAAAAACTGAAAGACAATTAAATTTGCTTTCAAATAATATAGCACATTTGTGTACATAAAGTGTCAGGTTATTCTAAAAAAAGAAACACAATTTTTAGTGAGATTTGACGTTTTTGTATCACCCTGAATGATATCAATTCGAAAGTATCTAGCAAATTATTTAGCATTAAAAGGTATTTAAAGTATACGTTCAACGCTGAAGTATCGCATATTTCTCACTCATCCTATATACTAATAGCAAGAAAATTTACATATGTGCACTAAATTATTATGTAGCGATAGTTTTATAAGCTGACATTTCTATATTCTTTTTTTATTAATATCATTTTTTAACTATAACACTTTTGAAAACTATAAATTGATAGCTAAAAATGTTATATGTTTGCGAAGATGATACAGTTTTAAACTAAGTACGCCAAACATGGTAATTCTGGTTCGGTAGGTCAGCAAAATTTAACAGACAGCGAACCTTGCATTCTTTGCTGTCCTTGAAGCAATCCATCGCTTTTCAGCTTCGGCGATCGATAGCCAACCCAGTACAGTGGATTAAATTCCCAATTAGACAGAATAATGTAAAAAAAACAGTGAATATAAAAATACAGGCATGGAGATATATTCCTTTTTATGTTGTTTCCTAATGATTCCATGACAATTATTTTTTATTTCATTTTATGACTATAAAGCGATTGGATAAATTTAATTTTTAATTCAAATGAATTATCTATTGTGAACTATTGACAAAGTTGAAGGCGTTTCCTTTAATTTGTTCAGTTTTTATATTTATTGTCTTTATACTGTAATCTTGAAAGAATTATAAATAACTCTCGTCGGACAATCACATTCAGAGTTAAGTTGATTCGGGCGCCACATCTAGACTTCGCCTCTTTTTGATTATCATAATATATAATATATAAGTCTGGTGTTTATTGTAAACACGTACTATTTTATATATTCAGAACTAAATACATTTATTATTATTATTATTATTATTATTATTATTGTCCATATTGTTGTCTCACAGTATTCTTGTGGTTGTATTTTATACTGACGGGATTATACCAAGTCAGTACAAAAAAAAAACAATTATTTTGTATTAAGAAATGATCTAACGATGCCATATGTTTTTAAAATGACCGCTTTCTGGTTGTTCCTGTAAATATTTGTATTAAGTCCTAATTGAGCCAAATTCGGTGTAAGCGTTGTTGGGGTGAGTCCTGTTACTAATATGACGAGAGGAACAGTGATGACTGTTTCCTGTTTTCACAGCATTTTTATTTACATTGCCAAGTCGGTGTTTTTGACGATCTTCTCACTGTATTTTGCTTGGATGCTCTCGTCGTTAAACACAGCCATGTCAATTAAATAAGTGATCTTTTCTTTTTTGGGTTGAAAGGTAATATCGGGTCTGTTTGCGGGGATTGTTTTATCTGTGCGGATGTCAATGTCCCAGTAGAGCTTGTAGTCTTCGTTGTCAAGTATGGCTGTTGGTGTATAATGGTAGTAAGGGTCTGTGCTCCGTTAGTTTGTATGTTGTGGCTAATGCTTGATGAACGACGTTCGCTGCTGAGTTGTATCTCGCGGTGTATTCAATTCCGGCCATTGTTCTACATCCACTCGTTATGTGATCGATCGCTGCTCTTTGCTGGCACCTGTCCTCTTCAATGGTTGTGTCCTTGATGATGTGCTTTTGGTAGTTTGTAATTGCTATGACTTTGTCCTGGATGGCAAGTATGAAGCCTTTTGTTTCAGGGAACAGCTGCCCTTCTTGTAACCACGTATATGAAAGCTTTTTATGTATGTGGTCTTGCTTTATGTGGTATCTGTGACTTCCGTGGAGTGTTTTGTCAGACCAGGTGTTAATCTTTTCTAGTCGTGATTGGATGTGACTGTGTGGGTCTGCTGCGTGACAGGTCGAGCGGTGTATAATTCTTGTCTGCCTTCACTATTGCCTTGTGGAGGTTAGTTTGTTTGTTGTTGAAGAATTTTCGTAGTTCGTAGATTTGTTTTTTTTTAGCGATTGTATATCTATAATTCCCTTCTCTCCTTCTTTTCTCTCAATGTGAGTCTGTTCTTGCAAGCGTTGGGGTATAATTTACTGTGTTTAGTGAATTCATAGCGTATGAGAATGTGAATGTTTACTATGTCTGTGTGTGACCATTATTTAATGATACCAAACGAATACATAAAAATAGGTATGACGAAGGGGTTAATAGCTTTCGTTAGATTTCTGGAGTTCAGTTTTGTTTTTAGTAGTTTTGTGAGTCTAATTTTAAATTCCGTCTTGAGCTCTGATTTGATATGAGCGTGGTTAATTTTGGTGCTTTGATGGAAGCCTAGGTATCTGTATGTTTCTTCTTTGAGCATGTTATCTATGGTTTCATTGTTGATTGTTTCCGTCATAGGGTGGTCTTTCCACTGTCCCTTGTTGATATGAAGTAGCTTGCATTTACTTATATTAAATTCCATATTGATGTCCAGAGTAAACGTTTCTATGATTTTAAGGAGTTCCTTTAGCTGTGCCTTTGTGCTTGCGTATAAATTTATATCATCCATGTACAAGAGATGGTATATTTTGTGTATGTTATTTTTTTGGTGTTTAATGGGGAATCCGAAGTTTATGTTATTCAGTGTGTTTGAGGGTGGATTAAGACAGAGGCAGAACCACAAAACGCTGAGAGAATTTCTCTGGAATATATCTCTGATGTAGATCTCTTCTGTTTCGATGTTTTCTTTTTGTGTTCTCAGATGGATTTTAATTTTCCACGTACCCATGACTTGCGTAAAAAATTGCCTGAGGTTTTAATTGACTTTGTATAATTCTAGCACTCTTGTTAACCAACTGTGGGGTATCAAATCAAAGGCTTTTTTATAATCTATGTAACCAGTGAAGGTTTCTATGATTTTTCTTGGTTTGTTCCATGATGATGCTGTCTATAATTAGCTGCTCCTTGCATCATCGGCTGTTTTTCCTCCACCTTTTTTGCTCTTCCGTTAGAATGTTTTTGTGTGCTAGATGTTGTTCTATTCTCCTGGTAATTGTGGCTCTGATGATCTTATATAGAGTGGGAAGGCATGTAGTAGGTCGGTAATTTGTGGTTCTTAGTGTCCGAGTTTTTGGGTTTAAGGTATGTTATTCCTTGGGTGAGAAAACTGGGGAGTGTGCTAGGTTTTAATTTAACTAATTTCATTAATTTGAGTGAGAGCTTCATGTGTCGAGGTAAACGGTTTGTTCCGGAAGTTATTAATGTTATCTATTCCAGGACATCTCCATGATTGTTTCTGCAACTTCTTGTGTTGTCATTGCAAAGTCCTCTTGTTCCTTCAAGCACTTGTGTCTGTCTTCTTCCGCTTTAATCCATGAAGCGTTATTATTGTGTAGTTTCGGTTCTGACCAAATGCTTTTCCAGTATTTTGTGATCTCATGTTTGGTCGTGCCTCCTCATCGCTCATGATTTTTTGGTAGAACTGTTTTTTGCTTCTTCGAAACAGGTTGTTAGCATCCTTTCTTTCATTTGACTCTTTGTATCTTCGGAGTTTTGCGGCATACACGGATAATTTTTGCCTCAGAGTGTCAAGAATTTCTGTGAGCGTGTGATCAGGAGATGCAGATTTGATTTATTAATATTATTAATATTATTATTAAAACAACGTTAAGGTATTTTAAGGTTTATGAACAAGATATCATCTGCTCAGGAACAGAAAAGAGCTTATAAGAATACAAGGAATAAAAATTGAACACACTTGACTTACCCATTGTTGCTTAAAGAATGCTGGGGACATACCACTCTGCAAGAATTGTAACAGTGGCCTAAAATTGCGACATATCCATATAAAGAATTCCCATTATGCAGAAAACTGGTGAAAGAACAAAATTAGTGACAACCTTAAAGACAACCTCAAATCCTTCAAAGTAGGGACATTATTAAATAGCATGAATATATTTAATCCACTATAGTTAATACTCCTCAAATTATAAATACAACAATACTACTCATTATAATTTTGTAATTTAACTCTGTGGCTACAATGGTCATAAGAGTCGTGGAATGTTAACTAAAATAAATAATAAACATGGTTTACAATAGGTACATTTATCCTGCAATTCTACTGGATGAATTTTGGTCCACAATTTCCCAAATCAAACACAATTATTTCTTTTTAGATGGTAAATCAAATGTATTACGAATTTTAGGCACTCCAAAGAGATACAGTAAATTTGAATTATAAAAATATAGAGTACCTAAGCCACTTCGTCAAATGACAAAATGTAGCATTACTTATAGCAATTCATAGCCTTTTTCTACTCATTACTACCAAAACAGATTAATCTTATTCAGGACAAAAGACTAAAAAATATTAATATAATAAGTCTTACTATAAATGTTTATCTATATGTTTCTCTCAGGGGTATCAGACTGAATGTTTTGCTATATCCAATCAAAAAAAAAAGAAATATCCTCCGTTTTTAATGTTTTTTAAGTTAAGCGTTACTGAAAACATATTTATATTTTTTATTTCCAAAATATTTATGTATGTATTTTTAAGGGACCGTTTTATCCTCTAGAGCTATCCTCTATAGTGAAAAAAATATTTTGTACTCAAAAAAACTGACCTCTTTAAAATAAAAAAATGTTATTGTTTTTAGGCAGCTGCTTATACCCATCAGTGGCGGCTCCTCTATTAGGTCCTATGGTCAATGACCCCCAATAAATATTTTCAGACAGAAAATAATAAGTAATTTATATTTTTTTTATTTCTTTTAAATCAAAATTCCTTCTATTATTCTAAGCGTGTAAACTCGTTGAACGTTCACTTGATTCCTCTGCACTCGCACTATCGATGCATTGCGCAGGGATCTCCGGAGGTTTCGTTTCGTTGGATCACGAGGCTGACGGCCCGCGATGACCTAGTAGTTATAAACAGAGGCGAGTTTTTCTGGAGTGTTCACGATCGAATTCGCATAGGGGCGCAAAAGTAATATATGGTTTAAGTTGGCACGTTTTGGATCAACAGCCGCGCCGAGGAAACTTAAACATTTTTGTCAGTTGATGCGTTTAATGTGAATCGTGTGATAGGTTGTGGTTACGATTGCGTATTTTTTATAGAAATTATTTTATTTTCAAGACTTGTCTGTTGATTTTGTAGTTTAAATTAATTGAAAAAATTAATGTTTTAAAGAATGATAGCCACAGTGGTTCAGAATATTAAGACTTTATAATCTGTTTTCAATTATATTGGCGAGCTAAACTTTGAGAAACGTCAGGAATTTAAATACAGTAGTTAACCTTTGCCGGAACTTTAAATTATTTTAGTAAAAATATGTACAATTTGTGTGACTGGATATGCCATTGCGAAGGGATAAGGGCATTTCATTGTTTCGTGTCTATGATTTTCTCAGATGACTCTTTGTGATGTAAAATATAATTAGGGAATTAGGTATATATATATATATATATATATATATATATATATATATATATATATATATATATATATATATATATATATATACATATTATATATATATATATATATATATATATATATATATATATATATATATATATATATATATATATGTATATATATACATATATACAAATATATATATATATATATATATATATATATATATATATATATATATAATTTTTAAATTATATTGATCTGTTTTACTAACCAGTTGCACTGAGGATTACTTGTTGATCGAAAATATTTTGCTATGCTCTTGGAAATTATACATTATTATACAAATAGACTTTCTTGTTTTATTACTTATATTACGTGTAAGTTTGAAGATACTTGTTGCAATAATTTAACATTAATCACATTTATTATTCTATTCGAACAAGTTTATGTTTAAATTATAAATACACAATAGCAGTGAAATTCTGAGCATAAAAATCCATACAGAACATCCACTAGTTCATAATACGTGCTTTTTTGGATTTTTACCATTTTAATTCAAAGCGTTTTACACTGTTCGCTGAAAATGTGATGCTCAACTATCTTTCCACACTCGAGACCCTCTTCATTTACTAACCTAGAGTAAAGCCGCCAAAACCCACTTGGTCTGTTTTTACGTTGCCGAGTAATATTCTTTTATCTTTTTATTCTTCAGGGATGCGCTGCATAAGTGGGTCAGGCTTTCTAGGCCTGCTTAGAACTTTATGGATACATAGATTAAAATCCGCTGCCAGTTCTAAAATATTATTTTTATGACATGCAACTTTTAATGACGATATGCATTATATAATTTCCACATACATATTTTATTAATTTAATTTTTTAAATTTATAATAAGAAAAAACACGTGGTCTAAAATTTTTAGCCACTTAGAATTTAAGAAAAATTAATTTGAAAGTAAACATACGTAGTTTAAATAATTGTTATCTATATCGATGTACTTAAGGAGGTTTTCGTGCAAACAATTATTATTTCAAAATTTTAACCCGAAGTTATTTATGAACAGGACATTTTTAACTGCATAAAAATGCAACGTTATTTAAATCTAATTGGATATTTGTAACAAACAAGTTAACTTCAACGCAGAAAACCCGTCTTCCGCAAATGTAAAATTGTAAATTTATTTACTGGAAAAATTGTCTGAGGCATTCTGTTTGTGAACCAACACTCTAAAAGGCAAATTATAAAAAGAAAATGGCCATTCACCCAGATAAAAATAATGATGACAAAAGAATAATGGACACTTATTTATCAAAATGGAAACGAAAATATTATTTATCATTAAACACACAAAAACAAAATTTTGAATCTCTTCAACTCAAAAAAATATATATATTCCCTTTGTATCTAAAGGAATATGTTTTATTGCCAAATTAAAAAGAAATCTAACTACTTACTAAATTTTAGCGAATATATTAATACTTCAGTATATTATTTGTTTATCTCTTATATTTACTTATAATGTGTTTTACAAAAATCGACGCCGGACTTGATATACTCCATTACCACGGAACAGCATAAAGCCACCTGTAGTAAAACTCATAACCTAAACGTAATACAATCAAAAGTAGATAAAGATTAAGAAGAATATAATATATTAGTAAAAGGATTTTTTTGTGACGGCCACTATAGCTCAATGAAATTTGGACGCCTTTAGACACGTGTTTCTGACTTAGGGCCTTCATCAGTATAGACAACTAGTTGCGAGAAGAGTACACATTTTTCTACTTTTGATTTAATTATTCTTGGGTTATGAGTTCCGCCTTTATACTGATCGGTGGTGATAGAATATTAAGTCCGGCGGAGATTTCGGATATTCTCTTGGTAACCATAATTCGGTTTTGCTGCCGTTGATGACTCTGGTGTCGCTTATTGTGTTAAGTTTGGCACTATATGCACTCGTCTAGTTCACTGTAATGATGAAGACATTAATATATTTAATTACTCTTGGATTACATAATGAAGGAGGATAATCCTAAGCTATTTTATGACTTAAATTAGAGTTCCCATTAACATGTAGTATATTCGTTTTCAAGATATACGGTACTAAAATTTTAAATATTTTTTCGTTTTTTTATGTGCCTCATGCATTTCTAACGATGTGTGATTAAATCTTTTAATTAATTAAATAGAATTTAATTAAGTGGATTTAATACCAGAAAATTAATGCCTATATACTGGCTATAATAAATTGTAGAAAATTATACAGAGTGTTACTTTTTCAGTTGACGACCACCACTTTTATCGCCCCAAAAAAATTTCCTGTAGCGACACTGGTCTAGTTTGGTGCTACTGTCAGGTTTCCTGCTTTAATTAGAAATTTTACATTTCTTGCACTCATTTGATATTCTACGTCATTTTGAAATTGCATTTAGGAAAAATGTGTTTAAAAAAATGCACATTTTTAATGTTTTTAGCTTGGAAGACGATTATTGAACCTCTAATATATATTTTTTGGTATATTCTTTTTATTTTCTTGGGATATGGTTCGAGTGGTGCAGGGTAATGAAAACTATTTCATTTCCTTGAAAATTCTCTTAATTTATATTTCCAGACGTTTCGGCTGCATTTAATTTCAGCCTTTCTCAATGGAATAGTAACAAAACTAAAAAGATATATAAAGTAATAATATTCAAAAATTATAATAATAAAAGAGACTTCATCGTTATGAGTTTTGCTTAGTCTGAATTTAATTTCAGCCTTCCTCAATGGAATAGTAACAAAATTAAAAAGATGTATAAGGTATATATGCTATTGTAATAATATTTAAAAATTATAATAATAGACTTTATTTTTTATAAATTTTAGTTAATCTTTGGTTTCAAGAGACTGCATCGCGCAGTTAGGTAATTGTTAATAGGTACGTTTAAATATTATGGACATACATATACAAACAATAGGTTAAAATAGTTGGACGATTCACAAACACATTAAAACTGTGAAGATATTCAAATCTGTTTGGATACTAATATACATACCAGTAACCAAAGTTTTTTTCCCATTTTTTTATTCTACTTATTTTGTTATATTTTAAAATATGAAACGAAGAGTCTTATATCGAAAAATAATGTAAATTTATCATTTTTATTAATAAAAATATTCGACAAAATTTTTGCTATGGCCATGGCAGCGTATAAGACGTCGCACTTGTCTGGGGACTCGAAGGTTTTCGGATTCAATCAAGGTTTTCGGATACAATCCCACTGTTGGGAAGATTTATTTTTTTTATTTTTATATAATTGCATTTTTTAATATCATTTATTATGTTTAATATTAATAATACAAAAATATATTAATAAAGTACAATTATATATAAAAAAAATTCTTCCCAACAGGCCTTCGAGTCCCCAGACAAACGCGATGTCCAGTACGATGCCATGGCCATAGCAAAAATTTTGTTGAAGCTTATTTCCAATGAAAATGATAAATTCATAATAACTCCTCGTTTCATGTTTTGAAATATAACAAAATAAATAAAACAGACTTGAATATCTTGATAATTTTAATGTGTTTGTGAATCGTTCAACTATTTTAACCTATTTTTTTGTATATGTATGTTCATATTATTTAAATTAAACCTATTAAAAATTACCTGATTGTGTGTTGCAATCTCCTGAAACCAAAGAATAAGTAAAATCCCAATGATAAAGTCTCTTTTGTTACTATTATTTTTAAATATTATTACAATAGCATCTATACCGTATGTATCTTTATAGTTTTGTAACTATTCCATTGAGAAAGACTGATTCAGCCAAACGGTCTGGAAATATTAATTAACAGATTTATCAAGGAAATGAAATAGTTTTCATTACCCTTCATAAAATATTGATGTGTCAAACATAGAAAAATCGATATCCTTTTCTTCAAATTCTCACGACTCCACTACTCATAAGAAAAATAAACTTAATCTGACGCTTATTTTAAAAAAAGAATCAACAGATCGGTCTCTTTGATTTTTTTTACCCAGTTCACGTTGTTTCAGATATATTATTGATTAAAAAGTACACAATATTTTTAGGTGTGTTATATGCACGTTATTAGTATTTCTTAAATAATTGACGCTCTCTTAAAAAACCATTGAAATGTTAATATAGAAAAGTAAAGATTTGGTTTATCAGGAATCTAACAACTGTTTATTTGTATCAAAAAAGCTTCTTCTGTAAACGGTGAGTTGGAATTGCTTCCACCCATAGAACTATTAATAATTTTCCAATAAAACTACGTTGTTTACGTAATTCTCTTGTATGTGACAACAGAATTATGCTGAAGTCTTAATGCTAAAATAGAAGGAACCGAACGATGCGTTACATTATGTAAAACTTGAACAATTCAAATAACTGATGTTTACTCTAAATATGTTATTATTTATCTATCTAAAGTACCTATTTTTTAAGTAAGGAGTTAATCAGCAAAAATACATAACTTATATGATTATGATATGCGTTTGATAAATTTATATTATTTATAAACTAAATAAAACAGTAGGCGTAGTACCAAGAACTTGCTATATATATTCTCTTTTAACATTTAAGTTATGAAATAATCATTAGGTTGCCTTCGACAAACTCAGAAATCAAAGCTTCGACACCATTGGTTCTGCCGATCGATGGCCAGTTACTGCCTGCGTTATTACCCATTAATTACTCGGTTGTGACCAATTTTCAGAATGTTTAATATAACGTGCTCCTGTTAATTACCGATTGCAGATAGGCAGACGCGTTATTTGGAGTTATTGATAATAAAATTGAGTTCTCACTTTCGACGTCCTTAAGAGGCTATTTTAAGCGAACTGTCTTATTTGAAAAGCCTATGTCGTATTTTATTATTTAAAAATAAAATATGCTTCAAGTGTCAAAAAAGTTCACTGGCAGCCTATCATTTTCTTGTAGATAACATATCAATTGAAACTTTACAAGAACTTTTTACTTTAAACAAGTTTATAGTTGGCTACTTAACTTACAATACTAAAAGCGTCAGAACAAAATAAATCAATTACGGAGCTACATTATCAATGTTAAATTAATTTTCTTCTTGTTAAGAAACATTAATTATAATACAGTATGTGCAAATTTTTAAAATAACTGAATTCATTTTTATACTGTATTTCTCTTAAATATAATCTTTACCGCTTTTTCTAAAAAACCAGGAGTTTTTTTGATTTCATGTTGTTATTTTATTTATACCAAAGCATCTGTTTTATTTACGATATCTAACAAGCCCTTAGATTTAGAAAAATATAAATTTTTTCCATCACATATTCCATTTATCAAGATTTTTAAGAACAGAGCTAATATCTATCTCTATCTCTATTTATCCCACCGTCAGGCAACACGATTCTTTTATAAACCAAATTAAAAATCGTATACAAGGAAAATTCTTCATAAAATCATATTTCAAGATACATTGTATAGAAAAGCGATGATTAGTTTTATAAAAAAAAACACGAAAAACCTTTAAAAATAAGGACTTTTGCAAAAACGAATAACTTTTACAAATTGCAACTTAGAAATTTAAATCCTCGTAAACATACAGCCCGCGGTGCTAATTAATTGGTTAACGAATTAGGACTATATGTTTATTCCGTCAGCCATAAATTAAACAGTATTTTTGGTGCAAACGAGAGCAAATAATGATTTCTGTGAAATTGATTTTGTTGGTTGTGGCATATGCTACAATATGCAAATATTGTTAATAGAATGGAAATTTCTAAAGTAAAAAATAAAGAATGGCATGAGAAAAACAGACTAATTGATTTATTACTTCAACTATTATTAACTTAAACATATCTATAACGATTCTAACTTGGGATTTGTAAAGATGCTGCCTGCATTGCAGGTTTAGTTCTAGAGTGTTAAAAGGCCATCATTATGGGTATTTTTAGGGCCAACATTTCCTCGTGTTATAAACGCTAACCCTCAGGTTTTCAAATCTGCGTTTTATCAGTATAACGTACTAAGAAAACTATAATTATAAAATCAGAAGCGAATGGATAAAATAAAAATTGAGGCAAAGGATATCATCATTATATATTTCGTTTGTGTATGGTATGCTTCTAAAAAAAAACAACGCGAATTTAGTTTAAAAAATTAAGGACTAAAAAATAATAAAAAACCACACCCAAGAATTCCTACAAGCTAAATATAGCAACACAACCATAACGACGTATTGTCGCATGACTTGTCCGTAAATAAGGTTAAAATGAAATAAACAACGCTAATTACTATTTCTGTTGTTAATGTCGAAACGGGATTCGAAATTAAATACGTCATTACCACAGGTGAGAACTGGAAATTCCTTGGCTTTATTTATTTCCATTTTTTTCTAATAAATCTAATTATCTTCCCTTGAAGCACTCATGTAAGATATTTATATTTTCAAGTGCAGCATAGGCGTGTCCTGACATTAATAGGTGGTTTGCAAATGTAGATTTAGCCTCAATTATTTCCGAATTTTTATATTTATTAAAGAGGTTTACACGTTCCTGTACTCTGGTAGATATCTTCCTCCCGGACTGGCCAACATACACACCAGGACAGTCGTTACAACTCAACGAATACACTCCAGATTTTGAGAATCTATCAGTCTATCAGCTTTTTTTAGAGTGTTTACAGTTTTAAATGCAATAGATATGTTAAAATTTCTAAAGATTTCTGCCATTTGTAAATTAATATTACCAAAAATGTTATATATCTATATTGGTTGTTGGTTTTGGTATTATATTATAAGGAATTTATATTTGTTGACAAATTTAAAATAAAGCTTATTGATGGATGAAATTTAAAAAACTGACCCGTTCCTTTTAACTATTATTCCATATTATAAATCCGTCGTCAACGTACCACTTTAGTAGAGATTTCGAAAATGGGCAGTTCATAATTGTATGCTCTAAGGTTCGCATAAAAATTTCGCTAAGGAAGCAAGAGCCCATAGCCAAACCTGTTTTTCGTCGAAAAAGCTGCCAATTAGACTTAAAAAAGTTTTTATTTAGCACTGTTGATAGAAGTAAAATAAGGTGGTCTATAATTAAATTAAGGATATTTTTATGTTTCAATAACCTTCTTCACCAAGTCAATACATTCCAAAGGTGGTATACCGGGGAAAAGATTTTTAACATCTAGTGAAATATTTGCATTATTAGGAATATTAATATTTTTGATAGAATCAGCAAATTCAATTGAATTTTTAGTGGAATATGAGTTTTAAAAACCCATCACCTCTCTAAGAATTCTATTTAGCCACGATGAAAAAAACCACCACCCTGATAGGTGAGCCTTTTTTGTGCTCTTTAGGTAACCCATAGAGTAATGGTGTTCTAGGATTCATAGGGTACCATTTTTCTTTTTTAGATTTAAAGTATTCTAAAGGGCACAGAGTTTGATCTAGGACCCCTTTTAATTTTGTAAAGAAATGGTTCGTAAGGGTAAATGCTCTCTACTGTGTATGTTGGCCGGTCCAGTAAGAAGATATTTAACACAGCACAGAAACATGTAAACCTCTTTAATAAATATAAAAATTCGGAAATAACGGAAACTAAATCTGCATTTTCGAGCCACCTATTAGCTTTAGGACACACCTTTGCTGTACCTGAAAATATAAATATCTTACATGAGCGTCCCAAAAGAAGGAAATTAGATTTTTTAGAAAAAATAGACATTATTAAATCCAAGAAGACCAGTTCTCACATGTGTTAATGACGTATTTATTCTCGAACCCCATTTCATCTTTAATAACAAAAATAATAATTAGCGTTGTTTATTCAATTTTAAATGATCAGTAATGCGACAATTGATATTGACCTGTATTCTTCTCAAGAATTCAGCCTCTTATTATTATTGTTGTATGTACGTCTATGTTCGTAAGAGCTAATCAGGTGTTACCTTAGGTTTTTAAAATATTTGTTTTAACTGAAACCAAGACATTGCATTTTATTTAATAGAATTGTAAACAGATCTCTTTGAGAAATATGGACGACTTTTCCAAGAACCAATATGTTGCCCAAGAAAATGTTAAAATCACTATTAAGAAAGTACTCATCCAAAGGGTCTTAAGTTTTGCAGAAAAATTAATTGTGATATTAGGGATTATCTGGTAAATTTTTGCTAGTATGGCAGAGCATACTGCCCGTCTAATGAATTGTTAAAAAAATTAGGAAAAACATTTGCAAGTTTTACACAAAAGTAGAGAGTAAAACATGGACAAACCGATATAATTTTAGTGGTAATCCTATATGCCAAAACAAAATAGCGACTTAATAAAATGTTTAACAATTAAAACCTTTTTTTGCGAAAGCAAGTAATAAATGATATAATTTATATCTTAATGGACAATGTAAATAAAATTATGAAAAATTAATATTCATAGAAAATAAAAAAAGTTCGTAAATTAGCTTTAGCCGGAATTTCCCTCACTATGAATATTTTCTTTTATAAAAGAAAATGAAACATGACGCAGTTTTCTTCAGCAAATAGTTATTTATTGATATGTATAGCACATATACAGATGTTATTTTTCATTCCCTTAATAGATGGAACGATTCATTACAAAGGAAGTTTCGGGTAAAGCTTCCAAAACTTAAAAAACTTGCCGGTTTTTTAGCCTTTGGAAGAAATAAATCCAATTGTCTTTTTATTAATAAATTACTATTTTATTTCTGATATTTATAGAAAATAAATGTATTTTTCATTACATAACTGTTCAAAGCTTCAAATCTTTAACATTTGCAAAAAAATATATTTTTAAGAGTTTTTTAAAGTTTGCTCGGACACTAATCCACACTTTTTCACCAGACACATCTAAAAAAATAGGGTTTTGAAATACCTACAACTTAAAACAGGTGATTTTTGGTAGGACCAACTCACTTTAATCTAGAACAAAAAAATCGAAACTTTTCTCGTTATAAATCTTTCCTTTTATAAGGAATAGTGAAGGTCTAATTTAATTCAGTTCATATTCATTACTGTCTTTTCAAAAATTTTTATTATGCGCCACTTTGTTCCATCATATTGTATTCCTCCAAAATTTTAGCATTTTAGTCCTATGTCACACTTGACTCTTGGGTAAAATTTAAAATAAATGCAATAAGTAGTTTTTACTTTGACACACACCACCATATTGTTACGCCATGTTGAATTTGTATCAGTTTATCACTATATCACTTTTAATTTCTTTTTTTGCAAAATTTATAGTTAAATGAATAAAAATTTTTTACGTTATTTTTTTAAAATTTTATTTGGTCTGTATTGTTTCATCATGTAATACTTGATTTTTGTGCAAAATTTAAGGCAAATTGGATAAACAGTTTTTTAGTAATAATTTTTTTAACGTTTCGCCATCTGACCCTTAATTTTTTTCTAAAAATTGAAGTCAATCTGATAAGTAGTTTTTAAACTATGTCGCGAACTGACCGACATACAAACAGGCAAACCGACCAACAGAATTGATGAAACGTTTTTTTTTTGGCATCTAGGGACGCTAAAACGTGAAGGTATGGAAAATCTAAGAGGATGATCCATTTTGGATACGTAAAATTCTCGGAGGGGGATTTTTTCAGGATTAAATATTTCCGTTTTACGAGGAAAGTAAAAACAACTTTAAGAAACTGTTTTATATATATATATATATATATATATATATATATATATATATATATATATATATATATATATATATATATATATATATATATATATATATATATATATATATATATATATATATATATATATATATATATTAATATATATATATATATATATATATATATATATAATATATATATATATATATATATATATATATATATATATATATATATATAATATATATATATATATATATATATATATATATATATATATATATATATATATATATATATATATATATATATATATATATATATATATATATATATATATATATATATATATATATATATATATATATATATATATATATATATATATATATATATATATATATATATATATATATATATATATATATATATATATATATATATATATATATATATATATATATATATATATATATATATATACGTATCCAATTTTATATATGGATCATCCTCTTAGATTTTCCATACCTTCACGTTTTAGCGTCCCTAGATATAAAAAAAAAAACGTTTCATCAATTCTGTTGGTCGGTTTGCCTGTTTGTATGTCGGTCAGTTCGTGACATAGTTTAAAAACTACTTATCAGATTGACTTCAAATTTTAGTAAAAAATTAAGGGTCAGATGGCGAAACGTTAAAAAAATTATTACTAAAAAACTGTTTATCCAATTTGCCTTAAATTTTGCACAAAAATTAAGTATTACATGATGAAACAACACAGACCAAATAAATATATATATATATATATATATATATATATATATATATATATATATATATATATATATATATATATATATATATATATATATATATATATATATATATATATATATATATATATATATATATATATATATATATATATATATATATATATATATATATATATATATATATATAAATATATATATATATATATATATATATATATATATATATATATATATATATATAACAGTTTCTTAAAGTTGTTTTTACTTTCCTCGTAAAACGGAAGTATTTAATCCTGAAAAAATCCCCCTCCGAGAATTTTACGTATCCAAGATGGATCATCCTCTTAGATTTTCCATACCTTCACGTTTTAGCGTCCCTAGATGCCAAAAAAAAACGTTTCATCAATTCTGTTGGTCGGTTTGCCTGTGTGTATGTCGGTCAGTTCGTGACATAGTTTAAAAACTACTTATCAGATTGACTTCAAATTTTAGTAAAAAATTAAGGGTCAGATGGCGAAATGTTAAAAAAATTATTACTAAAAAACTGTTTATCCAATTTGCCTTAAATTTTGCACAAAAATTAAGTATTACATGATGAAACAACACAGACCAAATAAAATTTTAAAAAAATAACGTAAAAAATTTTTATTCATTTAACTATAAATTTTGCAAAAAAAGAAATTAAAAGTGATATAGTGATAAACTGATACAAATTCAACATGGCGTAACAATATGGTGGTGTGTGTCAAAGTAAAAACTACTTATTGCATTTATTTTAAATTTTACCCAAGAGTCAAGTGTGACATAGGACTAAAATGCTAAAATATTGGAGGAATACAATATGATGGAACAAAGTGGCGCATAATAAAAATTTTTGAAAAGACAGTAATGAATATGAACTGAATTAAATTGGACCTTCACTATTCCTTATAAAAGGAAAGATTTATAACGAGAAAAGTTTCGATTTTTTTGTTCTAGATTAAAGTGAGTTGGTCCTACCAAAAATCACCTGTTTTAAGTTGTAGGTATTTCAAAACCCTATTTTTTTAGAAGTGTCTGGTGAAAAAGTGTGGATTAGTGTCCGAGCAAACTTTAAAAAACTCTTAAAAATATATTTTTTTGCAAATGTTAAAGATTTGAAGCTTTGAACAGTTATGTAATGAAAAATACATTTATTTTCTATAAATATCAGAAATAAAATAGTAATTTATTAATAAAAAGACAATTGGATTTTTCTTCCAAAGGCTAAAAAACCGGCAAGTTTTTTAAGTTTTGGAAGCTTTACCCGAAACTTCCTTTGTAATGAATCCTTCCATCTATTAAGGGAATGAAAAATAACATCTGTATATGTACTATACATATCAATAAATAACTATTTGCTGAAGAAAACTGCGTCATGTTTCATTTTCTTTTATAAAAGAAAATATTCATAGTGAGGGAAATTCCGGCTAAAGCTAATTTACGAACTTTTTTTATTTTCTATGAATATTAATTTTTCATAATTTTATTTACATTGTCCATTAAGATATAAATTATATCATTTATTACTTGCTTTCGCAAAAAAAGGTTTTAATTGTTAAACATTTTATTAAGTCGCTATTTTGTTTTGGCATATAGGATTACCACTAAAATTATATCGGTTTGTCCATGTTTTACTCTCTACTTTTGTGTAAAACTTGCAAATGTTTTTCCTAATTTTTTTAACAATTCATTAGACGGGCAGTATGCTCTGCCATACTAGCAAAAATTTACCAGATAATAATAAAAGAAAATACCAGATAAATATATATATATATATATATATATATATATATATATATATATATATATATATATATTTATATATATGCCCAATTATTATTTTGATGGTTCTATAAAACTATAAAACTTATCACTATTTAGAAGCGCCTAAATATCTCTCATAGTCAGAATCCTTATAAGTAGCTTTAAATAATTTTTGTACTATTTTCCTGGTCTAAAATAGTAATTTAACAATATACGTTTTAACTAAAAACTTAGATAGTCATCAATATATCGTTATAGTTTTGTTTCAGAAATTGGTATTCTTGCATGTCAGTACCTAATAATAATATAAAAGCAATTATTTCTTCACCATCAGATAACCAATAATTATGAGAAGCAAATAATAATAATGGCCAATAACGTAAGCAGCAAATGTCTGTCGATTGACCAAGCTGCCTATGCCATAACATTGAATTTCAGTTCGTGCAGCAGCACAATTGAAATTTAACGAATACTTATTAGACCTACGTGAAACCGTATACAAATTGCCCTAGTATAATAAGAGAAACAATTTTAAAATTTATTTCATGCGAGTTATTCTAAATGCACAAACACTGAAAAATAAAATAGGGGTATCCGCTTGCAGTGATTAACACTGAAGTACGGCAGTTTATCTTTCATGAAAATATTTTTAATAACCAGTTTTTATTTACAAAGAATATAAATATGCTATCTTGTTTTTTTGTCAGCTAGTCGGTGAATTTTTTGTTTTTACTTCCCTCGCACAGGGAAATTTTTGTAATCCTGAAAAAATCGCCCTCCGAGAGTTTTCAGACTTTCACGTTTCAGGGTTCCTCAGACCTTCACTTTTCAGGGTCCCTAGATGCCGAAGAACAAGTTTTCTCAATTCCGTGGGTCTGTCTGTTCACGGTATAGCTAAAAACTACTCACCCGATTGATCCGATCATGTGGGGTGACCTGGTAACATTTTCGTAAAAATCCAATATGGCAAAACAAAATAACGGCCTAGGGAAATGTTAAAAAAAATTATTATTTCTTTTAACATTTCATTTTCAAATTGTGTTCCATAACTAATTGTGGTAAAGAAATGAACTAGTAAAACTGTGGTACTAATTCGAGATGGCGGAATAAAATGGCGGCCAAATAAAATGTTTATAATCGTGAAAAAAATCACCCCTCATGTTTTATATACCTTCAGATTTTAGCGTCCCAAGATGCCATAAATCCGTCTGTCGGTTTGTCTGTCTGCCTGTCAGATTGATTTCAAATTTTAGTCACAAAATAGGAGTCATATGAGGATGACCCGGTAATGTTTTGGTAAAAATCCAACGGAACAACATGGCGGTCTAACGAAACGTTAAAAAAATTATTATTAAATTTACCTCAAATTTTGCACAGAATACCAGTGCTACGTAGGATCGAACTGGTAACATTTTTGTATAAATATAAGAGAGCCATACAAAATTGTGGTCTAATAAAACATTTAAAAATCAGCCAGAAAAAACTACTTACTAGAATAATTTAAAATTTTGTGCAAACATTAAGTGTGATATAAAGATAAAATGGTACCACAAGATACGAATTCAAGATGGCGGAACAAAATAGCGGACAATACAAATTTTCACAAAATCAACGTAAAAAAAATCTTATTCAATAGACTTTAAATTTTGCAGAAAAACTAAATGTGATATAGGGATAAACTAGACGAATTCTACATTACGTAACAAAATTACATATCTATCAAAGGAAAAACTACTAATTAAATTTATTTAAAATTATGCCCAAAAATGATCTGTGGCATAGGTAGAAACTGGTAAAAGATTAATAGGATTCCAATACGATGTAATAAAATGGCGCCCAATATAAATGTTTGAAGAGACAGTATATATGTGTTAATAAATGACTATGTCCTGAACTAAGTTGGATCACACTTTACTATGCCTAATAAAAGGAAGGATTCATAACAAGAGAAGTTCCGGTTAAACGTATTTACTTTTATTTGTGAATAGATACTTTTTCTAAGGTGCTAGGGTAACTTCAACATATTTAAGGTATTAAACGTGTATAAATATTTCAAAATTTTGACATAATTAAAATTGAAATTTAAAAGGGAAAAACGCTCAATCCATCATCCAAAATTAGAGTAATCTCTATAATCTGGAGTATGAATATATTCGTCAGTTGCAATTGAATTTTAATAAATAATAGCCGCCATGAGCTAAACCTTTGGGCAGTCACCCCAATTTTGGGGATGTCACTCGGACCCCTTTTTAATTAAATTTCATATCGTGTGCATGAAAGGCAACAATTCTTACAAGCTTTCCCGTTTTTATTTTAGTATTTAAACTCCTTAAATTAGTTATGCAATTTAGCAAATTTATTATATTATTTTTTACTGGAACTAAAACTTAAAAAAATAATAATCAAGTTTAAAGACCTAGAAAAACTCGAATTAGGAATAAACATTTCATTATTCCTAATAAAAGAAAAAGTTCATAACGGGGGAAGTTCCGGGCAAAGGAAATGTACCGATTTTTTTTTAATTGGTCTAAGCACTTTAGAAAAAATATATATTTCCAATAATACATTTTGTAAATAATATATTATTTTCTTCCAATCTGACAAAATAAGTCAATTGTTCGGGTTTTTGCAATTTTGTATTCAATGGTAAGTTACATATGAATAATGCAAACTATGAAAAGATTTTTAAATTGTTAACGAACAGATTATTTATATAATATTATACAGGTTAATAAGATAATCGGAAGCGCAGTATGCAATGTAAAGGTTATTATTTTGTTTGGGATAATAGTTGTGGTAACTTACAGTAAGTTAAGAAAAACACGTATTATTTTGAAGATTCCAATGTAACTGCTGTTGTTGTATTTAATTTGAATTGAAAGCAGAACACATGTCCAAAATTATCTATCATTTTGTTAACTTATTTAATTAAGACCAACAAAAATCTGGCGTTTAACCTACCGAATATTACCCGTTCTTGGCAATATGAGTGTATTTTATAGAGGAGACTTGTGATTCATTTTGTCTCTGTTGATATTACATACTGTAGATTTCCAGATAATAAATCTGAGTATTCTTAAAATAAGCTTTTTTCTTGCGTTTTTGTATCGATTTCTCAAACTATGTTAATTAGGGATAGTAATTTAAATCCCATTTATCTTTGCTTCATAGAACTTAATTACAAAACAGTATATCGGTCTATTATCTGTTCTTTCCTTCTTTATGTTCAACTACTAAAGTTGGTGGCGCCCATAAAAATCTGAAAATCAACACGAACCTACGAATCGCCTCCGACTACCATAACTTAAAAGCCCTGGTAGCTAGTGTAACAAATTAATATTTAATTTACTAATCTAACATCTTATAAGTAATAAATAACACTTTTTATTTTTTTTTAATTTATTAAAAAGATTGTTTACTTTTATGTTTGTATTTATATCTCTCCTGTTTTTCAGAAGATCTATTTTATAGCCACCATACATAAATATTTAAAACTAAACCTTATGGGAAAAGGCTTGCTTGCTTCATAACTATGAAATCAAGAATAGGGTTTTGGTTTAATGATGGGTATCCCTTTCTTTGCATTGACATCTTTTGTATACTTTATAATTGTCTTGTTTCCTTTTCTATCAATTAATCTTAACTTTTGCAGCATAGTTTGAACATTCACACTCGTGCCAAAAATAAAAAAAAATGTTTCGTTGTTCTAAGGCAACATTTCCAGCCGTTTTGATCAAGAAAGAAACCAACTTACAAATTGTTTCAAAGTGGAAGAAAAATTTTTACGCTTTTTTTGCTGAAACTTTGCCAAGCTACATGAATGTTAATAGAACAACTTAATCATTGCTTTTTTTCTTGTTTTTTTACTCATCCTGTGTATTATTCGAGCATTTGTATAGAAAATACTTACACTCCAGATGAAAGACCCTTCTTATAAGACAAATTTGTTATTCTGTTGGTTAATATGACTTTAAAATATCTGAATTACACCTTTTTTATTGTAACCTTGCGTTTTGCCAAGGTACATACTTGATTCTTCAGAAATCAAATTCTAATAAAATTTCAGAAATCATATTCTAATAAAATTTCAGAAATCATATTCTAATAAAATGAAAATGATATGAATTATATAAAACTTATTTATTAACCCAAAATAACTTCTGATAACGCATCTGCCAATTCTGCTAGGCTTTCAAGAGGCCTTTCGCGTGAACTCACCCTTCTTCCTAATTCATCCCACTAATGTTCTATTGAAATCATCGGGGCTTGTCGCAGGCCACCATATTAAGGTAAAACCTTGATTCATCAGTAAACAGGATATTTGACCATTCACGATTAGTACATTTTCCATAATTTGGAGGTATCTCCGAGCAGCACGATGTTCCGGTAAATTTAAACATTTAGCAGGCCTCCTAGCCTTTAAGTTTATTTCGGCTAGACGTCTACAAACCGAGTGCTTACTTGCTATTGCATCTCGAAGGCGAAGATCTTCTTGAACTTACACAGCCATATTCAATCGATTCGTAAAATCCGCAGTCTCAAAAAGCGATAATCTCTAGGGGAGGTTTTTTAGGGCGACTGGCTTCTGAGCAATGCTTCCCGTTTGTTTATATTTCAGGATCGCTCTACGAGATGTTTTAGGAACCCCCACAGCACAAATGGCGTAGCGTTTACTACGCCCATCATTTACTAAAGCAGCTAACCTTGCCGTTTGGGTGTAATTTGGAGCATTTTATAACTAAAACCTTTTTTTTGTATACAAAATGAAGTATCATGAAGTTAGTGAAATAAGAAACTGACAAATATGGCGGACTATAACAAATTAATTGCCATGACTACTGCAATTGTTTTTTCAAAGTCGATTATAATCCGATAATATCCATCCGCTAGCTAAGATTTTAAATACATAATTCCTGCATATTCCTACGTAGGATAATGCCCAGTCTTGCGAAACTGCGGGTATCACCACATTATAGGATCTGCGAAAAGCCCCGATATGAATGCAGTAAAACATTTGTGGAATAAATTAAGTAGGGTGCGTTCTTGAGAACGAAAAACATTTTCTAGGTTTTTCCTTTAACAACTATGTAGCTTGGTAAGGTTTCAGCAAAAAAGCTATAATTCGGTCAGTTTTAGAGAAAAGTCGGTGAATTAGAAAACTAAATGCTCACAACAACAGGGTTTTTCATATAGAGTGTTTCTATATGATTTCTTTACTTTAGACAATATTTAACACAGGGCAAGTTAAAAAATAGCAAAAAGGCATAGTTCTGGTTTTTACATTATTATGCAAGAATCTTTCAAAAATTTTTCATTTTTTTTATTTTTGCTGAAAGACAAAGCTATTATCTACCTACGAAAAAAAAATGTTCAAAAGCGATCTACTGGTTTGAAAAATATAAGACATTGAACTTTGGTCAAAAATCAATTGCGTCACTTTTTTTGGAACTGAGTTATATATATATATATATATATATATATATATATATATATAAAACGACATAATTAAAAGTAGTTTAAAAAATAAATTTAGAGAAAACAGTTAACATAGATATGGTAAAAAATTCAAAAAGTTTTAAAAAATTTTGCAAATGATCTTTTCGATATTTTTAAAAAATTTCTCGAATTAAAAACTACCGCCTCCATGTTGAATGGCACTATTAATTTATCAGTTACGTTTTCTATAAACCTTATCTATGAAACTTATTTGCATATAAAGTATATCTGTTACCGTCCTAACTGAATATAAAATAAATTTTCAAGATGAAGATACACATTATTTCAAGCAACGCCTTAATATGCGTTTTCATGTTACGTCCTTTTAAGGCATGGTGTGGATTTTATGTCCTATGATAAACCCCAGATACATGTAGTCAAATAGTATTCGACTCTCTAAAATATTTTTTACGGATAGTAAAACGAAGCTTATACGTGCATGTAAAGATATCTTACCATTAATGAATATATATATATATATATATATATATATATATATATATATATAAAATATCATTTGACTCTGCCTTTATATCCCTTTGTTCCATTTTTACATACGCCTGTCCCAGCACATTTCATTCAACACAGCAATCAACTAAATAGGTTTCAAACTGTATTAAACAAAATAATTAGAATTATTCTAAGCGCAGATAGATTTGCCAGAAACTTTATTCTTCACAGAGATCTAAATTTGGTACCCCTTTGGCGTTTTTATTACTAAACTTAAGACTAACTATTTCATAAAAGCGGATCTTTCAAGTAACGAATTCATTCATAACCCTCTACTAGTTCATTGTCATCCTTCAGAAAAAAAATATCTCTCTGTCAGTTGACTCCATGATTTTTTTTTGCATTATGTCAATCAAAAGACAACTTAGGTAGTGGTTTAAAGTTCTCAATTTCAAACCGCACGCTTGGTCAAGCGCCAAGCCAGTAAACTACTTGTACATAAGTTCACCCACTGCTGCAAAGATAGCGATTTATTAATATGAAAAATATGTTTATGATTTTAAAATCATATGTATCAACTGGGATATCATCTGACCTATAAAATCAAAATTGTTAATAATAATATGCCTGCTTCAAAATTTTTAAATTCAAGGAGATAGAGAATGTGCTGCTACAGCTTATTGCAATGTATATATCATTGGAATGTAATTTAAAACACAACAAAGTGATTCCTAACGTTATTTTTAATATAATTATTGATCTAGAAAATGATTTGTGAGATGATTTTATGATAGAAACATTTTCTAACAGTACAGAAGTTTATTTTTGGGATACACGGTTTGATGTATTTTTTTATTAAATTAGAATTTTTTCCCTTTATATCATAAACCACAAATAATCATTTTCTTTACATTTTACAAATAAAACTAAATCTGTTTTAGAACAGGTCAAACAAAGAATAAAATTTAGGCATACACCTAATTCTATCACTTTTCAACAAATATTTTTATCCTACGTATGGATATTGTTTAGTGTATAAATACAAACTTTAAAATGTGGCTGGAATATATTACTATTGCTAACTGTCGCAAACACGTAATTGTAGACAACCTGAAAATTGATCACAGCGTGAAATAAATTGGTAATAATGCAGGCAATAACTGCCCTCCGTTCGGCCGTGTAATCTACCGACGCCGACGCTATAACTTTGATTTTGGGACACACTCCACAGAGAACAATTGAATTTTAACGAATAATTATTAGGCCTACGCGAGGCACTTAACCAGCAGGTCTGATTTTGGGTAAAGCCATTCAGTCCCCTTTTTTAATTAGCCTTTCAATAGGGAACGCTTGAATGGCGATGATGTTACAAATTGGGCAGGCCATTTTTGCTCTAAATCTAGTCTTGTACAATTTAAAAAATCTATAAATTCGCCTTTACCCAGGACTTCCTTCGTACAAAATTGCTCTAAGGACAGATAACACAGGTTATATATGCATGCAATTATTTTCATAGATACTAATTTTATACAAATACATATTACCTGTAATATATCTCAATTTTGTAAAGTTACTAGTGTGCCAACGCTTTTAAAAGCATACATTTCTAGTTAACAGCACTTAGTCGTACCCGATCGATCACGATTGAAAACAATGTGTGACTTGTTCAGAAACACTTTTATAATAGAACCTTTGACAGTTTGTAAGCTATGTTACTTCTAGTGAAGGAAAAGATAAAATTCCAATTCGTCGTATCCACACCCCACCCGAATAGTCACAATCTTAAAAAAAATCTGGAATTGATGTTTCTTGTTTTGTGTAACGACAAGTGTCTGTGACTCAGGGACGGTTCTTGATAAAGTTTCTAATAACAATATACATGTTTTAATAACTTATTTCGAGATATAGAAGTTTTAGGAAAACAAAATTGGTTAAAGTCAATTTTTGAGAGTACAACTAAGGAAAAACAGATTTTTTAAACTTTGGCTTCTGTAACTTTCTGTGAACTAATTAGAGAGTATTAGTCTAGGGAATTTTAAGATCTCCGGCGACGAAAAAAAGAAAAAAGTCAATTCCAAAATTGTTTTAAGATAGTGTCAATTTCTACATAGACCATCTTGGGAAACAATATATTGAAAATGCAGCCTAAGCGCAATTTTTTTCTTTTCCTAACACATGTCTCATTTTTTCAGCAATCATTTTGTTTTTATGAGTCATTTTTATTTTTATGGGCATCCGATTATAAATTTTTAAATTTACACCCAATTCACCTATGCCAACGCTTTGCAAAATACATATTCTGAATATCATATAAATCAAATAAGTATTGGAAAAAAACGTGGAATTGTCAAGGCCTCTGGTTCAATTGCGAAGCGACTCAGTATCTTAAATTATTATTTAGGATCTACTAAATCACCACGACAGATTCAGTTAATATTCTAGGCAACAGTCATGATATTACTATCAGACATATTAGGTTTTGTCTTAAACGTTAAGTTTTTAAATTCAATATTTACTTTTAATTTAGTAATTTGTATAAACGTATTATGTTCTTTAGGTTAGCACAAGAACGGTCTATAAACCAAAGCAAATAATGTTCGTTCAAACAGTCTGCATATTGTTTTGAAATTAAAATTCAAAAGCATATTTGAACTATTTTGGATATTCTGAGGTATTTTCTTATAAGATGTCTGAATTATTTAACTTATTATACATGTTTTATCAAAGCAACTGACGTTAATAGAAGTAAAAAAGATTAAAGACTGTAACTTTGTAGTGCTACTTTTGTTCAAAAGAAAAGTTTCATATTGACGTAACTAAATGCATTTAAATTTGCTTTGTTCCCTATATTTGTTTTTATTAACCGAACAAATTTCAAGACAAATGGTTCTTTTATATATCTTATTAATATGAGTACATATTCCGTTTTATATTTTTATATAAGTTTTAGTAGTGTCAAAGTTTATGTCAACTTAGAGAAAGATTGTATGATAAAAAAAATATGGTTTTGAATGGAATAGGCACTATACCTTATTTAAATTGGTATCCGGTCGATTTGGCAGAAATATGTTATAGTTCTCGTTCTTCTGATCAAAGGTGATCAGTATTCTAACTTAATCCAATAACTAGTCTCGCCGGTAGAGGGGGTTAAAGTTGAAAATATTAAGTATTTATGATTATTTTTTTTAAATTTGACACAATATGATGAACCGTAATTACTGTCTACAAAATAGCCATAAAATATTTTAGAAGACTACACAGGGTGTAACATTTTTTTTGGGGTCGCGACTCCTTTGACCACTTTAATATATCGTAAACGAAGCGTTTTCGGACCCACCCGCATAGAAATTTTTTAAAATATTTCCGTATGTAGAACAGCCTCTCCAAATATTAGAACGAAATTTTCGGAAACCGTGCATTTGACTCACCCTGTATATTTAATCTATCTAGGTATTTTAATAATAGTATTATCATAACAGACGCATTTCTACCGATATTAGTGCAAATACTGATATTCCTAAAAACTAATTTATACTACTAAATTACTATTTTCAATTTTAACGTCCTTTAGTGGCCACACTAGTCATAGGATTGGGTCAATGCAATGATAACTTTTGATCATGAGTATCAAAAATTCAGACAAATCGACGGGAATCCAATTTACATATAGTTAGTAGAGTGCTTGCTCCTTTATAAAAAAATTGAGGCCAACCGGGTCATATACCATTCAAAATATATACAATACCTTAAAACCGCCGATGATACAGGACACTTACTTATTTTGAAATTTTATCATAAAGATCACTTGTTTTACTTTTTGAGCTTCTAAACTGATTCTAGAAAATAATGTCGAATTATACCAAAAACAGATAATTCTTCCAGTGTTAAATAAAACACCCCCTAAATGGATCCTAACTTTGCATTGTGTTACTTACAGGAGGCATCCATTGAGAGATTTTCAGGTAGATCGTCATAATCCACGGCTATCCACATACACAGTTCCACACAAATAGTGTATCTTATACAAACTTTTAAATCTAACGTAGAAAACTGGAGTTGAAATAATGGAACATTTTGTCAATCCAGTAGCATGTCTGTGCTTAAAAAAAAATTACTAACAAATGTTTTAAAAGCTTTATTCAAATATTCAACAATCGTTATTTTTTAAATAAGTGTGAAAAGTACAGTTGCCATTCTTTGAAATATTAATAATTTGGTTTTTTAAATCAGAGGAACTGCTGTTCAAATTAATACTGCCAACATTCTCGGAAATCACTATGGCACTCCCAATAATATTTGAAACATTCATTTTATTGCAAATAATCTCTTCAACGTAACAGTCTTCACAGATTTGATCTATTGTCATGCCACTATTCGCCATAATAGTAGGAGACGAACGTCGAAACGCATGTCCCGTGTATTTCTTAGGATAGTCCAATTTAAGATAACGTGCAATTTGCAAGGTACATGATCTAAATGTATTAATACTAACCACTTGATCGGAGCACATCCCCTTATCATATCATAAGAAAATTATGTTTTGGGGGCACAGTGATAAATACTGCTTCACCAAACGCACATAACTAATTCCATCACTGTCGACAATAGTAAAACGTCGAACTATCACCGTTTTAAATGGTCGGATAGTAATAACCAATACGCTTTCTTCTTCCTCAGTCTTCACAGATTTGATCTATTGTCATGCCACTATTCGCCATAATAGTAGGAGACGAACGTCGAAACGCATGTCCCATGTATTTCTCAGGATAATCCAATTTAAGATAACGTGCAATTTGCAAGGTACATGATCTAAATTTATTAATACTAACCACTTGATCGAAGCACATCCCCTTATCATATCATAAGAAAATTATGTTTTGGGGGCACAGTGATAAATACTGCTTCACCAAACGCACATAACTAGTTCCATCACTGTCGACAATAGTAAAACGTCAAACTATCACCGTTTTAAATGGTCGGATAGTAATAACCAATACGCTTTCTTCTTCCTTGATGTTAGGTAAGCGTAAATCGCACAATTCACATATTTTACAAGAACCAAAGATACCGCAAATGGCTGCCACCTTCAAAAATAACTACGTAATGTGCGGTACATATATAAAAAACTTCCGCAAATCATCTTTGTTGAATATACATGCCTTCTTGGCTATGGTATTCTTACTAATTGCCTTCATGAATGCCTGCACTTTCACCAATGACTTCATATCGGCCCCTTTATTTATCCTTAACATACTTTGCAGTTTCGAATGGAGAGTCCACATAGTCGGCGCCTTGAGCCGATATTTTCTGAAAGTAATCAAGCACAACTCATTCATCTGTATCTGTTACCTTTTGCTCTTCCATCCATTTGATGAACTCGTATTCTTTATAAGCGTGTTCCGATTTTTTCGGTATCAAGCAATTCTGCTCTACTATTTAAATAATCAATGTTAGAACTCATTTTTAAGCGAAATACAATGTGACACTTATGTGGCAGATTGCAAATTCATTTTTGTTTCTCTCATTTATTTGACAATGAAAGATATACTCTCGTATTAATTATTATTTCCATTGGTTGTAGAATTAAGTAATCAGTAAATAAATAGTTGCCTCAAAATGTACCAATAAAAAAAATAGCGTAAATATTCGTGGATAACTGGTCTTTAAAATACTTCCTCTATAAAATCGCGCGTATTTTAAAGACCTTAATATCCACTTATAATGTAATATACTATTTTAGTAACTATCGTAAGTACTTCTCTTTTCCGCAACGATGCCTAACTAAACGGGGATACAGCTCTTCGTGGGCTACAAATTAAGTTTCTCAATCACTCTTCTGATCCAGAACCCATACCCCATCCTCGAGCTGTCAATTCTCGGGTTACTATGTAGCTTTTAGTCTTAACCAATTATTCACCTACCGATTGGCAAGTATGTATCTGTACCAAATCTCCTTATCCATCCCACGAGTTATCCGATACATCTAGTCTCTAACCGGCGTGCTTAAGATGGGGCATGCTGGGCATACATACACTCTAAATTGAAATTACTTACATACTTAGAGGCCAGTTTACCTTCAACTGAAAGTTGTGACCGAGAAAAAAAATTAGATAGGCAAAGTAAATTGTATCGAGTTACCAAATGGACTATTTCCAGTGTTAATCGTTTTAGAAATCGTTTAGTTGAATCTGGAAATGCTCTCCAATAAAAAGTGTCTGAAGATCGAAGAAATTTTTTTCGACAGTTAAATGGCGGCCAAAATTGAGCAGTCTTGCTATCTATAAATTTACTAAAAAGATTAGTTATTGTTTAGAGTCTGTTAAAGATCTTCTCTTTGCTTCTAAAAAATTGTATTTTTTTCGGTGAATTTTCCTAATGGTGCATTAGTTTAAAGAATTTGAATTTAGTAATTATACCTTTTTTATAATCTGTTCCATGTCTAGATAAAATTTGAAATTGATTCTTGATGTCTGTTATATCTTTATTCTACTTATCAAATATGACAATTCCTTAAAGATTCTAATACGGAATTTTTGACCTGTTTGGTCATTCTTCTCCTACTTCTTACAATTCAATGCCTTAAAATGTTCAAACTTTTTACACATTTAATTAAAAGCACACATAATTTATTTCGACAACAGCATAAAATAAATTGAAAGAAAAATATTGTGGTTCAAAAATGTAATTATTTTATTTTTATTTTGACGATATTTATAACCTGATTCAACCTTATATACAAACTATATTTCAGCAAACTCGTTACCATTTAATTTTGTGCATACTTCAAATAAAAGTAGAAAGAAATGGAAAGAATAGGCGCGAAGAAGGATATAATTTCAAATAAAAATAATGGCGGTATAATAAAAATATAAGCCAAAAAACACAGGTCCATAAATAAAGCTTTGAGTTTCATCTGGAAAGATTTATTTAAGCATGACTAATATAAAACGAAACCTTTTCTTTAAATGATAATGATACTTTTGCAAGTATTCATTCATAGTAATGCGCTAGGTACTTAATTTAAAATGCTATATTCATTTATATTTTTTAATAAAATCTGTGGGATATATTTGTTTTTGTTATTACATTGTGAACAAAGACACATTTGTTTTAATTAAATTAATATTATACTATACCGCTTTTTGAAAACAAATAATTGCTGAAATTATTAATCCGAATAATATGATAATAGACACAAGAGTATTTAATATTCATCGGATAAAACTTAAAAATGGTGTTATATCATTATGTTGTAAACTGATATTTTCGACATTGATTCACATTACGTTTAGGTATAGTGTGGATAAAATATTTGTCAATTCATTGATTCACCAATTCGTTCCTTTATATGAATTCAATAAAAATTGATGAAGAGGGTAGATGAGATATGCGTTTAATCGTTTAATCGCCAATTCGTTCATTCATATGAACTGACGAATCGAATGTATAAGTACGGATGGACGAATAGTGAGCAACACGGGTCTTGGGCTGCGACGTCTGAAGTGACCCGTGATAAAACGCACAAAAACAAAAACACATCGCTTTGTGTCTCGTTGCACTTAATATATTTTCCGATAGATGACTCATCGGAACCTTTAATATTTGCAGTGAATATTTTTTTTGGCCCACATACTTTCTCTAGCCTCAAGACTTATTTCTTTTTGACCGAAACTTATTAATTCAAAGAAGCTTCATCAAAATAATAAAACAAGAGACTAGTAGACTGTGAAGACAAAAGACGCAATGGGTATGTCAAAAGATTAAAACGTTTTAGTTTCATTTAAATGTCACTAAGATGCTGTTTGATTTTCCAAATAATTGGATTGTAGCTACTTTTTGTGTTATTTTTCATGTCCTCTTTGTTTTTTGATCGTATTTTTCTTGTTCGTGTTTTTCGTGTTGTTGTTCTTGATGTGTTTTCTTGTATTATTCTGAACTGTATTCTGTTGTTGGTTTTTTCAGGCAAAATGATTTATACAAACGAACAGTTAATTGACATGATATGAATTTATTTTAAATCCACTAAAATGCTACAATTGCTGCCGGGTTATATGCGCAGCCGTATTCTGATAGGCGCTACCCCAAATAAAAATGGGTTTCTTCGAGTTATTCATCGTTTGCAAACAAATGAAAACGTTAATTTTCCTTTATACCGCATACAACACAGAGATCGCACCGAAAAGAATATTATTGTTTTTAATGTTTTAACTTATGTAGAGTTTAATCCTCTCCTAAGCACTTGAGCTATCGCACAAGACCTGCAAGTATCTCAAACCACCGTTGAAAGTATTTTCAAATTCTATAAATATATCGGTAGAACGCAAGGTATAAAATTGCTAGCCCGGCGTTTCGATTATGGACCCCCACTATAAAATTATTTCTTTTTTAAATATGGAACTAAATTTCTAACTCAGTTTTTTTTGCTATTGCTTTTTTAAAACCAGTGTCGATTTGGGAACATTAATTTTTAATCTCAAAAAGACTAAATGCTTTTCCCACAAAAATTGGTAATATCCTTTTAAATCAATTTTCTGTGTCTTGCTTCAGGTTACACCAATAACATTTAGTTCTGCACAAGGTATTCTGGAGATTGCTGAAGATTTTGACGGAAGATTGGATCATTGCCAATAGCTTCTAAGTATGATGGAAGAAGATCGACAAATTCTATCATATATATATATATATATATATATATATATATATATATATATATATATGTATACAAATGAGTCTACTGTTCATAGCAATGGAGGTGTAAATCTCTATAATATGCACTATTGCTGCAAAACCAATTCGCACTGGATTTTTTTTAACTATGAGCAGACCACGAATAGTAATAATAAAGACGGAGAGAGTTTATTGATGCGGAATTTAAAGACTTGCAGATTAGAAAAAGAAGGAAAGGTAGACTCTTTGGACAGAGTCAAAGATATTGAGGATTGAAGGACAGGCTATATATGCGAGCAATACTCAAGGCAGGGACTGGTTTGCCAAGTGCTAAGTGTAAACAATTTGGCAGAAGAAAAGTATTTTCTAGCTCGGAAAATAAAACCCAATGTTTTCGCGGCTGCTGTGGCAATTGAGGTGATGTGATTATGCCAGCGGAGATCTTTCTGAAAAGTAATACCGACTAGGGTAAAAGAACCGCAGTGGACCCAGTGGCTATTTGTTAAACTTGTATTTTACAATAAAACTCGTATAAAAAAAGTAATATCAATGAAACAATTTCTTTTATTAAAAACTGACTTAGTTAAACCGACAAATAAATAACTAAAAAGAGAAAATTAGTTCATTCTGAAACATTTACTTGTGAAGTCTACACCAAACTAATAAAGACAATAAAACAATATATAATACTCGTATTAGATATCAAAACACTCAATATATTTTCATAAGTATACCCCAGTATATCAGAAATTATTTACCAGATTGGTTTAAAATTCTGGTGCTATGTTGGGATTTAAAAACGGATTGTTTTAACATACTCAACTTGGACATCGCTCATAGGCGTGCGAACCTGGGTGGGAAAAAGGGATCAAATTTTTGAATAAAGTATTTTCGATTTTTTTAGAGTCTTATTAGCATCATCGAGAACCACTATGCAAATTTTAACAAAATATATGTTTGGATTTCGGAAATACGAACTTTCAATAAATGCAATTTTTACATTTCAATGGCAAAATACTCGTAAACAATTGTCTTTACCAAAAAACACTATTTTACATGTTTTGTTTATTTTTACTAAGTTTGTTGAATTTGGGTAGAAAAAATGCTCTAAGACATTTAATGATAAGGTATTATTAACAGACACAGTATCAGAACCTTAAAGAGATCGGACGTTTTTTAAAGAACAGCTTAAAGCAATTTAGTTTCCTAAATTTAATAAAGATAGTAAAAATAAACAAAAATGAATGAATGAAATTTTTGAAAGCTGGTATTTTCGAAAGCCAATGATATATTTTGTTGAAATTTGGTTTAGAAGGGTTCTTGATGACACTGAATCAGAATCTAAGATCAACATTTCCATAAAAAAATCGCTAATATATTTTTTTTAAATCGAATTTTTTTTCGAACTAGGTACCTACATACATCCATGAGCGATATCAGAGGGCTGTATTTATGAAAAGGGGATCACGCTGCTTTTATTTAGTAACCAACGAAATGGTGAGCATTACCTTTTTCAGACAGGAATTGCTAATTTTCTAAGAGGAAATGCCCCAAGGAATTCGACAAGAAATGCTATTCCAACATGATGGTTGTCCAGCTCACTTTGCGATAAATGTGCAGAAGTTATTAGATTCTACCTATCCTGTTAGATGGACAGAACAGGGCGGTATATTTTCATGGCTGGATTTAACATGCCTAGATTTTTATTTGTGGGGTCTAGTTAAAGATATTTTAAAGTTTTGCAACCAAACCCACTGCAAGGTTGGACGAATAAAGGACTGTCTGCAGAAGTAGAGATCGCAATTTTGTCTAGGCAGGAAGGAATGCCTCAGTGCATAGAAAATAATGGACGACAGTTTAAACGTTTACGATGCACTAAATTGCGATATTTTGGTAACTCGAAATCAAACCACTTTTGTGTCCTTGCCTTTTGTTAATGGTTTATCTCAACAATTTCATAAATTATTTAAACCATATAGTATTGCCGTATGACAATGAATTTAATTTACCGGAAAAAAAATTCAGCAGACTAAAAGAAAAAACTCCGAAAAGTAAAAGAGCAATGTTGTCTATCAAATGCCTATAATAATTTTGATGACGATTATATAGGGCAGACCACCCAATAAATAAATATGATAAAAAAAATTAATTGCTGCTCTTACAAACCATGGAAATTCAAAAAAACTTAATTTTGACTAAAACACCAAAATTTTAGAAACAGAGCTTCATCAAACTCTAGGAGCTAAAAATGGTGGAAATAAATAAAAAATTCCATTAATGATAAAAATAACTAATAATTAACTTATTTAAAATATACGATTTTATAGATCCAAAAGTTGCTACCTGATCTTAACAACAATATGTTAGTTTATCTATTCTGTGACAACAGTAACTGTTACCTGTCAATACTGATTTTAGGGTAGAGTAGTTTTTTTTAGTCTAAACTACTTTGACTTATTATTGGTCAAAATTGGTTTACAGATCACAGTGAGATCAAGTACTTACTTATTAATACTTATTTTATTTATTTTTTATTACATAACAGAAACAACGGTTTGACGTATACTTTTTGGTACAACTGTATTTAAAAAACTTTAGAATATTCCGACTGAACTTTTAGTCGCAGATATCAGCGAAATCTCATTATTTTGGTTTAATTCCCCTTCGGAAAAAAATTGAACAAACCCTTGCCCAGTCTTTTTTTTTGTGTTAGCCTTTAGTTAGTCTTCGATGCTTACGTTTTCCTAAGAGAATAAAAACCATATGTTGAATGCTAATTCGTTGGATCATATAAGTAGGCTAAAAAAGTTTCTTAGAATTCAAAAAAGGAGATCCATTTTCTTAGTTAGATTCCTGACAATTAACGCGATGTGACTGACCTATATGATCATGTCAGATAAAATCCTGTTAAAATGCAATAAGATTCAAGTTAAAGAAATCTACTTTGTCCGTTTTTTATTTTAAAGACTTCATGCGTGAAACTGGGTTTGGAAAGTTTTAAGTTGAGATAGATCTCGTCACCATAACAGCTAAGAGGATTGTCGATAGAAGAAAGATGATTATTGACTTGCATGAGTAATAAGGTAGGCGCCATCGCTAAACTCTGTGGAGGACTTATTGTGATTTTGTAACATTTATCCTCATATCGTTCTGCAAAAAAAGCAATATACTCACCATAAAAATCTGGTGTATATCAATAGATATAGAAGTTCTGGGACTGAATTCTAAAACTATATATATATATATATATATATATATATATATATATATATATATATATATATATATATATATAAACCTTTTTATATATATATATATACATGTATATATATATATATATACATGTATATATATATATATATATATATATATATATATATATATATATATTTGCTTTAAGAAAATTAATACGGTAACACTTCACCGTTTAGAAGTTTTGACAAGAAAAACTTACACCCCCATCAGTGTCCTTTGGAAAAAAATTTGCCTTCGTCTGGTTTCCACTTGATTAATCAAGGGACCTAATGAAGTGGAGTAGGACGATTTTACAACAAAAGAAAATCGCTCGGATCTTTAATTAATAATGTAGAAAAAGTTGGGCTACTGGAAAGAATGCGGGTCAAAATGTTTGACAGAAATTTATTGGAGAATTTATCTCAACAGTTGAATCGTTGAAAGTATTTTATTTTTTGCGTATTTCCATCGAAATTAGTTATAAACTATTAACTATTTTATCGTAAGACTTATTGAAACTAAGAAATCCTAAAGATGCCTCGTGGCAGCCTTGTAATGCAAAAAAACAAAAATCAAGCTTAGAAATATACAATCAAATAACTTAAACTGTTCTCTTTTTGGTTAATATACTATGCATACAGAAAATTTGAGCCATCATCTAGAGAGTTAATAACTGAATCACAAATGTTTGAAACATGTCAGCAATATTCTTTATCTTTACTCCCCTCTAAAATATTATTTGGGAAGGGTCATATATCTTCCTATTACTTATATTTTACCAATTAGTGTTATATGTTTCTATAGGAGCGTTTGAAAGTACTTTTTTAATCTGTCAGAATTTTGAGCATATATAAAATAAAAAATATTGTATATATTACTAAATAGTAACTATCTTAAAACAAAATATAGCCACTTTCTACTTCCCTCGTATAAGGGAAGTATTGTAATCTTGAAAAAATCACCCTTCGAGATTATTTTAGGTCTTTATATCTTTCTATTACTTATATTTTACCAATTAGTGTTATATGTTTCTATAGGAGCGTTTGAAAGTACTTTTTTAATCTGTCAGAATTTTGAGCATATATAAAATAAAAAATATTGTATATATTACTAAATAGTAACTATCTTAAAACAAAATATAGCCACTTTCTACTTCCCTCATAAAAGGGAAGTATTGTAATCGTGAAAAAATCACCCTTCGAGATTATTTTAGGTCTTTACGTCTTACGTCTTTCCTAGATGCCGAAAAACATGTTTTTTCAATAACAATGGTTATTGAATATAGAGCATTAAGGAATAATTTAAAGGTAATATCTGCATTTTCCATGGTTGAGACCACTTTGTAACAAAATGATTTCTGTAACTAACGTAGTGCAATTACGTAGCCTGAAGAAGATGCAATAAAGGCATCGAAATATTGCTTGGTAATAAATAAGATTTAAGTAGAACTATAGTCCGTTTTTCCCGAAAAATTTTTTAGTGTTAGCATTTGCACATAAAACAGATTTATTACATTACACATATTGGTTATTCCCAAAGGGTAGTAATAGTTCTTTAAAAAACGCATCTGGATAGAAACGTTTCGCAAATTAAAGTTACATAAAAAAACCTGATATATTATCTTGATCGCTATAGAAACCATCACACAACAAAAACATTTTAACCCAGTTTGCTTTTCATATCCAGATTTCTAACTTGTTCTGGAAATGTATTTAAAAATATTGGATCCAAATTATTACCACCTATACAGGACTTCTTGACCCTCAAATATTCAACACTGATGTTATTTTTAGATGTAGTATTGTGGTCATAATAATCTTAGCTTAGTGATAACATTTGTTGGTACTTTTCTGCATTTACAATACCATCAATGAACTCATATTTACAAACTTCATACATTCATACATCCCCATATCATAACCACCTGCGAAGTTTTACTATACGCTTTAGACAGAATTTATGAAATGCTTTTGATTTTGTATTATTGAATTTCTTCTTAAAATACAGTAAAAAAGTAAGGACGGACATAGAAAAGTAAGAATATTTAGTTCAATAAAAGCCTTCCCGATATTTGCTCTAAAATTCAGACCCTCCACTATATGTTTAGCCTTTTTTCACTTGGCTTCAATTTCTTCTTCTCTAGGTCTGGCAAATCCAAGGCCATAAGAAGGCTGCAAGTTCTTCTTTCAATTTTTTTAGTTGGATCCGTTCGTTTTGTCTTATAGCTGTAATATTGGATAGGGTCTCTATTTTGAGGCTCTTTATGGTTGTTTTTTCTACAGCTGACAAGTTGGATTTTGATGATTTAGAACTGCGAAGTATTTTTACTCTTTTATATCGAAGTGAATCTGCCTATTCTTTTGGTAGTTTTAGCATAATATCATCTACAGTTGCTATTATATCCTCTATTAGAATGGTTCTTGGAGCAATTGCGAAGTTATATTCTCTAGCGAGAACTGATTACTCTGCTTTTTTTAATGAAATGTAGTGGCTGTACTGGCTGGTATTTGCTGCGCAAAATTTCGAATTTCTTCTGATGTTTTGCTGTTAGTTGCTGCTAAATCCTTTCTGCTTGCTGGAAGATGATTTTCTCCAATGCTGAAAATGAATTAATTTCAAGAGTCGAAGCTAAGTTTAGGTGAACCTGCAGAAACTGTTGGACTAGAGCGACTGTACATATTCCGATTTGAAGGGACAACTATTTCTTTATTACGACGTATTAGAAGGAAAACCAAGCGGCAGAGCATCTTCTTCTGGCTGGTACGAAGTCTTGATGTCTTCCCCAATGACATTTTCTAGCATAGTACGAAAGCTTTCGCGGCTTGAGTAAATTACGGAATCATAGTTCTTGAGTTTACATCGTGCCAAATTGGAATCACATTTTAATTTTTTGTTTACGATTGCACGAGGCATCTGTAGAGATCTTCACTGCACAAAATCAAAACACTGAATGAGCTCCGATGAGCACAGTTGAGGTATTTATTCTCGATCCACGCATGATGTAACCAGCGAAAATTTCAGTGTGCTTGATGATTTCTATAGATCCTTTAATTTTTCGTTTATAATAACCGGCACTGATATAAGAACCTTGGATAATGTACTGAAGATATTAGGCCTTCTATTCGGTGTTATAATAATCTATGACCTAAACCAGTAATGGATACTCAACGATCAAGTAGTGCAGTTTTACGTTTTGTCAAGGGTACCTCAAATAAAATTGCAAGAATTCTGCGATAAAATATTCGCACAATCTTTAATATACACAAAAAAAATTGGCATTGCTTAAGGTCACTAAAAGGTGTAACTCCTTTACAATCAGAACAGCACTCGATAGGACACACGGTTAATGTAAAAGATACCATGTTTCTTGCATCAGTCTCGGGTTATTATAAATGAAACATTAAAGACTCTATTGAAATCATTATGCACCCTAAAAATTTCAATAGCGACGCGGGCTACGTGGAAGCAAGACATCACAGTGAGTTACGCGTCGATGGCACAGGTCGAGTATAAATATCTGAACTCTGCTAATCGAAACTCATTTGGTGTTTTAATCTTGTATAGTGAAGATCCCTGAAGATGTTTCGAACAGTCATATGCGAAACGTCGTAAAGTAGTTACAATTTGACACGGTCTGAACCATGTATGATTTTTGATGCTGGGGTTCTGGAAGATAGCAAGTTGAGAATGGCAGCTTAGTATTTACAAATAAATGAAAACATAGTACACATGCCAGGAAGATTTAATTTTAATTAAATTTGTCTGGTAAATGTGATATTCAGGGTGGTAAATATTAAATAGGAAATGAACACCCTGTATATGTATTCACATCGAAAGCTTCATGCTTATAGTGTAATTATATATTACCCCTAACAATTCGAACTGTATTGAATCTACTACTGGGCACTTGATATAAGCACCTGATATAATCATTTGATATTAAATACATTCATTATGAAATGTATTGATCGGCAACACTTCAGTAATAGATAGCCCTTCATTTGTAATGCATCCGGATCCATTATTAGATCGTCGAGAAAGTGCCTAATCCAGTTTGGAAATTCGAGCTCTATGCAAATCCGAAAAATATCATCGAACAATTTACTTTCATGGAATGGAATTTATTTTCCTGGAATACTATTTGGATTATCATCGTTCAGCAGGCTGCCCTCGTTTGGTAAAATTAAGCCACTGTAAAAATTTGACTACTACAATGCCTCTTCTTTTTTATGCAATTGAAACCGAATCCACATTTTTTTGTCAATTCAGGATCAATCAACTTTCATATTTTCCCATGTGTATTGGTGCAAAAGCAGCCTATAATATCATTACTGGTCCTCGTCGCAGCTAATTGCAATCAAGAGAATGACTACATATTTTCAAAAAAAAAAGGATTAACATTTAAAAGTATCGGAGACACTATTGCAATCCAAAATTTTAAAGAAAAGAAAATAGTAAAGATAGTAATATTTATTACTTTTTTTAATATTTATTTCACATTAATGCTCAAAGGTCTGATAAAATATGACGTCAAACGTAAAAATAAAACAGATAACCTAAATATGTAATAATGACATTTTCGGGGAGGAATTTCTTAAGATAACATAATAAAATCATTTTATTTTCAGCGCGTATAATTTTTATTGTAAAAAGAGGACGTTAAAATAGCTAAACGCTCGGGTTAAGTCGAAAAAAATAGCAAGATCATAGCAAGATGAGTCTAAAACTTCATAAATAAATTTTTTAACAGCTCGAATGCAGCTGTAGAGGTGTTCCTAAAACCCTGCTGTGACTTATTCTTTTTATTCTACCTTCTAAAAATTTATTTTTTGAAACAGTTTGAAAAAGGTTGGCAGTCCCGTAATACATCAACAGTTTTCAATTATTTCACCCTTCTTAAAAATTGAAACCACTTTCCACACCTTCAGTTCTCCCAAATAGTTTCTAATGTTGCGACTGAGACGCCATTTAAGCATCCCAATCGCAGCAGGAAGCAAAAAATTGTGCCATAAATAAGCCAATGATGGCATTGAAGTCCGTCGTAATATAGAGAAAAATATAGAGTTGAAAAATATTTTGAACGTCTGAGAATCTTTTAAAAAAGTACAAGTTGGAAGATAAAGGCTGCTTCAGTAAAATATTAAAATGGAATATTATAATTTGTGGATAATGGAATTCGTATAGCAACCTTTAAATCGTTCAATGTAGAGGATTATAGCGGGAAGAGGGCAGGCAAATATAACCACTATGGTAATTTATATCCCAACGTTTCGTAGTCAATTACCACTTTCTCAAGGGCCTATAATAAAGAAAAAGAAGAAGACACATTACATTTGGTCGTACTATTTATAAACCTATCTAATTTGAATTGTCAGAAATTGTACTTAACCCTTTTTAAAAAATGACGAGCAACAATAAATTGAACACGTTAAGACAAGAATAAATAACAATGTAAAACATTAACAGTTTTTATATATATTATTTTCCAGAATTGTGCTTCTCCAAAACCTTCTAATAACCTGATTTGAAAACAGTATCCTCTATCTTAAATTGTTTATTTTTCAGGTTTCAAATTATTGTTCAAGAAGTCCATCAGGGTTTCTGTAGAGATTTCCTTAGATATTTTTTAAACAAAGATGGAAATTTGTGGTATTATTTTAGCACAAACAAGCTTTTTATCTGTTTTTTTCTTTCGTCCTATCGATTCATTTCGTTTTTTAATTGGTCGATTTTTTCTTGATAAATAGTAACACGGCTTGTTTTGCAACTAATTTGCCTTTTAGATTTTCACGCTCCTCTTTTAGTGAAATTATTAGTTCTTGACGATTACTTCGAAAACCATGTGTAGCAGCAGCATTGTCATTGGGTTGATTGTCTTTAAATGTTTTATTTATATTACCAAAGCATGTCATCAATTCTTCTACCTTACCAATATACATAAAGTCCTCTGTTTCGCCAACATTGTGGATTAGATGTTAGATCTTAAAAAAAGGTTCTGGATTTTTCATTATAGCCTAATAAAGATTTAACAATGGGAAAATATTTAGACGCAATTGATCGTTTAAAAATGTTGTTATTTTTATGGTTGTTTATTTCTATACTCCCTAGTAAATTAAGTTGTATTACTTTTTCGTTCCACATGTAAAAAGTATGGTTTCCCTGAATTAAATGCTCAGTCACTAGAATTTTCTTATCGTTTTCTGTAACTAAATGTATTCTCATTAATTCTTTTTTTAAACGTTCTGCCTGTTCAATATAAAATAAATTTCGTGGTTTGGTGAGTTTTATTTGAATTCGTGGTTTGGAGTTTTAACTTGGTCGATATTTTCCTAATTGTTAGTGTTTAGATTTGCAAAATACTTCTTTAAGCACAGTAACTCGGTTTGTTGTGCATTTAATTTGCTCCTTAAATTTTCCAGTTTCCTTTTTAGTGAAATTATTAATTCTTAATGATTACTTGGGAAACCGTTATTATAATTGGGTTGATGGTCTTTAAATGCTTTACTTATATTACCAAAACATGTCACCAATTCTTCTAGCTTGGTTGTAATTTGTGCTTGCTATAGTTTTAGCACCATGAAAAAGTTCAGGGCCTATTAATTATATATCTAACAATATCCATAAATACCTTTCTTTCGCCAACACTATGTATTCATTACATGTTATATCTTAAATAAAAGTGTAATACAAACTGTAGGGATTAAATACCTGAACCCGTTTTTACGATTGCGGATATTATAGACATAAAATATTCTGGATTTTTCGTTATAGCCTAATAAAGATTTAGCAATAGGGAAGTTTTAGGTGCAATTGATCATTTAATAATGTGTTGTTGTTTTTATGTTTGTTTATTTCTATACTTTCTAGCAAATTAAATGTATTACTTTTTCGTTCACATGCAAAATTCCAAAGTCCTCATCAAAAGTACGTTTTTCCTGAATTAAATGCTTAAAGTAATTGGAATTATTTTATTGATTTTTAAACGTTCTGCTTGTTTGCCCAATATAAAAATTTGAAGAGGTTCCCCAATTTAACTGCTTTATTATTTGTAAAATACTGACATTGTTCTGGGGCAAACGCATAACTACAAAAATGCAATCCAGCAAGTTAGATATCTTTCTATTAAATAAAAAGAAACACAGAATAAATAATTGATAAATAAAGTCTAGCAGGAGAATAAAAATGGGGCTTTAAGTGGCTTTTTAATCCCAAAATAAACCATAAAATAACTATAAAAGATCAAACTAACCATTTACAAAGAGAGTATTCCCATGTTCCCCATTAAGATATTATTTTGGCTTTGCAACAATAACAAGTAGCTTATAAAAACATCACCCGTAATGCAACGGCGCAAGCTTCGCTATCACGTCACCTGGAAGGAAGAATAATGAGAAATATTAGATACCTGCGATTAAGAAAGCAGGATTTGCAGTGCCAGTAGAAGACCAACATGTCAAACCAGACCAATGTAAAACACTGAAAACTATCCAACCCGTTACAGGCGTTAATAAAAAGGCCCGAAAGATCCAAAAATTAGAAGAGGAAATAATAAATCTGTAGGGGACGAAAGCTATTAGAATTATCCCAAAATTATATCGACAACTGATTCAAAACATCTTCTACGAAACCCCAGAAACGGTTTTTTGAAAGAAGAAATTAGGATTAGCTATAAGATTTTAAATATGGTTAACATAAAATGTTATGACCGGTTGAAAGTTTTGTACAGTCACGATCCTCTTACTAATTTTCTAAAAAATATGTATAAGAATCAACAGAGAAAAACGAACAAAGTTGGGTAAGAAAATTAATTTGTTAAAACATAGAAATAATGTAAGTATTAATACTCCAAGTGATAATTACCACCAATTTTACCCAGCTATACTAAGTAAGTAATATACTAAGTAAAGGTTTTAAGTATAATTCAAAAGAAAATAATATTAAACGAAAAATAGATAATTTGGAATTATTGACCGTGGAAATGGAATCGATATTCTAAGTATTGGATTAGGGAGATAAGTTTGAAGCCCGTCAAAGTTGTAAAGCAATTCTTAAAAACAAATAGACTACTTAAATTTTGAATTACAAACTCAAAATAATTTTAATTTACTCTTGGAGGGCAAACTTATAAAGGAAATGCAAAATAAAATTAAAGAAAACAATTTAATCTGTACAAAAGCGGTTAAGGGAAATAAAACCCATTTCAACAAATTTTAAATTCAAAAACCCAAAATTGTGATCTTTTATAAATAAAGTTAAAGAGACAATCAAAAATTCTATGTCAGTTTTAGTCCAAAAAGATTTTAAAACTATTCCCCATCTCTATGGACTAATTAAAACTCATAAAACCGAAAATATGCAAGAAATGCCTATAAGACCTGTGGTGTCCTTCTGCAACTTCGCCATATATAATTTAGCTAAATGGATGAATAATTTTATAAAAATAAATTTAAATATTAAATTTCAACACACGGTAAAAATAGTTTAGAAGTTGCAAACAGAATAAAAAACATAGATATACCTTCGAATATCTAATCTTTTTACAAATATCAATGATACGTTGATAAGAAAAAATTCTGAAACATCCCTTTTTGCAAAACATATCAAACTAATCATTCTTTCTGATATCCACAAGAATTTTCAAACATTACAATGTTGGTCCAGAATATCATAATTGTTTTATATAAGTCTGTGGTTTTTTTCGTACTTAGGAGGTATTTTTTAATAGTTAAATAATTTTACTAGCATTGTAGCAGCATCTGCCGATAATTTATATTTTCACACACCGTAAGAATGAACTATAATCTAAAAATAGCATACTATCAATATTTTAAAGGATGAGTAGTTATATTTTTTTCTTTACTCGATAGAGAACATCAATGCTCTCAAAAGATATAAGCAAATGAAAATGTATATATCGTCAAACGGTCAAAACAAAATGGAAAACATCACTGGAGAATTACTTAAAATATCTCCCTGTTGATTTTTTTTTGTTTGTTTGGCTTTTGACGTATTAATTTTACGTTTTACATTACATTTTTTTCGAACTTTTTATGAAGAAATATTGTTATGTTCTAACTGAGAGAATTGTAAGTATTGTTTTTTGTTTTTTAAAAGTGATTTAATTTTTAATTAATTCTTGTAGTGGTTCTGAAGAAGGGGCGCAAATCCAAAGCACCCGAAACCAGTAAACCGAAATAAATTCTTGTATTATTCGCTTACCTAAACTGATTGATTTTTATATCTCTGTATCCTTTGTTAACACAAGTCAACTTTTTTCAAAAATATCGGAACCATAAATTATTTAACTAGTAAAAAAGAAATTAAATTTAATTAATACTTATATTAAACAAAAAACACAATCGTAATCCTATTTAATTTGTTCTTTTCGATTTTAAAGTGACTGATGCTCTACTTAATACTTCCTATTATATATAACTTTATTTTCAAAATTCATAGCAGTCTTTGCAAACTTTCCTGAATTCCGACAAAACGTTGGCAAATATACTAATATCTTTTGCAATCGTCAACATAAAATGTCCCTTTTATGAGCTCTTCTGTTGATGTGACTGCTCACTCAGCCTTCATAATAATATCCTATCCTCTCAAAATCTTTGTTTTTTATTAGCTTATTCACTGAAAAAATTATGCGGCTATTTTGGTTTTATAGGTCACTAGCCCTCCTCTACAACGCTGTTAACACATTATTGCTGACAGGGCAGTGATAGATTCCGCCATCTTGCATTAATAACGTCGCGTCGAAAGCGTGACGCGTCTGCACGTATCATATTGTGGTTAGTCTCAATTTATCACGACAGTATGCGGTAGCTATACAAACAATGAATGCAAAACGTATGGGCACTATACTTCCGCCTAATATTTTCCGAGTATTTTAAATTTTATGAGACCCTTTGGCTCCAAAATCGTTCAGTCATGCATGTAGACTATAATAATATTTGTGTTCGTCAATATGTAGGCAGAATTTATACAAGTGAAAATTCAAAATCAAAATCGTATTTTGAACGTAAGCAAATAGCAGAGTTTTGACGGTAATAGTTTAGTTCATATATAAGAATCGAAATCAAAAAATTAATTAGAATTCTATTTATTAGGGTAACCAAAAACCTAATTTTTTGATTTTGTTAAGAACAAGATTCGGTTTTGATTTATCAAGGGGTTATAAATTGAAAGTAACACCGCCAAGTATGCATATTAGAGATGTTCGGTCAATACGTCAATAAAAGTAGATGAGTCACACCGTTTTAAAATTAAGGGATTTAAAATATAAATAATCGGTAAATTTCCTGTACCCGTATGAATCTTCCCTTTTATTAGGAATAGTGAAGTGTAACCCAGTTTAGTTCAGTACATAGTCATTTGGTTAAACATACACTGTCGTTTCAAACATTTTTTTTTTTTTTTAATTGGATAATTAGGTTTTTAGTTATAATTTTGACGTTTCCCTAGGCTGCCATCTTGATCCGACATATTAGATTTTTACCAAAATATTACCAGGTCATCCCCATATGACCCTTAATATTTCACTAAAATTTGAAGTCACTCTGATGATTAGTGTTTAAGCTATGCCGCGAACTGACAGATAGACTGTAATATAGATGTAAAACCTGAAAGGATCATTTTTTCACAATTAAACATATTTTATTTGGCCGTCATTTTGTTCAGCAATCTTGAATTAGTACCGCAGTTTTACTAGTTCATCTCTATAAAGTGCGGGACACGAAATAAAACCGGGTGGAGTCAATCGGTTTAGAAAGATCGGCCAAAAAATCTCTTTAAACCATTGGTGTCCCGTCGTTCTTTAAACAATATAGCACTCCTTTTTGACTATACGCACTTCAGATAATTGAAAAATGCAACTATGATTAATGAACCTTTATCTATATTTGTCTGTTTTCTTTCGTGTATCGCACTTTTATATCTCTTTTGTGTTGCAAAAACGGCGAACTTTCGAATTTTAAAATGATTTAAATTTGATTTTTCTTGATCGATTTACCTATAAATATATTTTTTCTTGAGTTCTGTCATTAGCGGTTCCCGGGCTACTGCCTACGTCCACTATTATTGGATTACCCAGTATAGTGAAACACGATTTACAAGTCCAGATTTGACAAGGGCAGCCATTATCAGATCCAGTGAACGAGATTTATCAAAATTTTAATTTATGCAGTTCGACTTTGGGCTACTCGGGTATGCCAAAAGTGGCCGTCTGTCTTCGTTTGTCACATTACTTTATACAGATCTATATACTTTCTGAAACACCAGTGCAAAATGCAGCGCGTTCTGTTCGATTTTGAATTGTATTTCAGCTTCTCTAGTACAGGCCTCTATAACGCTCGCAATAACTTCACGTGCACCGCTTCGAATTGTTTTTCCTCTTTTGCTCGCCATCGTTACTTCAAAATAATAATTCAAATTCAACGCAACTCATTTATATAGAAATAAAAACAAATGCTCGAAACGTACAGGTGCCACTGGAAATAACTAGAACCTTCTAGCGTCAAGTGCATGGAGACTCTAGGCACATCCAGGACCAGTGCGAAATTTACTAAATCCTCGATCAACTTCCTGTACTGCTTAGCTGGCGCACTTTATAGGTGAAGCGGCAAACTATTACAACAAATAAAATAACATAAAATTTATTTGCGTACACAAATTTTACTTTTACGTTTGCTTAAGACTATGAATTTATTTTTATTTATTTATTTATTTAATAAATAAGTGCAAACGTTAAAGACTTGAATATAATAATTTTGTTTTGTAGTGTAATTTAAAAGTTTGTTTTGGAGTGTAATGTAAGATTTTTCATCTGAGAAAATATTATATAACAACTATGTTGGGATTTAGGTAAATTTATATAAAAAAGTTATTTTAATAAATAAGATGTTTAAAAAAAAACAAGATAATTTGACGACTAATAAAAAAATGTCCCACCTTGTTCCAAACTAACTTTTTCTAATATTTTCAAATAGTGCGTATATAAGTTCATGGAGATGTCAATTTCTTTAAAATAATTGTAAAAATTTGGTTCGGTAATATTAAATATAAGTTTTTAACCTGTTGGTAGTCATCATAGAGAAAATTAGATGTAATTTTTTGATTAATAAATGACGGATTTTATTTAACTTTCATTATCCTCTAAGAGTTAATATTTTACGGATCTTCAATACATTGCAATTTTAAAAGAAAATATCATTTACAAATTAACCATGTATTAGATTTTCTTTTAAACAATTTGGTTTGTAACGCACAGTATCCGTATTTTAAAAATATATTATATTTTAGAATTTAAGAAATGACATTGCACTGATTTTTTTGCAAAATATTCTAAATTCTAAAAATTTAAGAATAAAATAAAATGCGTCTAAATATCTTGAATATCATAAACAAATTATTTAAAAAACCCTATATGTGCATATATATCAAATTATTCACTATGTGGAGGAATAAGGTCGATTTTGTAAGTTGTAGTGTATCAAAATGCTTGACAATTCTAATAATTCCGAAGTTGTCCCTTTAAATTGATTTGATAGACCTATATTAATCTAATTTTAGTCTTCCCTTTCAAATGTTCTTTCTTTATAAATGCCTATTATTTGCCTAAAATATATGTTGTTCAAATTAACTAATCATTTGTGAAGCACTTATATTGATTTAAAAGTACCCCTAAGATAAATACATTTTTTTATATATTTTAGAAAATTACAAGTATAACTTGTGCGTCATACATATATTTTGGAAAAACTGCATAATCACTATTTTATAGCGAAAAATATATGTATGTATGTAAAACGGAAGTTGTTAAATAAATTACTTACTGTGTTAGTACTCTGAGTGAACATGGTGGTTACTACCCCAAGACAGGAAAGCTCTAAATTCCATCGTAGAAATAGTAACTGGGCACTGTCGATTGAGGAGACACCTCTTTATGTTAGGCAAGGAAGATTCTATCTGCACGGAGTGTCAGGAAGAGGAGGACGAAGCTAAGGATCTTGCATGGAAGGATATGCAGACTTACATAGTAAGGACAGGCAGATTCAAGGATGTACACCTGGTGGCGGGTGGTGGTTGAGGGAGGGGCTAGGGTAGACTGAAAGGGCCTTATAGGCCTACCAGTTAGGTCTCTAGACCTCCCCCTAACTACTATTACTACTACTAGTACTCTGAGAAAACTACCCCGAATTTTATCTGCATTGTTAAATCTAATTTTTGATGTTCGGGTAGTTGCAAGATACTTACAGATTTTGACTTGATTTCGCATTTTTGCCAAAATCCTCATCTGGCCTTGTTGGAGATAACGTTAAGTTGCTCTAGTGTAAATTAGATGCAATTTATTGAAAACACCTGATACCCCTTAAGTATGACAAACAACCATGCGATTTTAAAATTACAGTTTCAATTCAAGTTAACTCCCTTATTAGAAAATTAGTTTATATATTATTTATTTATAACAAGTATTCTGCCTAGAATTCTAAGATTACCAAAGAATTGTAATAAATGTCTGCATATACTAATTGAATTTCCATGGTTGAACAAAATGCTAGAGATTTTTTTATAAAAGAAACCGAAGACCAAAATCTATTTTGTCCTAAACAAACAATGGAAAGACGCTCTTAATAAATAGTAGTCTTAAATTTTCAGTAAATTTTTTGGCGAAAACAGCAAAGTAACTCTTTATACAATATTTTATGTGGGAATATGGCAAAGCTGACATATCTAGAACCACAATTGAGTTGCAGAGAATACCTATTCCGAATAAAATATGATATTTTTCCTTTCAACCGTATATTACGGTAGGGATAAGAAAGACAAACTAACTTATAAACTAGTTTCTTTGGGCTTATAGTTTGTAGCTCAGCTTGTAGCTCTATAATTTAAAAATCAATATAACCAGTTTTATGTAAAAAATAAAATAATTCACTTTACTGACCTTTGAAAGTAAAGCTTTTTGTCAGTATCTAACGTTATTGGGTGTCTAATAAAAATAAATGCTGCTTAATGCATTATCTTCAGCACAAGAGTTAAGCTTTCTTACTTGACACGGAGATATAAAAATATAAATAAGTATTCAAATCTAATAATTTTAACATATAATAATATACCAGTTCTCATAGTGGCAGATTGATTTATGGATCAATGGGTTCATTTAGAGTTAAACAGAAAGACATTTAAATAACACGAACAAATTCAGAGAGAAAGACTGTTAATAAACTGAATAAGTATGATTTTTTGCTTTTTTTCTTATATCTCGAAAGTTAGGCAAACACTTGCAAAACTGGTAAAGCACGTTTCTTTTCTTCATTTAATACCTTGAAAAAACTCGATGCAATAAATATTTTCGGAGATATTGTGATATTGTAGTATTGTATGTGAAAGTAGTCCTTATAACGGAATAGATTCTACCTTACTGAACTCCCTAAGATTATTAGGACCGGAGATATGAAGTCACACAAATCGTTAATTTTATATACATCAACTTTTAATGTGAACATCTTAGTTTACTTTTAAGGCGACATTTTTTTATATAGTATCCGAACTAGTCTTATATAGTTAATTTTAGAATTTATTTACAAATGTATTTGCATATTCATCGTTTTAAAGTTGATAATAAACAGCAATTTTATATAATTCTATTTTTGCATTGCAATATAATTCCCAAGGAGAACTTGATAATAGAGGATGGTTTAAAAAATACGGACGTTCACTTAATAAGAGAGTCCTTGGTATAAATTAAATCAAGACAAACATATTATAGATTTAAAATGGCTTCAATTTTATGACACAGGATGTATAAAAAAAATTACAATGTCGACATGCTTGCTTTATAAAATCTGCAATAAAAAATGTAGCAGACTTGGCAAGTTTACCACAAACAACAGACGCTGTTTATCACCATGAATTGACTAATTTGGGGCTGAAACGTGACTTAAAACGGATTGATGCCTATCACAGCAGCTTGTCTGAGCACTGGCGCTTTCGTGTAAGTGCAAATCATGATGCAAAAAGCAATATGTCTGTCTAAACACAGGCATTGTATATTCCAGTGCAACAGTTCAAAAAATGTAGGAGATATTAACAATATAAGCGATGAGGAGGAAGACGATTTGGAGATCGATTCGATTTTGAGAGTTTTTTTTGTCCGTGTCAAGAATATTTTTTTGTTCTCGGTAGAAACTTGATCAATTAATTAATAAAATCAATAATATAAAGTTTTTTGCAACTATTATAAAATTATAAAATTTTTTACATAAAACAGAATTATATGAAATTGCTGTTTGAACTTTGGAGCTAGGAAAATGCAAATCCTACAGGTACTTAACAGTAAAATTAACTACATAAAACTAGATTTTATATTTCTAGTTTTTATTTAAAAAGAAATATCCCAATAAAAGCTAACTAAGACGTATATGAAAATAACTGTTTGAGTTTCTGCTTCACGACTTCATATCTCCGTCGTCGAACGTCCAGTATTATCGCATTTTTAAAGTGCTTATTTAACTTCACTTGTAAGTTAGTATGTTTGGGTCAAATTTTGCAAGTGGAATCCACTGATATTTGGTATTTGGTACAAACAGAGACCCGATGACAATATAATATTATGGTGGCCAACCTTGAATGTCTTATACAGGGTGCGTTAAAAAAATGCTAAAATTGCAAAATAAAATAAACGTTTAGGGTGCTTAAGAAAATAATGCCAGAAAGTACAAAACAGTTGCATAAACATTCGAACATTGAACTAGATAGAATTAGCATAACTTATCAACTATAGATAGTTTACTTGTGTCCACCTAAATATGTTATTGTTTTGGAAATTTGCTTCTATGTTGTCAACATTTACTAGATTGGAGATAGAAAGTTCAAGTCCAAAAAAGTAATTGCCACTTTCTGGCGGTTTGGTCCCTGTTTCTTCATTTGCTGATATGTTTTTATTGCCATTTTATGCAGAATCTTCTTTATCGCCTTGTGGTAAAAGTTTATGATTTCTGCTAATACGTCAAAGTCGAATTATTATGGTACTTGGTTGAGAATGAGAGAATGCGAGGTCTGATTCGTTATTCCAGTGGCTTCCATGGTAATACAATGATATACAATATTATGGTGTTCAATCGTTACTGTCTTTTATTTATGAACTATTGAAATGAATAATAAAAAATAATTAAACTTACATAAACACAAACAGCGTCATCGCACTTGAAACAAATCTCCAAGTTTTTCAGAAAATATTGAAATTTTCAAAAGTTCGGTGTTTATATAAGTTTAACTATTTTTTTATTTTTCAGTTCAATAGTTTCTAAATAAAGGCATTTTTTATATTTATTTTATTTAGGTTATTAACTGGCCTCCAATTTTTTGCCCGATTCACTGGGAACTTTTGCACAAGCAATATATAAAAATAATTATTTTGAAGCTATTTTCCATATTTTCGGCCAATTTTGATCAATTACTTATAATTAATAATCTACCTGGGCAAAAATTTTCCTTAGCTTCGGAGATATTAAGCAAATATTGAATAACCGTCTTTCCTTCTGAGTTTGTCGGTGCATTATACGATTCTCTTCATCTCATTCTCATTTCTAATTTTATAATGTTTAGGTTGATTTTTGGTCTTTGAGAACTGGCCTAACAGTCGGTTTTAAAATAACAAATATACAAAGGAACTATTTTATTTTCATTAAAAAATGGTAACAAAGCAGACATTTATAGCAGGAAAAATTAACATCAAAACTGCGTTAAACATAAGATCAAGTTAAAGCCCTCATCACCCAAGTTTAAGAAAAGTTAAGATACGAAAAGATAAGAAGATTAATAGTTATCTGTTTCTAGTAACATTTTAATGGAAAAAGTTTCAATTTAAATTACATTTTACGAGCTCGCAATGTCAAAGAAAGGTCTAGTAGAATTGCTAAGGAACTTAAAGAGAAATAACGGACATTTTTATTAAAAGGGCAATTTGAAAAGAAAGTAATTCTACTTTCCTAACCGCCGGTTATAGATTATGGTACTCATGCGAAGTGGATTTTGTTTTATTAATTTTGTGGCAAAGACTAAAAAAAACCGATATTTATTATAAATTGCTGATTAAAATTTATGAACATATAAAAGTAGTACAAATTTATATGCGTCTCACAGCGAAAGGTAAATATTAACAGATTTTTTTTTGTGTTATCAGACTAGGCATTCGTGATAAATTCGACGTCTCTTCCGTAGCTGTTAATGATGCTGTGAGAGTTAATAATAAGTATTGTTTAAAAAAACACAGAGTTTTTGAACCAATATATGGCATATTGTAGATTTAAATAATAACAGTGTGGTTTAACACCAAAATATATGCAGTCTACGGGTTTTTATATTTTTAACAAGGCACATGCACCTTTTTACACTGAATTGAACTAAAATGGTGAAGCCATTTTACAAAAAAGCAACGGCTACTTAATGTAAATTAAACATAATTACAGGAACACGTAAAATATGTAGAAGAAAAATATTATATTTAATATGAAACAGATCAAACAATAATCATGCGCTTTAAACATCGTATTTTACCTAAATGAATTATTTCTGAGTTAATATTTATTTCGGTGTGGATTTTTTATACGAATCATATCGAAAAAATATATTATAACATTTTATAAAAATGCTTGTATTGTGGAATCAAAGTTAGGGCCAGCATGTTTTTGAGGGCAGTGGTATTTTAACGAACATATTTTTGATCATTTGTGGGTATTGGGTAGTTTTTTTACGAACCCAGCGGACATATTTTGAATGGCACTTGACACACTATGTAAGTTTTTTAATTTTTAGGATTGTACTTTTTAGTTTACCGAAACAATTATTATCCAGACTTATAGGCGAGGGATATAAGGAAGGTTCAAAAATGTTTGGTGATTTGGATTTCTATTAGAAATATTATGAATTTTGATTTGACAATTTATATTAAATGTTTCCATTTTATTTGCAAAAATCGATTCTAAGAATTTAGGTGGATGGAAATTAAATACTTATATGACCTTATGCATGTTTCCCGGTATTCTGAACTACTTAGTTTAATAGGTCTAACAACAAACTCAATTATAACTGAATTATTTTTGGGAGATATGGTATTATGAGTTATAGTTTAAATAACATCCCGACCAAGTTAGTTTTGTGCACTATTCAATCTTTATTGTATTTGTATAAATGCATAAGGTCATGTTCAAGAATTAAATTTTTTTTGTAAGTTTCGATTTCCGTATTGAGAGAAAAACTTAATTCCCATCTACCTATGTTAAACATCCGCACTCATTAAATAGTAAATTAGGGATAACTTATTTAAGCAAAATATATCATAATGTTCTAACCAAAAATTTATACCCAGTCCAAATATTTAAGAAAAACGCAAATGAGGATTTTTAAAACAACTTAATCTTTCCGTTTATACAAGTAAATTTATTGTAGTATGCACTTTTTGACATGGCATTTAAACATTATTGTAGTATATGGCTAGCATAAAAGAAAGTAAATAATCCTAAAATGTTCGTAAAAAATCTCTAAGTTTTCGATATTTTTTAATTCTTACGTAAAAAGATTTCTTCGTTTCCTCAATCTTAGATCACTTCACGGACTAGATTTTCGAGTATTGAAAACTAATATTGATGTATCAGATATTACTCTCTCGTACAAATTTCACGTTTTGGCTCCTAACTTTGACACATCATTTAACACGACTTAGCTATAGCTATAGAAGCCCGCAGTTTTAGACTGAACTCTTGGTTTACCCTTTATAACGGTCGTAGATATATAGTTGATCAAGACATTGTAAATAACTTTAATTAAAGAAATTGGAAATTGTTTTTTTGGCACAACGCCAACTAGTACATTAAATCGGCTTAAAGGGGACAAATTTCTGTATCTAATGGAAAACACATAAATAATATTTAATTAGAACAGATACACACTAAAAGTAAATAAATAACTTTATTATTATAATATTTAGTTAACTACTATATATAAATCTTATTTTCACGTCAATTTAATGTACTTTTATTTTTGTTTCGAATTTATAAAAAATTTTTATTTTAGGCAGAATATTTATGTTTTTCGGCATCTAGTGACCTTTACGAGGCCCTTACGAGGAAAGTAAAAATATACGTAGACCCTCAAAAAATACAATTTCAGAAAGGTATTTTTAGAATAACATAGTTTGATTCGATAAGGTAAATTTTAACTCTGTAATTCGGCTAAAAATGACTTCTTATTTGGGAATTTTTATTAAAACCAAATCTTTAAACTGCAAAATAGCAGGCACCACAACAGGCATTTTAATTTATATATCTAGCTAGAAAATAGGGGCACTGAGAATTTTTCGAAAGCCAGATTTATCAACAGTTTCGTTTTAGCAAGTAAATTCAGCTAAAATACATTTTATTGCAATGGTAAATTCATTTTCAAATGGCAAGTGGCTTTTCAGTTTAATTTACTCTGGAAATAATTATGCTTGTTTACTTTTGCTGGCGTGTTTGAAATAGGTGTTTGAGAGGGAAAATAATAAATGAAAAAGTTTAAACGCCAAAAGATCTATTTCACATTATTTACCAGTCAATTAGAATGACATGCATATTGCAGATGCTAGGGGTATTTTTGTTTTTCGTCCATTTTGGGATGACTGTTAAAATGAAAACTATAAGTTCAGTAGATGTTAAATATTCTACACGCAGTATTGGGTCAGTACTTGTTGGAATTAAAGGAAATTATTTACTTTGAGTCGTAAATCTAGGTCTGGCGGACTAAAGCATATAAGTTAAAAATATCATTTTTTTAAGAATCACAGAAATCACGATAAAACATAAAGCAGAAATGCAGTTTTTTATTAAGAGTATTAAATCATCATGTGTGTTGTTACTAAGAAGATAATAAAACTAGAAAAAAAATATAAAAAAAAAGTCTTTTGTCTGACTTATGTTATAGATACCAATACGTGTACCAGACTTATGTTTTAAGTCCAAGTACTAAAAAGTCATTATTAACAAATTCCATAAAAGCTAAAAATAATAAAATCTAATATAAATAATGTAAATTTCGAATCTTCTTCTATTTTAGTAATGACTGAATGTGTATTGTGTATATTTTCTCTTGTGGGCATATCTGATATTAATGACAATAAAGATAGCAGGTCAGCTTTTTTTTTCTTGAAAAATTGGTAGTGAATCGTCTGAAACAACTAAGATTTCCTTAGGTAGCGTTGATCGTCTTTGTCTATAATATTTAATGGCATGTTTCTGTCCACTGCGTCTTTAATCAGAATCGTACCAACCTTTTTTTCATATCTCAACCATCTTTTGTCCAGTCATTTAAAATATTGCTTGTTTTGTAGTATCCGGTATACATAGCGGCAAGAACTTATATAAACATGATGCAATCTAGGTGGCCCCTCGCGCTAAAACACATTTTATACTACACAAATTATACAGCTTTTTAGTGCTATTATCATCTATGGTTAAATTATAGGTCCATAGATGTCTTTTATAAAATACCACTGACGAGCTTAAATATTCAGTAGGAAGACAATGATGTAAACCAAATAAATCCGTTTGCACAGTGCCATTACTTTTTCTTACTGAAAATATTAACTCTTTTCTTCATAGGCTTGAACTTCAAGTATTTTATGATGATTATATTGTGCAATAAGATCAGCTTGAGTTAGTTGTATCTTCATTTTAAACCTATCACAGGTATGTTTTCGCGGCTTTTTAAGTGAAACCTTCAATTTGTGAAATTTGTGCCTATATATTTTTATAGATACAGCATTTTCATAAGTTTTCTTAAATGAGAGGGCAAGTATTTTTTTGCATAACAACTTTCATAAGATGGATATGATAGGATGTGTGTTTTGGTTTCTTCTCGTTAAATTTCAGGTATCTTATACTTTAGGGAATCGTTTCTACCGCCCACGTCGTTTGTTTCTATTCCAGCAATAAAAGCACTTTTCCCCACAACCAGTGTCTTTATGAAATTATCACTTCCAGTCAAAATTTTTAGTAAGCAACCGCGATAAACTGGATGGCGCTTTGTATAAATTCATTTTAAATTTTTGCTTTTCTGGATTAGAGGAGCTGTACCTTACTGCAGCCTTGTCTTATAAATGCATTAAAGAAGCCATATAATTTGGTCGTTTTGAATATGGTCTCAATTTCTAATATTCTGCGAATATAGCATTTTATTCTATTCATAGGTAGCTCTTTTATTCTTTAGCACTTTTCCCTTTAGGTTTTATATGACTTTCCACCACCATCCCGTTTCAAATCCATACTGATTTGAGGGCAGTATATTATTTTTATACAGCCAAAATTCTAACCTAAATTTAATTAACCATTCAAAGGTTTTGGTTATACAGGACATTAAGTTATAAGTCTGTGCGAATCTTGCTGCATTATGGTGTTTTTTTGGTTTGTAAATTAAGATAATTATACAATGATTTTTTAGCAAAATATCCCCTATTTTGCAAAGGGGGATAGCAAACATCATCCAGACCTCGAGTAGTGCTTTCTCCTTTTTCAATGGTTTTATATAACTCTTTTAGGGAAAATGGTTATAAATAAAGTTTTGAAGGTATGCAGATATATTAGTTACACTTAATGGTGCAAGTTTTACTCTTAGGGTTTCGTAAGCGTTTAACAGTTTTCCAAATTTTACTCATAGGGTTTCCCTACAAATACTAATGTAGATTTTTTGCAATGGTTTAAAGCTTTTTGTTTAAATACCAATTAAGTTTAAGCAGCAAGTTTCCGACAAAGTATAACATTTGAATATTAGAAAATATTGGATACATTTTTAAGAAAGAGTTCTCCTTATTTTTTCAGTGACGTTTGCTTGTTTCCATTTTTCTTTTTTTTTTAATTCATTAATGTAATCAACTGGTTGACTTAGAGAGGATCTGGAGGGAACTTTTAGTTTTAGAATGAAATTTTTGCTATTTGAAGGTTTTAAAAGTGGATATTTATTTAGATTATCCAGCAGGTGATATCGATTTTGCGTTAGAACTCTAGAGGAAGAAGACTTATCTTTTATTACTTTCGCTTCAGCAAAACTCATATTGTAATTAGCTACTTTTTTTTATTGTTGTAATCAGGAAATTTTTTGGATCTGGCATCATATTCATCAGATCAATCATGGCAAATTACATTTATAATGGAGGTGTATTATTCTGGGTTTCTCCACAGTTTGTACACCTATTTTTATTTCTGAATTTCTGCTAATCATGTCCAAATCTTAAACAATTTAAGCACTGTATAACTGTATAATATCCACTTTATTTATAATTATCCATTTTAGCAGCTCGTTACCTAAAATTGTTACGTTAATCTTTTGATAATGTACTAACTTCATTGTCGTGTTGATTATCTATTTTTCGATTCATTCTTCTAACAGATAAAAATGTATTAACATTCTTAATAATACCTCGTTTTTGCAAAGCAATAAGTTATGAGGACTGGTCTAAAATTGCCGTAAAAAGTATCAATATTAGCTTATTTTTATATTTTATATATCTGATATATAAAATATGGATATTTCAAAGCAATAGCTTAATTGATCAAGGCATCGATTAAAGTATTTTTTTAAAAGCAAGGGAAAACTATTTAAATCCAGAATTTATTGTGCAATGTTTATTTATGCGATTCCCTAAACTCCGAATAGAAATGTAAACCCGTCTTACAACAACCGTGGGCACTCGATCTGACAATTTGTCAATTGCACATTTCTAATTTTAAGATTTAAAATATCGTTAGTGTAAATATAAATAATGTAACAAATCAAACAGCACCTTGTTTATTTTATTGTTTACATTATTTTTTACACTTTGGCATCGAAGTTTGAATGATGATGTTCAAATTGGCAAATATTAAACAACTAGTGGCACTCGGTGCTGTGACCAACGCTTTTTAAAACGATATACATTTTTAGTAGACAGCACTTGACATACAAAGCATTTTTTAAAATGGGACAACCTATGTTTGACTTAATATTTTGATTCTACTGAAGAAACTACAAATTTTGATATTGCACCATATACACAGTTTTTTGTGTATGAATTATCAATAATTTAAAAATAATTATTGGGCATAGGGATGTGTTATCAAAATTCTTAGTTTTTTCAGTAGAATCGAAACAGCCTTTTTGAGACACCCTGTACATATAAAAATATATTCGCTAAAAACTACTTATCCAGTCCAACAATTTTTAATTTTAAAATTTTTTTCTAACATGTGAAGCCTTGTGTAAAGCAAAAAGGTTAAATGGAGTACACATTTATAATGGATCAACAGGTATTAACCTTTTTTTCCTAAACCAAAAATTCGAAACCATCATACTTTTGTGTACATAACAACTGGGATAATAAAGTCCCGAACGTTCCACATTAATAAAAAGAGAACATAGAAATTTGTAATTTTTGTAATTTCAAAACTACAGACTTTTTTGGGAAGACCCTGTTACTTCTTTTCTGAACAAAAAGTGCAAAATCGCTATACATCTGATTACCTAAAAGCTGGGATAATAAAGTTCCAAAGGTTTTATATTAAATATAAGAACTCATAGAAATTTGTAATTTTTTAATTTAAAAAATACAAACTCTTTGAAAATACCCTGTACTTCTAGGTATAGAGAAACTGGGATACTAATGTCCCGGAATTTCCACAATAAATAAAAGAATACCTAGAAATTTTAAATTTTTGAATTTAATTTTTTACAGACTTTTGAAAATACCCTGTAACTTTTTTCGAAATAAAAAACCGCCAAATACGGCCCGAGATATCGAATAAAGCTTCTAAGTGTGATTACTGTGAAAGTTTTAGAATAACTATTGCAAGAGGTGCAGAGAGTTAAAATTTTTCATTTTTATATTATATTTTATCACTATTTTTATAGACCACTTCAGGCTATTAATTAAACAAACTTTAAAATCTTTAAAAATTAATTGATTTTTAAAAAATTTTGTTTCCGAGATACAGTCTTCTAAAAATGTCGAAAAAATTTGTTGTGCCGAGTAATTTTTTGAGTAGTTTATATTTTTTGAAAGAGAAATTAATTATAACGCAAAAGACATATATATATATATATATATATATATATATATATATATATATATATATATATATATATATATAATGTTATATATATATATATATATATATATATATATATATATATATATATATATATATATATATATATATATATATATATATAAATAAATAAAATGTTCACTACTGTCGTTCTGAAATGAACAGTTTTGCTGACGTTTCGCCAAAATCACATTTGGCATTTTTGAAGCTTGCTTTGTCGCGTCCGAATAGAGACTGAGGTGATGGTGACTGCGATGCTTCCTTTTATACCCCCACTCGGGGCCGAAGGTTATATCTGCGCAGGCGTTGATCGTTATTTATGTTTTCCGGATGGTGCTGTTGTTGCGCTAATTGCGCTTTAGTTTTTTCGATTTTAGATTTGTCGATTATTGTTTTCCATACTATTGTCTTCCATACTGTTGGTAGTTTTAATGATTCGTTCCTTTTATTCAAATCACCTTGTTTTTCAATTGCCATGGCTTAATGTTCTATATTGACAATCTCCCTACACCCATCGACATTTATTTTAGACATAATAAAAATGAAAAATATATTAGAGGAAAAATTTGAAACATATAATTTAAACTATCTCACGTTTCGTGTTTAGTATATTGCCTAAATCGTTCAATAACTTTTTATTAATGTTAGTAGCTTATTATTATAGTATTAAAAAAGCAGCTTGTTAGGGATGCTAGTCAAAGTGTAAATTAGGACAAAACCAATTTAGAATATAAATTAAAAGCACTATTTTCCAACATTGATTTTTAAGTTAACCATGAAAAGGTCAAAAGAAAGAAGGCGGGCGGAATTTAGTGGTATTAAAAGAAACAGATTTAGGAAACTGAAATAAATGGAAAGTATATAAACACAGCATAATTGTAAATCAACACTCTAGAGGGATTTATGCACTTTCAGCAAGACCCTTCGGATTTATGGATGGGATCTTATTGGAATATGCTTAGCAAAGCAGTAAAGCAACATAATAAAGAACGCACTCCACAACTTGAGGAGATTTAGCACAATTTTACTTGAAATTTTTTTTAAAGAGGCGCTAAAAAATTAAATTGTGATTGATCCATAGAAAAGTGAAAAAATACTGTTAACAATCGGAAGAATATCAAACTACTGTGTTATCATATTAAACATTTTATATTGATACTGCAAAGAAAAACAAAGTGAAATTCGAGATACGTATAATTGGTTTTAAAAAATATCATATCAAGTCATCCTGCTTTGAAAAATGTTTAAATTTATAGTCTAGACATAATCTGGTGACCATATGACGTAGTATACAAGTATGTTGTGGACCAAACAGTTATAAAGACAAGAAAGCGCCTTTGTATCATTAATTTGTCTGGTATTTCTTTTAATAAAACTCAATAACCTAAAAGCCTTAAGAACAATACTATCGATATGTAAATTAAAAAACAGGTTTACATCAAAAATTACACCTGGGTCATTAAATGAATTTACTGTATCGATATCTACATTATTTACAATGTAAAATGACATTATTGGAATAACACACTTATAGAAGCTAATAACCTTACATTTGAAAATATTAATATTTAGATAATTTAAATTACACCACTGTATAAAATTATTTAAATTCATTTGTAAACCACTGAAATCTGGACTGACGATATTATAAAATTTGGGGTCGTCCGCATACGAGAGACAGTGTTTGAAAACAGGAAATAATCACCATTGATAAGCAACAAAAATAGCACAGGTCCGATATGGGATCCTTGAGGAACGCCGGAAGTTACGTTTATTTCACAGGATGTAAAGTTGCAAATAGTCACACGTTACCGACGCTCAGATAAGTATGATTTAATGAATTTAAGGTACTGTCTAGAAATATTGCCGTTGAGCGCCCTCTATAAAATCCATACGGTTCGGGAATGATATAGTGTTTAAAAGTGTTGAAGATCTCATCTATTATGATGGCATCCAACAATGTTCGAATACATGAAAGAATCGATATTCCACGGTAATTTTCGATATTTGTGACTTAAAAATTTTAAGAATTTTTCCAAATTGCTGGAAAGTGACCATAGTCTAGAGATTTCTGAAACACTTTACATAATGGACCTGCAAGTGGCTAGCAACAATTTTTAGCGAAAAGTGGGGACAAGCCATCATGACCCGCTTTCTTTGATACATCGAGTTGGGATATCTAAGTTTCTAAACGGTTTAGATGATATTTGAATATTAAACCAAAAAGTAACGTTAAACTCTTCTTCGGTGATATACATTTTATATTCTAGATAACAAGACTATTTAGTAAATGATTACATCTCACTTATGAGTACACATGGCTTACTATACCAAAATATCACTAAATTGAATTATAAACTTGCTTGGACCATGTATTTCTCAAAGAAAAAAATAAGGATATATTGTCACAGGTCAATCCAGCTATAGCAAATCATAATATAACAGACGACTTACCAAGTGTTATAGTAACTCTTTCTTTACACAAAACTAACCTAATAACTTTAAACAACCAAATTATTCTTAATAAAATTAATTTTGATAAGCCTGATGTCCTAGTGAAACAGTCAGACTGTTACGATTAAAGAGTTTTTTTATTCAGAAATAGCAGTAGAATATCTTAAAATAGTTAATTTGATTTTGCTCAATGCGATGTACGAGTTGGTCAAAGAAGTTACTACAAATCTTGACAGCGATACTTAGAAGTGCCTTGGGATATTTCTAAAACTATTAAAGTCATTTGACACTATTTCACATGCTATTTTAGTAAAAATGCTAGAAAAAGTATTCAGATGGCCGAAACTATATTCAACCAATTTAATTTACTCTGAAGAAACAAGTGACGTAAAGACTTTTTATATTTTGAGAAATTGTTCTTACATTCATAAGAACTTTGGCAAACCAACTTCCGTAAACTACAAACATAGACCAGAAGTAACATAGATAAATATAATATGATAACACCACAGTAGAATAGAAATGAAAGCCTATATTCAGTTTTTGCCAAGGTTTTTAATTTGCAACCAAATGATATAAAAAAATAAAATTTATAAAAAAATATATTTAAACTAACTGCCGATTATATCTTAAATAGAGGTAAGTTCTTTACTTTATTCAAATTGATATAATAAGCATTTTGTAAGCAATAATGTTTATTTTGTTTTTCTTTTCCATCTGGTTAAATCAGGAAATTATTTTATAGGTATTTTGGGGTATGTTTCTTGATTTCAGCAAGTCTATTCAATTATGCTTATAACTAACGTTATAACGTTATAACGTTGGAAATAACAATCATTACGAGTCTAGTCGTGAATATTTTCTGACAGGGCTTCAGCCAAAGCTTATACCACGGCGTCTTTCAAAATGTTTTTTTTTTCGATCCGAATAACAGAAAACTTTATCTTCGAGCGTCAATTGAGTCACATTTTATTAAAAATATTCCTGAATTGCAGTCGTTTTCTGGTTACTAAGTTTGTTGTTTCAGGACTACAATGACTCCATTACGGTCCTAGGACTACAGTGAATCCATTAAAGTACTCAGTCCGAAAAAATATTTTATTTTGACACAAAAAATGGCGATCAAAATGATGTCTTCGTCTTAAGATTAAGATTCTTGTACGGTAGTGTATGGAATTCGTCACTTTTTCTGCAAAAAATATCAAAAAGGTTTAAAGCGAGCAGATCTCCAAAAATCGAAAAATTGGTGGTAGCAAAAGTTAAAAAAAAAAGAAAATTATGTGGTAATGAAGTTCAGCAAAGAAAGAAAATCGAAAAATAAGTTGTAACAAAAGTCACAAAAAAAATGAAAAATGCATGGTAGCAAACGTCTTCAAAAGAAAAACGAAAAATTGGTGGTAACAAAGGTCACAAAAAACAGAAAAAAAAAGAACAAGGGTCACACAACTGACAAAATAGATCGAAAAATATGTGAGGCGACAAAGGCCGCATATATTAAAAATATCATAGACAGAACACATTTGTGTGGTAACACGTAAAAAAAAAAGAAAAGAAAGAAAATGTGGTGATATGATCCTTACTTCAGAAAAAAAGGTGATGTCTAGCAAAAAGGCATGTGCGTCGGCTAGTTTTTAAAAGTTAAAATAAAAAGTTCAGTTCCTAAGCCTTCCCGCGGCAAATGAGAGCTAACGAGGCGGACGCGGACGCCATTAGGTCAGAGGACGGCAATAGATAGAATTCCAAGGTACGACACTACAGACAAAACAACAGGAGGACGGAATTGTTTTGATTTGATCCCACATAGAACAAAGTCATTCACATAATAAATGTCTATGAACGAAATTTACTCATAGTATTAAAATGAAATTTCAAGGTGGTTCTAATACTATCATCATAACCTCTGTAATATTTAATTAACTGTATTACTATATACTTTCTTTTCAGTAGACGGTACAGACTTTTCAAATTTTATCTGTGTTCGTATATTTTTTACCTGGGTTAGAAGGCGGTTAAAAATCTTAATATGCATTTATACATCAAAGAGTTCTTGTTGAGACTAATTTAAGGAATGGGCAATAGTAGATGATTACCCTTCCTTGTGTTATATGTACCTTTCGAGGTTGCAACTACATCATATTTTCCATCTTTATATTTCTTATTACAAGACTTTACCAATGTAAGATAAGTATCCTCCGTTCTACGAACGAAAGCCTACAAGATTCTTTCATACTAACCCTGAAGATATCCCTTATTACCCGTTTTTGCAGTACAAAGGTGGAAACATAAAGGTATTGGTTACAGAAACCCCAAAACGCTGTCCCATATCTAATCTAAAATACACCCATTTGGCGACCACTTGCTACAGGCAATCCTAACTGCGTAGCATACCCTGGTCAGCCTCACATTCAACACCTTTACATGACCCTCAAATTTAAGATTTTTCTCAATTAATAAACCAAGAAACTTGTTATAATGCTTGCTTTGAATATCACAGCCAACCAAATTTACGTTATCACAGTCAGACATAAAGCTAAGCGCACTAGTCTTACTGACATTAAAAAACAAACAATTTCAATCACACCATTCACAAATTTTCTTAACTTCCTCAGATACAATGCTAATTAGTTAGTCCGGACTTTTATTTTTACCATCAGCAGCAGTAAATCGACCACGAATGTCAAGAGCAATCAGGTCATTTACGTAGAGAAGGAAAAGTATTGGGCCTAGAGAGGTACCACTCATAACCTTTCAGGGTATTCCCCCTAAAGCCATAATGGAAGATTCTCCCAGCAATATTTCGTGATTCACACGATCAAATTCTTTCGAAAAATCACAGAACACTGCCTAGGCCACATCGCCTTCATTCAAGCTTAAATATAAATCTTCTAAAAAGTTGAATATGGCATCATTTGTATTTTTAGACTCTTGAAAACCATATTTACATTTGCCCAAGATGTTATGTTTATTTATCAACTTAAACAAGATCTTTAGAATCTCCTCCTTTATACATTGAAATGACAAGAGCAATTTTTAAACAAGACTGAAATGTTCCATTGTCAAATGAATTATTTATCGCATCAACGAAAATTCCTAGTGCGTGATCAGATAGAAACTCGAGTACTCTGACTGATATCTCATACATCCCCGTTAGTATGGCTTAAGTAAAATGAGGAAGATATATCAATATGACTCAAGTAAGATATTGGATTAGTACCAGAATGTATACATTAGCATACATCTGCAACTGAAATGAAATTGGTTGAGTTTGTTACTATCAATTGTAATTTGATAATTTTTGTGCGAGTTCTTGGGCATTAAGGTACGTAAGTGCGAATTGTATAAAAATTTAAAGTTTTTAACTCCGAACAACTCTTTTCTCTGATAAGTAAAAACGTTGTTTTTTTGTATTACATTGGTGTACATCAGCACAAGACGTGGGGTCTCCTGTAAATTTTAGATTAATATCTACCTGCCTAGAGTATAATTTACTAAGAAGAGAGAGAACTGAAATATTTAGGCAAATGAAAGAATTTCACTGATGCTGGTTTGCCATAAGTTTTGTGCGTGGTCCTCGCAACAAGACAATAAAATATAAATAAAATATTTCCAAATAATCTACATTTTAACTGAAAAATACTATATTATTAATTTTTATTTGTTGCGCTAAAACATGAGGGAAGTTCGAAAGGTCACAATTTCAAAAAGTTCGCGGTCTCGCTTCTTTTGCTTAATGTGCCCTAGGGACAGCATTTTTCTAACTTTTAATTTCTCCGTGCACCTCTACCTTTAATACACCTCGAATTCGACCCGGTTCTATTCATCTGTCTATCGGTATTACAAACTGCAGGAGCGTAAACTGACTGCAGCATATCGTGAGTTTGTGTAGACCGATAACGTGTCGTTTCCGATAAGTATTTACCAAGTACTTATTCGTTAATTAACGAGCAAGGAATTTATGAGCCCTACGTTTCAGCAGAAGTTGCTGATTATACCACAAACAAATGCTTAAGTTTTGTTTCAGTATTTTTAGATTGATTAGCGATAATTAAGCTTTTCAGTTAAGTGATTGATAACTATGTTTTATGCATATAAGATATTAAACAGTTTATAAAGGAGTACTCAAATTTTGTTATAAAATAATATTGTCCGGTAATACGTAAACTAATTTTTTGGTAATGATGTTTTTTTTTTGTTTAATGCAGTGTATTAGATTAATATACCAGAGAATTTGTTTTATATAGTGGTTTCCATTATGTTTGAGAAAACCTCTTCAAACAGAAATAACATGTTATTTATTTTTTCAAGAAACATTTGTCTCAACCCATAACAACACTCTTACATAAATATTTCCACCTTGAATTTACACCTCAGCCGTTGTCGATTCCAGTTAAAATGTTACCAATAGTGGTATTGCGTTTCCTTTCTTTTGTTAGTTAGTAACAAGTCTGTGCTGGGTATAGAAAGTGTTCAGCTGAGACCGCAGTCGAATTAATTATGAATCTCAAACATAAAGAGTAATTGTGTAATTATTCAATTTTGATCGTGGTATTATCCAGAAGAGTAGTTGTTTCTGTGACGCAATTTTTTACCTTTGAATGGCGTGGTTTGACTAAAATCATTGTGCGTGCGGCATTTCAGCAGGTGTTCGAGTTAGGAATCATAGTATACTTGTTTTGACATTGGTATAACATGATTTAAAAAAATATTAACATTATTGCTCCCAACGAAACTCAGGATTCAACATTGTAATTTAATGCCGGTCGTGGTATTAGCTTGCAGACAAACTGTTTCTGTTATTCCATTTTGTGCCTTTACCCTACATGGGACTCATTAGTTTATAGCGGCCTGATAAGCTCCAAAAAAGAGCGAAATCACGATCGCCGTGTGACTAAAATGAATCAGTACACGTGGGGCATTGAAATACCTGTTTCAAACAGGAATCAAGTGGCCTGGTCTAACTTGAAATAATTATTAACGTTGTAGAGATTTATTGTTGCTTTATACCAATAGAGTTTGACGTGATTTGGAGTGAAGGGCGTCCCAATTCTATGCCAATATCTACAGTAGGTAACTTTAAAATACTTTATACTTCTGCAGGAATTCGTTAACCCTACGTCCTCAGTGGGATTGTCTTGGTGCTTCTCCTGTAAAATTGCCTAATGATTTTTTAAAAATTTTACCAGAAGTATCTTTAGTAACAGTACTGACTCTAAGTTATAAATTTCATATTATTTTCAAAAGCAAACGAAAGAATAAATGAAACATATTTAACAATACTAACGAACAATATTTTTTTTTATTTAACAATTAATTGATTCACCGAGTTAAGTTGTTTGGGTGTCATATAACCAATCAAATTTCTACCTAGGATAAGAAATTATAATTAACTTAATATTAAGGGATTAATCGAGGTATAAGTTATTAGCTTATAAATTTCGTGTTGATGTTGCAATAATATTTCTTTTTTGAGAATAGAGATTTGTTGGTTTAAAAATTTTGTTTTTTTAACATAAGCCTCTTGTTAGTGGTTCTATAGTTTTAATTTAATGTTTTGCAGTAAAATTAGGAGGACATAATTTTTTCCGAGTCTAACCCTATCACATTATATTCTACGTAGTTGTGTCCTTTAGTGTATGTGCTCATACCACGCCTCGTTGGTTAGCCTCAAAAGTCTTTAAGCAGAGAAGTTAATATATTACCTCTTCATCTAAGTATCCTAACGTGTCAACTCAGAAACTCAGAAGCCGGACCAGACATACCGAGTACTGAAAAAATTATCCGGACGTACAAGTAATTTAGAGGGAGTCTTATATAACAGGGAGTTACACAACATTCAAAGGTTTTGGAGTTATACCCGTTTTAAAATTTGTTTTTTAGCAACATTTCAATTATACTATTACAGAAATAATTATTAATGTTTTTTCGGTCTTCGATATAGTTTTTTTTTTTCAACTAACACATCGATATTTTTGAAAAAATAAGAATTATTAATAAGAAACACATGTTTTTATAATTTGCACCACACAACATACAACGAAAACATTTTGTGAACATAAGTGTTGGAAATGAATACGATCAGTATTTAAATTAGAAGATTATGTTGAGTTTTTTTTTCTGCTCCGCTGCGATAAAAATTCGATTCTTTTCAGAACAATTTCTTCATCACCGTACATTAATATCTTCATATAATTCCAACTAATAAAAAAATAATTAGTGATACTGACACACGTTCAATCAGTATTTTATTTGAAACTCTTTCCTGATAAATTGTTGCTGCTAAGGGTGCATTTTATATTTACGCTTTATACCCACGAATATCACAGTAGCAAAAATTTTTCGTGTCCGAAATTTACATGAACATGTAGATATTTACATTAATAAAAGTAGGTACAAACAAAATATTTTTGTTTTGCTCAATATTACAAAGTTCTTATCTTTTTAAGGTAGCATCTTATTGAAAAATTTTGGAGAAATAAGAGTTAATATAAACTTAAATACATGTTCTTTAATTTTGCGGCTTTTTAATGGAAAGCCTTATTTTCTATATTAAAATAATGATATAACTAATGGTTGAATAATAAGGAAGAAGAAGTGTATGTAGGAGAAACAGGACGCTCAATCTCAACTAGACTTAAGGAACATGAACGATATATTAAAAAGAAACAAATTGTTCAATCTGCTGTAGCTGAACACCAGCATAACACTGGCCATTTCATAAATGTAAAGGAAACCAAGGTTCTAGCTTCGCTTCCAGATTTTTATAAAGAAAAAATTAGAGAATCTATTGAAATATTTAAACATACACAAAATTTCAATAGAGACACGGGTTACCGTCTACATCATATCTACCTAACTATTTAAGAGCATATTACATACAGAAAATAAAAACAAGTATGGGAGATTTCTATTTTCTTACTTAATTTCTAGGACACGTAGTAAATCATCACCCGTGTTCACTTAAGAGGTTGAAATTTAGACCAGGTCTAATTTGACAGTTATAGGTTTTACATAATATTAGCAATAATTAATTAACTAAGAAATGCAATTTTGTTGCTACAAAAATTGATTTTGTTTATTTTAGACGTTAAAACCTATTATTATGGAATATCCAAATAGACCGAATACAAATAAAAATAGTATTATCGGTACTTCAGGATCTTCTTGTTTCGGGCTTTAAAGGGTTTTTGTTTCATCAATATATCCTAGGACGAGCTTACTCTTTATTTAAATTAATTACGATTGTTATTTATTTTAGTAAATTACCATTTATGCAACCGTCTCAGATGTAAATAAGAAAAGGATATTTACAAACTAACTTAAATTAAATTAGACAGAAATGTAAATTACACTAGAAAAAACATGTTACATCAATTTGCACCGGCAAGAGTTGAAATATAAGTTATTTATTTTAAATAATATCTTTCTAATTAAGATTTAATATATATTATCACACTTTCGCTTTCTAACTTACTAAATATGAAATATATTAACACCTTTAAGAACGCGGTAGTAATAACAAAAGCTTTTGTTTTCCTATCAATTGCTAAACGATGTTTACTGGACTTACTAAACTGATAACCTGGAAGAATTAGTGAGTCTAAGAGGAGCTGCGGTTAGCTATTATATTTATTTACACCTTTACTACGTAACATATTAACGTATTTCTTAAAGAAAATCAGGCCGCTAAAGTATTCAATTTCTGAACCTTTTTAAAATATACTAGAAGCAGTTATTTATATAAAAAAGTACAGAAAGTCAGTTAAAAATGTAATCAGGGCCAACACGTGATTAAATTAAGTGCATCCTTTTATAAATTATACACTCACTTAAAACCGTTTTGCATATTAAAGCGCATTGCCTAGTATAAAAATTGGATTAGTTAGTTACATGCTAACTACCAGTAAAATTGCTCAAACAGTATTTTATGTCTTTCCGACAATAATTAAAAAAACCTTAATACCCGTTACGATAATTTTTGTATTACCCGGCCACAGAGGCTTTGAAAAGTTCATTTAACAATTGTTGTAGGTACTACGGACCTGATCAAAGTTAGGATTTAGATTTAGATTTAGAAAATAAACCAAAATTTTATATACGTCATATAAAAGTGGAAGACTATTTTCTCAATAGCACGAAACATATGTGAGTAATATGTTCAAAGAGTTATATTTAATGTAACACACTCCTTACGTTATATTATTCTAAAAATTTTATTTTGTCTGAAATATTTAATCCAACTTATGAAAATGATGGTCAATATATTTAATTGAAAGTTATGAGAGTAAAACCAATTTCAAAATGGAAAAATTAGTATTCGTAACAAATAAAAGTGGCTGTCCGGAGAGGTTATGATATATCTGTTAAAATTTCTTTAACACGGATATATCCCCAAATGTTAACCTTTTGTGACTGCTACATTTCAAGAACTTATAAAGGGAAATACCATTCTTCTATTTACGGATTTATTAGGCAAATTTTTGTTTAGCTCTATGACTGCAGGCACTGATTTTTTGGCTTTGATTTTGAAAGTTTTTGGTAACCAAAATGAGTAACTGAATCGGTGAAAGTGATATTAACGATGATCTAGCATTACTCATGATAAAAAATGTAACCCCAAGTCTTGTTATTACAATAAACAGTGGAACAATTCATATCTCTGGAGACAGGAAACCCAGTAATCAAACAGTTGCATCTTGGCAAACATTGCAATTATATTACGTACAAAATTATGTTTTGTTTAACAAAAATAGTAAAAATGTAATGTAAATGTAGAACTTTTCTGTAAACATCCGGCATTTAAGTTATATTTCTCTCAATCTTCTGTCGAAGAAGGTGCGATACTTATCCTGTGATCTAGGGGTCTAGAGGTCTGTATCTACCGCCTTGCAAAACATTGACCTTACATAGTTTAAACAAGGAACTTAGGATTAAATTTAATAGAATACTAATACAATTATATAGGTTAATATTACTTGAAAATTTATTTATCACACGAGTTTAACCAATGGAAATATATTTAACGATTTAAATCGCTAAAGGTGGCCAAAATATTGATTTCCTGAAAGAAACAGATTTAAATAAAAACCAAAAATGTTATCAAGTTAAAAAAATAATAAAAGGATAATTGTATTTAAAACTTCTCCAATTGATGTCAGTTCATTATACCTCTTTAAAAATATTCATTATTTGTTTTATGTAACAATCGGGCTGGATGCTCTTTCCCGGGACATGATGTAATCGAAGAAAATTAATGGACCAGCTCTGGGACCAGCTGAAGTCGATGTAATAAAAAATAGAATTTAAAATCCATCCTTAGCGGTTTAATTCAGTTACTGTAATTGAATTACCTGTCGGTAATTCAATTACAGTAACTGAAAAATGGCTCTCAAATACTTTTTAGTAATGAAATAACTGTAATTGAATTACTTTTTAAAATAAAGTAATTGTAATTGAATTTCAATTAGAAGGAAAATAATAACTGTAATTGGTAATTGGTTTTACAACAGTTAAATAGTTAATTACTTTTACAGTTATTGAATTACTCGGTCAAGTAATTGAACTACTTTTGCCAAACAATTCAATTACTTTCAACCTCCAATCGCATATTCTAACTGAAAACTACAATAAACAAAATCCTCACAAGAGCGTCAATAGAATGTTGTATAGTTCCGCAGTGCATTACCTTTTCGGTAGATCTCTTGAAATATGGGTGGAGTTATATTTATATTTTCCTTAATACATGAAATTAATGGAAATCTGTTTAAAATTAGTAAAAATCGAATTAAAAACATTTATATCTATATTAACTAAATAGGTTTTAATTCAGCCACGGAAGTACTTTCTTTTTACTTGTGCACTTTGCTTTTTTCGTGCAATACATTTTTATACGTGTGGCCCTAAATCTATTGTCATAAAAATAAATTTCTTAATATGTACTCAAATTTTATTATTTTATATTTGACGTTATTGAAGCGCGAGATTTGTTTTTTATATCTTTTTTTTAAATAATTTTTAGTCCTGAAAATCTTATAATTCTTTCTTACAACATGTTGGCACCGCCAGTTTTAATATTTTATTTTTGACTACAAGGTCATAACTTCCATCATACCAATTTTCAGTCGAATCTACACAAATGACATAATTCATCCGCCACGTTGCCACGTCCATTTTGAAATTTTAATTGCTATGTAAACATTAACAAATGGACTAATAAAACGCTTAGATATTGATTTTACACGAATATGCAGAAATATAAAAATTCGTGACAATTTTGTCGTCGTCATTTTCAATTTTTTAGTTACCGATTTTCAGTCGAATGTACACAGATATAAAAATTTGTCTGCAATGTTAGCGCCGCCATTTTCAATTTTTAAATGTCTAAAAATAATGATGTGCACTTTTAAAACCCCCTATGCCGAATTTTAGACGAATCTGCACAAGTGATAAAAATTCATCCGCCATGCCGGTGGCCATTTTGAATGTATAAAGGTCAACTAAAAATTAATAATTTGGACTCATAAGAACCGCTAGATCCAGATTTTTCAGTCCAATCTACACTGGTAATTGGCACTCCTAAATACCCCGAGATACCGAATCGGACCACACAACAATATGTCCGCTATATTTTAGCCGATATGCTCAGTCTTCAGATTTTTATACTTAATAACTATAATAACTATATCTAAAACTGAGTTATTATTTGTAGGCATGTCAAATTTGAAGTTAATCAATTATGTGCAAGTGGGTCAAATACTTTAAACATACTTTTTAGCCTAAAAAAATAATATTCTAAAGTTAGAACACCTAATACAACTTAAAATATATTAATAAAACAAGCACAGTACAAAATATATATAACCAAAAAAAACGTATATTAAATAAAATTACTCTACTTAGTTTTCTTAAGGTCTCTATAATGCTTGGTCTGGTACTTACATTTTTTAGATAAATCGGTAGTTGATATGATAGATCGGCAATCCTGCTTCCGCATGGAAGGAAAACTTAAAATGTTTGTGGCCAATAACACAATACGTTAATACAATTAAGTCAAAACTGAGTGGATCAAACCGACCCTCCACTGCGACTCTGTGGTCTATCGTGGCTCATATCTATGTTTACACTTCCCCAAGCTTTTCTAAAACATCAGTGAGTCTTATCATTACATGGGGCAGCAGGATATATATCTACCGAATATGAAGAACCTGATCCTGGCAGCTACCAGGAATTCATACAGCACATGGCTGGCTGTCACGTCATCTTCCATACATAGGCGGCACTCAAATTCGTCTTCAAGCCCCATCCTGTGCATGTGATCTCTTAGACCACAATGGCCAATGTATAGGCCTATTGCTGTTTTGAACTTAATTTTGTTCATATTTAACATACTATCTGTTATCCTCTTCTTTATAGAAAGGGGGATAAATGCCTTTGCATGGGACAGACCTGACAGTCCAAGCCAATAGAGATTAGCTTTTTCTTCAACCAAAGTCCAAAATTGCGCACTTGGCCGTTTCGTGGGCTACTCCTAAAGCTGGTTCAGATCCCACGAATCTTGTCTCTGCTTCTTTCTTTGCTAGAAGGTCCATAGACTCATTTCCCTCTAAACACTCATGTCCTGGTATTCAGATAATGGCGATTTTATTGTCGCTCCCTAGGCCAACAAGTGACTTTTGGCAGTTCCAAACTGTTTTGGATGTACAATCAATCGCTTCAAGTGCTTTAAGGGCAGCTTGACTATCCGAGAATATTTTTATCGTTTTATGAGTTATTTGTTGGTCCTGCAACATTCTAGCATACAATTCGATAGCATGAACTTCTGCTTGGAATATTGAGGTGTTATTGCCCAGGCTTACTGACAGAGTAACCTTCGGCCTTACTCCATGGATTCCAGCTCCTACACCTTTATTGGTTTTAGAGTCTGTGAATAGGCACAGCTCTCCTTTCAGTAGATCAATTTTATTCTGATCCCACTCCTCTCTCGCTGGGAAGATCACGGAGTAGGGTTGTTGTGCACTAACAGTTTTTGGTAGCAGGTCCGAGGGCATTCCCAACATGTAATGGTTTTCCACAACTTTCAGCACGTTGGATGATTCCATATGACTCGTTCTATCCACTATACTGTTGGTGATATGGTGGAGTCTGTATGTTGCCCTCATTGCTTCCCCTTCCACAAATTGATGGAGTGGTGGAAGTTTCAAAAGGAGTTCCATGGCCGCTGTCAGAGTGGAGCGAATATCTCCTGTAACTGACAAGCAAGCCTGTTTCTGCAGTCCACTCAGCTTGGCTTTGTTGTTCCTTGCTTCACCAGGCTACAGAACCAGAGGCTATCATTGGTCTTATGACCTTTAGGTACAGCCAATATAGTTGTTTTCGTCTCATACCCCATAACCTCCCGCAGAGTTTACGGCAAGTCCACAGGGATAGTTTTGCTTTCTGAATTATTTTATTCAGATTAGCATTCCAGTTCAGACTAGGTCATCGGCATATGCCTGCAGATCAACCTCCCACAGCCGAACCACAGCCAGCAAATTGTCCAACAGTAGTGACCACAGCAAGGGCGATAACACTCCTTCCTGTAGACACCCTCTAGCAGCTCTAAAGCTCACCGTCTCGTCCTGTAGAGATCTTGTTATTTTTCTGTTTTCAAGAATTGCTTGTATCCAGCCACATATAAGGGGTTCTACCCCTCTCTCAGTAATTGCATCATAGAGTGATCCAGAAAGGGCATAGTTAAATGCCCCCTCGATATCTAAGAATGCAACGACTGTAATCTCCTGGTTTTCCGGAGAGTTGTTTTAACGTTAATACAATACACAGTGGTTAAGTGAATCCAGTTGAGGCTGCTTTACTTTTTTCTGAACGTTAGATGGAGCTTATAAAATTAATAATAATTATTAAACACATTTTTTTATATCTAAGTTAAGATTGGGTTTTGTGAAACTAGAACTTTGATTTACTATTATCATTAGCTTTATGTAAGGATAAAGCCAATGCTATTATGTACGTATATGCAAAAACTCAACACCATTGTATATGTCGGTAGAAGTTGCATATAAATATATATCTTCATTAAACTTTTACTTACTTAATACCTTGGAGGAAATTAAATACCGGTTCATACAGACACAGAACAAGGTAAGCTATTTTAAATTTAAATAATAATAACTTAACAATTGAACTACATTTTTCGGAATCATGGTAATTGGTATTTGATAGAAAGATAGAAAGTAGATGATAAAAACACTAGAAGTATATTCTGAATAGAAGGTTATAATTAGTTATCAAGTAAATTATGTATTTAAAAAACAAAAAAATATAATTAAAAAACACAAAAACAATCATAAAAAAATTATAAACTGCGCTTCCTAGAGCACCACTTTTAATTAGTCGATCAAAATAAACCCCTGACCTAAAATTGTGATATACAGAAAAGCCTTATGATTGGTGAAATGTTTAATTCTACATTTTTTTATTTCGTATTAAAATTTACTAGTTTTTACTTACTTTCTTCTTCTGAAAAAAATAACCTATCAAGGGAGCAACCAGAAACTTGAAATTAGTATTAACGAAATATCGTATTCGATTTAATTACATTAAAAAAATTGATAAATTTCCTTTACTTGGAACTTTACTCGTTATGAATCTTCTCTTTTATTGGGTATAGTGAAGCATGACACAATTTAGTTCAGTGCATAGTCATTTAGTAACACATATATACTGACTTTAAAACATTTTTATTCGTCGCCATTTTGATGGATCATATGCTACCTATGCTACACTTGAAATAAATTCAATAAGTAGTTTTTATATTAACACATACCCCCATTTTGTTTTGTCATCTTGAATTCGTACCAGTTTAATATACCACATTTAATTTTTCAGCAAAATTTGAGTAAATTAAAAAAATTTTCGTTGATTTTTAAAACAATTTATTTGGCCACCATTTTGTTTTATTATCTTATATACCTATAGCACTTGGTTTTTGTGCAAAATTTGAAGTAATCTGGATAATTAATTTTACTCAGTAAGCCGCTATCTTATCATATCCCCGCTGATAAGTAGTTTTTAAGCTATGCTATGAACTGACAGGCAAACGGACAACCAGACCAACGGAATTTATAAAACATATTTTTTGCATATAGGGACGCTAAAACATGAAGAAATGTAAAACTTGAGAAACCGATTTTCTCACAAATACAAATAATATATTTAGCCGCCATTTTGTTCCGCTATATTGAATTAGTACCACTGTTCTACTAGTTTATCTGTATACCACAATTATTTATGGCACACAATTTGAAAGTAAGTAAATATTTTACTAAGCCGTCATTTTGTTCCGCCATCTTGGATTCGTACCAAAATTTATCAATTGATTCCTACATAATATTTGAATTTTGCTCAAAATTTGAGATAAAAGTAGTTTTTTAGTTTTTGATATATCACTAGACCGCCATTATGTTTTCCAATCTTGGATTTTTACCAGAATGTTACCAGGTCATCCCCATATGACCCTTAATTTTTGACCAAAATTTGAATCAATCGGATAAGTAGTTTTTTAGCTATGCCGCGAACAGACAGACCGACAGAAAGGCAAACCGACCCTTTTACGAGGGAAGTAATAAAAACATTGAGAAATAAATAATAATTAATTGTTTGTCTTTTATTTTTCATTTCAACTGTAAAAGTGAGCATTTACCAGATATTTATTATTAATGAAAATGGCATTTTAAAAGAAATACTACAGTGATGACAGGACATACTTTATTTCGCACTAGCATTGTAAATGTGTGTATAAAATGCAAATATTACAGTTATGAGCTAGCTTTAACACAACATCGATCCAAATTAACCCCGGCAAAAAAAGCAAATAGCTTTATAGTTCTAGAAATTAACCTGCCAGAATATTAAAAATGTTTTCGGTTTAATTAGAAAAAATATCCTTGCATAAAAATAATCAGAAAAGAACATTTTCATATTTCCTGCATATGCAATTATAAAAACTAGCTAGCAAAAAAACATGCCGGACTGTGATATATAAAACAGAAATTGTATTATTTGAGAGGAAATGTTAGGTTAATTTTCACAATTACAAAGTTATCTGGAAATTTTAATTCATAATTGCTAGTTATTTTATACATAAAAAGTAACCTTTTTAATTATTTCTTCTGAAACAGGACTACCAAAAACATCAAATTATAAAACTGGTTATTATTTAAAACAGGCTCTGTTGTATCTGAAGTTCTACACTTATGCGTTTCGAATATGTCTCAGATATCGTTAATATCATGCTTCCATAATCCCCATGAATTTACGGCCGTACAAATTGTTAAAGAAAACACTAATAACACAATAATGAATTCAAAAATTGGGGTAAAAAATTAATATTATGGAGTTTCGCTAAAGAGACAGCAGTGACCTACTTGTCTATAATGAGGAGGAACTTGCAATTTGGAACAAGAATCCTAAAAGAACATTGTCAGTTAAGACAACATCTTGATAATATAAAACTAAGCGATAATCCTTTCCGGTGACGTCATCGCCTGTTTTAAAATAACTAAAATAGTTAATAGCCCAGGACCACTTATGTGTCTAGGAAAGATGTACAGGGTTTCTGTTTATATTTTGAAGGTTTTATTTAAATCGCCAGTCTATAAATAAACGAATGAAACGATGAGTTGGAAAATAAAATAATCAGCATCGACTTTGTTATTTTAAACAGAAAACCCTTAAATGGGTTCTTTTAATTATATAATATATGGTATATAAAAGCGCTGTCGAGCCAGGGCAGAATCATTTATAGCATCTCGATCATTTACTTTGTAGGATAAAAATCTTAAAAATTTATTTTGCACATGCTCCAGCCTATTTACGGAAATATTATATCTGGGGTCCCAGATCACACTACCAAAATTAAGTTTCCATAGAACAAAAGGATTGTAAAAGCACGTTATAGACCTTACATTAGAGAATATTTAACACCTCCGTATAACGTAGCCTAACATTTTTGAAGCTTGGTTAACAGTCATATCAATATATACACTAAAGATAAGTTTGGAGTCTATTATAATCCCAAGATCTCGAATATTTTCAACAATTGAAAGGGTTTTGTTGCCTATTTTGTAATCCAAACAAAACTGTACTTTATTTCATGAAAATCTTATGAAATGCTATTTCTTTAGGTTTAGAATTAATCTGTTATGACTACAAAGCTCAACCACCCTGTCCAAACCCGCCTACCTGTATGTTGAAACAGTCGTTGATGTTTTGTACTTTTTAAAGATTTTAACATCGTATGCACATAAAAGCAAATTTAAATGGTGAAAACAGGATTTTATATTAATAATATATAATATAAAGAATAACAGCCCAAGATGGAAGCCCTGCGGAACATCCGAGGTAGGTCGAAAAAAGTCAGTGAATATATACGAATCGCGACTTACTTTGTAAGAACAACTCTGCCCATTTTAAGATTCTGCCTTTAACACCAACCTTAGCAAGTCGTGTAAGTAGAATGTTGTATTTTATCTTGTCAAACGCTTTGCTAAAGTCGATGTAGATTGCATCAACATGGATTCTATTATCCAAGCTATCGTGGAGATATTCAGTGAATAAAACAGATTGAATGATGGATAACATATCCACTGTAGTTAACCACTACGATTCAGCGTAGATGATCCCCTCCTAAACTCATTACTTAAAGAAGGTAATCATAAGGGCTCAGGTAAATTCCCCAACTTAGCCACTGAGACTTTAGCATATAGAAATGACTAAGAAGATTTTTAAAGTCCAATTTCCTCAGACCCCTACAGGTAAGGTGTTTAGTATTTTAAGATATGTTGACAGAATATTAATGAAAATTGCTAATTAGAATATTTATATTTTTAATTGTGTTTTTCATTTCGGCTTTTAGTTTAGCGGATATAATTGTCTGCTTGTCTTGCCTAAATTAGATAATTTTATTACCTTCTGTCTCTCCTAAATAATAATCTTGTTAAAGAAAATGGTGACACTGATTTATAGCATACTCTTATTCGGTAAGTTTATTTTTTAAAATCGACGGTACAACGGGCTAAAACTGGAATCTGCTTTTCATTTTCGGTCTTCTATCCAATGACGCGTCTGGCAGCTATTTAATTTGAACTTCTTTAGAACAACATTTTGCTTGGCAGCGAACAAAAAGAGAAATCTTTTCCAGGTCTCTAGGTTTCTACTCTCTTTCTGCTATTTCTATTGCTTTAAAACGGTTTTCGTTTTACTCTGAAATTAAAAGCGATGAAAAGATTTAGAGTACCTGCGTCTATTAAAAGTTTCTATATTATTAGATTTTGATGAAATTTCTTTTAAGACAAATATATGAATGCTGTTTGACAAGAAATTGCTGAATAATTTTTAGTCAGTTTGTTGTACAAGAAACATTTTCCTTCGCCAAGTAAAGTTGTGCTATTTTTTGATCACAGATATATTATATAAGCTATATTGTTCATTGATTCAAGTTTACTTTACCACTAAGCTTATATTTAATAAATAAATAAAAACACAAGTTTTGTTTTCTTAACTGTCACTTATTTTATTTTTGCACTAGGCGTGACTGCAGTTTCGTACTACTAGTACATTTTAATACGCAATATACTAGTAGTACGAAACTGCAGTTACGTCTAGTGCAAAAATGAAATAAGTGACAGTTAACAAAGTAAAAGGTTTGTTTTCGATTATTTGTTAAAATGTGCTGTTACAAAGTAACGGACGACTACATTAGATCTTTATATTTAATATATTTTTGTATATTTGGCAACCAAAAAAACCGAAAAAATTAATGTTGAAACTTCTTTGAAACGTGTTAATTTTAACTTATATTTTATTATTGTTTATTATAGGTGCATGGACATAACATTGAAATAAAACAGATTTAGTTTATTTACAACTTAATTACCATTCAACTTAACAAATCTGTGCCAAGAACAGCTTTATTTCATTAAAACAAAACGATTGCTGCTGGCCCTCAAAATAAGCTCCCGAATAAAAAAACGGGTAACGAAGTCAAATGTAAACTGTGCAGTGGATGGTCCTTCGTCAAGAAATTAAACTGGGAGAGTATGCGTAGAACTTTAGCTGTACAGCAATATATGGCAATTTTTTACAATAATATGAACAAACAACTTCAGAGAATGTTCCATGTGGATATCGTAATCACAGATACCCTGTATATTTTTCTAGTGCAACTATTAAAGTAATACAAGAAAAGAATAAAGTTCATAATAAATGGAAACGTTATAGTAATCTTCATGATCTCCACGAATAAACAATTTTGCATTAAATCATATTGAGACAGAGATACCAAGAAACTGTAAAAAGTTCTGACAATTTGTCGTCACAAAACTTCTAATTCAATGCCTTCGAATATGTCGCTCAATGATACGACTACCAATGAGGGTAAAAATATATGTAATTTGTTTGCTGATTTTCTTAAAGTGTTTTTAATCCCCATACGGCGTCCTTTGCTAGAGGCGATGCTAACTTCTGTCAACTTTATCTCAACCGCTTTGAAATAAGTAACATTCTCAAATGCTTTGATATAACAGAGGGTGCTAGTTCGGATGGAATTCCAGTAGTAATTTTCGCAAGATGTGCCGAAGTTCTATCGCTGCTACTCTGCCTCTTATTTTATCCGAGAGACCCTTTCCAGATGTTTGGTAGAAAACTATAGTAATCCGTATATTTAAGTCTGGGAATAACAATAATATCAGTTTCCGAAAAAACCATTTACAAGCACTTGTTTTTTGTAGTTAAGAATCGGATAAGTATTCATCAACACGGTCAATAGACCAGAATCTTATTTATTACTCCGAATGCATAAAGAGAAGTGTAGATGAACGGATCAAGATAGATTCCATTTACAGCGATTTGATAAGATCGATCAATCTTTATTGTTAAAAAAATTGGCTGGGGTTGGTATGAATGGGAACATACTAGTTGGTTTGGGTTTTACCTAATGGAAAGAGAGCAAGTTATTTCAGTGGCCAGATTTGAGTCGAATAGTTTTATTTCTACCTCTGTAGTGCCTCAGAGCAGTCATCTTGGTCCGCTGTTATTTATAATATACATCAATGATTTTGTTTGTTGTTTTAAAAATTCTCTCTTTTTGTTTTATGCTGACGACCTTAAAATATAGACGCATAACTGGTAGACCGGTTCCATTCATATTGTCAAATTAATTCTCTTTTTGTAAATTTAAGTAAGTATTTCTGTATTACATCCACCGGTAATCCAAATCTTATTGCAAATAATTATAAAATCGGCAGCTTTGTCTTAAAAAGAGAGAACCAGGCGAGGGATCTTGGTGTTGATATTCGATGCCCATATTGAAAATATTATCCGAAACGTTTATAGAATATTAGGATTTGTTTACAGACATTCTAAGAAATGTAGACAACTCAGAACCATAAAAACTTATGTATGTACTATGCTTACGATTTTAGTCGCCTCAATTTTCCCTCTATTGTATGGAATCCAAGGGACAACGTTTATATAATCCGCATTGAATCTGTTTAAAATAGATTTTTAAGGTGAATAGCATTTAAGGACCATTTTGATTCCGATGATGACTACGCTCTTCTACATTCCAGATACAACGTACTATCTTTGGAGCAGCGAAGGTCACTGACGGACATGCTTATTTTTTACAAAATTGTAAGCTCAAGAATCGACTCTCCTGACTTTTTAAAGTTAGTGACTGTTAAAGTACCTGTGAGAAACTTTAGACATACATTTTTTTTTCTCTCTACCTTTTTCTAGAACAAATAATTCTTTAAATTCTGCAATTAATAGAATGTTAAGATTGCAAATTCTTGTTGTGAAAACCTGTACTTTGTCCAAGATTCATTTAGCGTATTTAAAAATAGCGTGAAAGATATCTTTGTTCTATCAAAATTTTACACTTGATGTATAAAACCACACAACTTTAAGTTACACATTTACGTGCAAGTGATAGTGTTACTTTAAGTAAATTTAATCATAATTAGTGGGTACTTAGTTCGGAGTGTATGTATTATGTAATACTTTAATTTTTTAACGTGTTACGATAGGTAACGGGAGTTACTGTAGTATCTTTTGATGTTTTTATTGTAAGCAATCCCTTAACTGAAGGTAAGATAAATCTAATCTTCTGAAAATGATTAAAAACATTTTAACTGAACATATTTACCTTTCCTATATTAAAACAAAACAATGCTTTGTGTTGGTTGTTAAACCAATTTTTTTCTTTAGTTTATTAAGTATCAGCTATGACAAATGTCGTATCTACGCAGTTTTACCTAAGAACCAAAAATTCAGAAGATCAGTTCTAATATCAAAAATATAAAAACTCGGCTAAACCAGAAGGGCCAATTAAGAACCGAATAGTCAAAGGCGTTTCATAAAACCGATACCTAAGCAAAATAGTAAATTTTCGATTGCTAATTTAATGTAGTATTAATATATATCGAATTTTTACATATAACTTTACAATTTTTTATATTCAAATACAAATTTGTATCCATACCTAACCACAAACTGGTCGCCACAGCTTTTGCAATTACGCAAATCTCAATTTGTAGAAAAAAGAACAATTTATATATGATCTTTGTTTAAAGTAAACAGTTTTATACCTTCCTAATATTGCAATGGATTTTTAATGGTATCTTTTATTGAAAAGTTTTGAGTAAAAAAGGCTTACAACAAATACACGCTGTAATATAAAGTGCATATAATATGAAAACAGTTAACTCCTAACTACTAAATGTTAAAAGTCACTTCAAAATATTATTCAAGTAGGCAATGATGCTAATATCGTATTTTATACAGGCATTTTCCATAGCTGATAACGTTTAATAGATCTCTAGAATCTTCTCTTCTGAAAAGTAGTAAATACTTTTATCACTATTACCACTTTTTAAAAAGTTTTATCAGTATCGTAAAGGTTTAGTAAGTTCGTTTCTGAATGGCTGTTATTATCCAGTAAATTTTTATACTTTATACTATAATATGTATGAAGAGTTTTATGGACATAGCAAATATGTTTTTCCAAGATTATTTTAAGATATCTTGCGCATGGAATATTCCGCAGAGTAACATTTAAGAATTTTAATTTAGAAATTCAAAATTAACAAATATACATTGTAGTTTTGAACTGATGCGAATTTACAGTCAACCTTAAATATTTTTAATACTTTTTTTATTAGGTCTCTTTTCTGCTGTTATAGTATTCTACTTTAAGAATCCTTGCAAAATATAGCAATTAAAGAATTTATTTTTGTTTTTTTTTCTATTTTATAATATATATATATATATATATATATATATATATATATATATATATATATATGAAATATATCAATGTGGCTTTAAAACCATCCTTCTACCATTGTTGAATACAGAGTCTAACAAAAAACTCCAATTAACATATATTTCTTTTATAACAAACTGTTGGTGGAGCTGTTACTGAATTTTATAGAATTCTTCAAACAATATTTAAAGAATGCTTTCCTCTTACTACGTCGAAGGTAGGAAGGTCCTTTCCTGTGTTGTATGATAGGGAGAGAACTAAATTAATAAAAAGGAGAAACCTATTATAAAATGTATAAAAAATCAAAATCGACTTATTTGAAAAGTATAAACCTGCAAGAAAGCTAATAAAACCAAAAGGTTTTTGGTCCTTAGTTACTTACAAAGAAGAATCTTTTAAGAGTACTAAAAATAAAGCTGAAAGCTTTTATATATTCTTCATTTCAGTTTTCTTATGAAGAAAATATAATTCAAATTGAGAACCCTTCCAAAGTATAAGAAATTCAGTATTCAGATCTCGCGGAGTAAAGATAACTGAAGGTGCCTCGTGCAATCGAAGGCGAAACGTGGGATAGTAATTTCAATTTGACACGGTCTAATCCCAAAATCCATGATTTCTGAATTTCACTAATATTATGAAATTATTTTTTAAATTAAAACTTTTGTTTTCTAATTACGTTTAAATTTTAAAAAACCTTACTCTTTAAGTGTACATATTTGATTTAATTTTAACAATCTTTATTAAAAGCTGTTCTGAATAATTAGGAAATTTGAAAGTATTATTCACTTTATTCTTATTCCAATGTAGACTTGAAATAAACACTTTAGCTACAGGGTCACTCGCTGAAGCAGGCCACTCGATTTTGCTCCACTATAGTTAAACTAGAAAATTCGATGACCTAACTTATACTTTTTCGTTGGTACTGTAGAAAGTATTATTCTGCATTTAAATTTCAAATTTCAATTCAGGTTTAATCGAAAACGACACCGAAAGCATAACTCCGGAGTTTTTCTCCTGAGCTACCTAACCCAACACAATGTTTTTGGGTGCATCTAATTTTTTCGGAAAAACGAGTTTCAAATAATTTGTTTAACAAATAGTTCTTATTTGCTAAACAAGAAGATATAGTGAGTGGTTTTGCCAGCATAAAATAGAATTTTGCCTATGTAATAATACTGTAATAGTTAAATAGTAATTAAAATGTTTAAAACATTTTGGGATAAACCAGTATTTTACTTTTTACTCGCAGTAATTTAAAATTCAATTTGGGTAAACTGATTATTGGGTAATATTTTTGGTAAAACTGTTTTGCATGCATTTATTAGTCGAGCAGAACTAAATGTCCGTATAGTTTTATTTTTAATATATTCCAGATGCATTATATTTTTGAGGTTACAACATTATATTCTTTAGACGGTTTTTACAAAGTATTTTAGCGTAAATTCTTTAGAATATATAAGGTAGTTGAAAGAGAAATATCTGATTTGAAAGTATTTTACAACTAAGGCAGACATAAATAATAAGGTTAGTGAAATAGAAGTAATGCAGAATTAAGAAACTTTTGGTAAATTTAGTTACATATTTGAACTTAAAGATACATATCACAATACAAACTGAATTGTAGTTTTCACTACCAGTTAACTTAAATATTTATTATTATTCTTAGTATTATTATTATTATTATATCTTATCTCGTTTATTTACTATAAACTTTAATTTCATAAAATTCGCCACTGAAAAAAACAGGATTAAATGTGTTAAGGATCACCGAAACCTTTTACTACTTTAGTTTAACACCACATATTCTACTTCATAAAGTCCGGGTGGCTTATTAGATTTAGAACCCCGATGTCATATATCTGTCTTTCTCGTTCGTAGATTTTCCGGCTTATTGTCGATAAAAGAAGGAGATCGAATTGGTATCTAGGACGATTCGTAATGGAACATCGCGTCTGGAAATCTGTACCGCGGGAAGTGATTCCGGATTTGCAGGATCGATCACGTGTCCCTAGGGCGTTGCTGTTTTAAAAACGAAAACTTCTCTTGCATGGAATACGAATGCCATAAAAGAACATCACTACGTCTTGAGTTGAACATTATTGCTTTATATGTTTTCGAATGTACAACAAGGCTTTTACTGATATTGGATATAAAATTGCTTAAGTGAGATTTGTTTTTAAATGGATAATATTGAAGATGATGATTAAGATATACTTTACTGAAGCAGACAATGAAATATCTATTTTTTCGTTCCTGAATTGAATAAAAATATTGGTTAGGAGCAAATTCTTCGATTGTTGTGTATGTAAAGAAAAACAACTTTTTTTCTGGAATACTTATTGGTCCTTCCAAGATACATATTGATTATATTTAGAAGAGTCGCCGTTTAATCTTAATATTAGCTTTCATGCAACAAGATTTTTACAGCAAGAACAGTAGTAAAGTCACAAAATAGAAATAAAAAAATAATTCTTGTTTAAATAAAAAAAGTACGTCATTAATGGCTACTTGTTTATATTTTCTAAATGGTAAAATGTAAAAAAGACAATTACGTAACCTTAGATATTAAAGCAGAATCTAAAGCGCATTTAAATTTGGGCACTTTTATTTTAACAAAGCGCAAGTTTGGGTAGCCCCAGCCATTTTGGGGTGCCTTTAAAACTAAAGGGTGTCATTTTTCTCTTGTTACAAAAAATTTACAAATATTAATATATCAGTTCCTTTACTTTACTAAGTAAAGATCAAAATACAGCATATTTAAGGAACTTAAACAATTAATTCAGAAACTTAACCCAATTTTTAACAGCCTTGGTTAAAATAAGCCAACTGTGCCAATGAATCCAAAAACATCAAACTTATACGAAATGGTTAAAATCGATAAGTAAGTTTCATTGGCGCTTCTGTTTATTTCATAGCAAAATGACTTAATCGGACCTTAAGAGAAAAATTAATTTTCTCCTTATATGCAATTAAAAATAACCTTCAGTTAAATGAACGAACTTAATCATATTAATCTACCAAGCAATTTCCTCTTGGTTTCCTTATTGAAGATTTGCTGTAGAATAATCATTAATTATCATAGAAGGAGCCCACTGGGATCCTGTCTCTATTAAAGAAATTTTAATCTTTAGATTACATTAAATTAAATAACAAATTATATAGAATGCTAGAAGGTCTTCCTGTGGGTTCTAGTTTGTCACCGTATCTGGCTGAAATTTTGATGTCACTACATCACGGTCTATAATTAACAAATTTTTGTCTTTAAATAACTATATTACTTTGCGTTTTAATTTCCAATAACCTGAATATATAGACTGTCTATACGAAGCATAATTGGTCTTTGGTTGTAACCTCTGTCTTCAGAGGAAACTACTTTACTCCACAGACCAATGTTATAAACACATAACATGGCTAGAATGTGAAAAAATAGGCAATCCATAAGTTAAAAAAATACCAAATATTTCTTTTTGTGGTATAATTAAGTTAATAAATTTTCTAAAATAAGAACAGCAACACACTTTTATATTCCATGGTTTCATACATAGGAGTATCTCTTATAAGAAGGTAATAGGTGCTAGTCTCTTACTAATTATTATTTGTTGGTATATTATATACTTCTATTAAAAAATGTAACATTTACTTCTGATATTTTTCGGAATTCCTATAAAGATTATAAGTAATTCCACGCTTCTCACCTTATTAAGTCGTAACATTTACAAGAAAAATCAAACCAAGGAATCAATTAAACTTTAATTATGATACATAATACTCGCAAGAAATAACTATTATTTAATATTAGAAACACTTTGTCAAAACTATACTGTAACAGATAAATAAAGTGTTTCATTGCATTAGGACTTAGCATTATTACAGCCAATTTGCTAGGGTTGTTCTTCGTCAATTAAACTCCGGTCTGCTGCGCTGAACTTAATTTTATTCAATACATCCAACTTTAAAAATTCTTTAGTAACAGATTTTTGGGCGTAAATTAATCCATTTGGTGAAATTTCTCAAGATATTCGGATCACCTAATTTCACGATCTTTCCTGTCTATAAATAGAAATGGAACGCCTATTTTTTTCCACATAACCCATATATAGAAAATACAGAGAAACACTAAATATACTAAGCTGACAAGTAGCCGGATTACTTTTTCTTTCATCTCGTCTTTCTTTGCACCGCCTCCTGTAATTGTTTCTCCGCTAAGCTGTCATAATCTACCTACAGGCGTGCCCTTAGAAATCAAATACATCAAAAATAACACTGGAATCTTTACTAATAATAGAGAGTAAGTGCCAAATATTTATTGGTCAACGTAAACTCAGGTATCTGTAATGTGTTATAGTGATAGAAGATACAAAATCAAGTTCCAGGAATTATTACCCTAAGCCATAATATACCACCAAACGACATTAAAATAAAGAAAGAATAGCAGTTTGGTGCTCCAGTGGTAAGAATGTCTGCTTACCGATAAAAAGGTTTCAAGTCTCTCTCTCTCTGGTCCCATTATTTCGTTTCTATAAATATAGGAGAATCTCTAGATTTCGCAGCTATAATGCCAACCAGTTCAGCAGTAATTACTCGACTGAGCTCAAAATGTATTTGACTCGTCCTTATCTACTCCATTGGGCAGGGGGAGAGTCGTCTGTCTAAACTATGTCACTTTCTTTGGTTTAGAGATATCAACTGAGGTGCTGCTCTGTTCATTATCTTCTATGGGCAATGACCCTATAGTTCTTAGTGGAGTCGCAACCGCCAGCCTGCAGCTTCCAGCTGTTTGGCTGTCTCATAGCTGGAGAGGATAGAAAGACTCCATCTATCGGATTCGCGGGTTGTCTCCAGATTGTTCCAACCCGGAGCTGTTTTGAAAAGCAAACCATTCCACAACTTCTTTAACTATTGGTTGAGAGTTTCGGATACCCGCCTGCGCTAAATGTCTTACGTCCTTTTATTAATGATAGGCAGCCTGATGGAAGCCAATTCCTTGACCTTGTCTTCGGCTGATACTAAGTAATAGCTATGTTTGGTCACTATCAAGTTTCTAAAGTGCAGTGTCCGTTGTCGCAGACACCCAGGAAACCTTATCATTGTCTTTTTCGTCTCGGTTAGGAGATAAGATAGGATACTCTCAGCTTCAAGCTCAATGATGCTTCCGCTCTGTCGGTCTGATCTGATCTACTCCTTCGCAACCGCACTCTGGGAATCCGGCTTCTCCTTGATCTTGGGTCTCCTCCATGACGGAGTCGTCGACGAAATGGCGGCTTCGCAGTGGAGAATTTTTAAGGGCCGGATGGATGCTGAAGCGACGGGAGGCTATACTGGCTTCGATTTCTTCGCAGCCCGTTTCTTTTCCTTTGCCCTCGAACCTTTTTTTGCCTTTATGAGCTGCTTTGGCACATAAAGCGTCTCGTTTTTCTTTGAATACGTTCCGGGATGCCCTAGATGATTCTTCTGTCACCCTTTCGCTTGCAAAGTTACTTAAAACGATCCTAATAGAACTTCTTCTTGTATGGGCGTGATGTCAATCCTTTCCTCAGAATTTGTGGGATCCTGATGAGCAGGTATGGTATTTTCTTGCACTTCTTTCTCTTGGCTATTTCTTTTTTCTTCCATGTTTAAAAAAATTATGTGAGTGTAAGTGTTGGTGTATCTTGCATATGAAATTACTACATAGAACTTATTCCTTAGTTAAGTTTTGCTGAAACGTATGGATTTTAAAGTATAAACTAATCAGGAAATAACATGGTATAAATAGTTGAATCCATATAATACCACTAAAATGCAATCGAATTCTTTAATTACAGGAAAAATAATTTAGATTTTTGTACTATATATAACATGCACTTTAAAGTTTAAAAAAAAACCAAACAAAAAATTAAATTTTAAAAATCAAAATTTAGTTGCGCTCAAAACGCATAGAATTTAAACAATTTTATGGCTTTTACAGTATCAAATTAAGTACGAAGTTTTAATGCCCCACCAAGTTCTTCTCAAAGTGTCAATCCCCGGTGATTTAAGTAGATCGCGAATGTAGTTTTCGTCAACCCGGCATCAATACATAAACCTCTCTCATGCTGACTCAAGGCAGCTTCTTTATAACTAGGCTAGGCTAAACAGGACACTATTGAACTTTACTTTTATGTCAATTTTTCCGGTTGGCTTGGTATTCATTGGGAGACGGTATTCCACCTTGGCATTTGGTAGAAGGAAGTACACATGTTGAGAGGAACGCTAAAATGCATATTAATTCTTCTCTAGCTCTTTCTTTGTTCTCGGCCTTAACACTATATATTCTACATATATACCCCATTGTATATTTCATTTGGAAAATGAAATATTTATACTTTATTAGGAACTGAACATGAAAGTGTCTCGAATTAGAAGCATTTATATTATTTAAAGCTTTACAACATCTAAAGCTTAAAGCTAGGCTTATTATGTATGTACCTTCTTTACTAATATTAGTCGTTGGTAGTCAGCCTACCGTGATGGTTGCATTATCAGTTCACTTTGTTTATAGCACAACAACATGCAAATAGAATATTAAAGCATAGTGTAGTAGTAGTGACATTGACTTTAAATAGAAAGCCAAAGTAGTGATTTGAAAACTTGATAAGGAGTGCAAAGTCAAGATTTTATAGAGGGTTAACAAAGAGAGGTTCTTTCAGTTCTTGAGTAAAATTCTTTCTGGCAGTAAAAAAATTAATATATAGATCTGAAATACGAACCGAGCTAATACGTCAAATATATTTTAAAGTCACTCTAAATTAAACAACTTCAAATTTGCAGAAACATTTAGCCAAAATACGGAAATGCTCTCGTTTTACAAATAGAGGGATTACTAAATTAATAGTATTTGAAAAGAAAACACTGATGTGAAGTAAGAACGAATCAACGCTGAGTTGTATTTTAGTAGTAATATTTTAGCAAAAACGGAGTTTTAGCGGTACGATTAAATAACTGGCCCTTATTAAAAGCAACAGCGAACACTGTAATTTTGACCTAATAGACTGTAAAAACTAGAATTATATCTTACTATAGCGCCTTAATTATTGAAATGTATCTCACATGGCGATGATATTTTTTAACAAATTAATAAAACTAAAAGAGTGATAAAGTACTCACAACAATAACTAAATATTAATAATTAACTGAATTTTCATCTTTATGACGACCCCGGAATATAAATCTACATTAACAATTTTTTTTATTACGATATTGTCAACGGCAAGTTGAAGATGCCGAAAATTGTTAATAACAAAAAAAGAAAAAATATAAATATGCTATTGGCATTTTCAAAAATCCAGACAAGATTTTCTTTAAGACGTAATAAATATGTAGATACCTAATATAGAACGGAGCCTTTCACGGCTTTGGTCAATTAAGAAATCATGGTTCTTGGGATTAGACCGTGTCAAATTGGAATTACTATCCGACGTTTCGCCTTCGATTGCACGAGGCATCTTCAGGGATCTTTACTCCAAGAGATCTGAACACTGAATGAGTTCGAAGAGATTCAGGCGGGCTTTTATACCCGACTTGTGCTCGCCTTGACCCTGTGTTGAGATCGGTTTACACGTGTGATGTAGATACCCGTATCCCTAATTTTTTGTATGTTTAAATATTTCAATAGATTCTCTAATTTTTCGTTTATAAAAGCCTGGAACCGATGCTAGAACCTCGGTTTCCTTTACATTTATGTAAATTTTATTTTAATTTATTAAAAAGAAACAAATTCTTCAATCTACTGTAGCTGAACACCAGCATAACACTAGCCATTTCATAAATGTAAAGGAAACCAAGGTTCTAGCATCGGTTCCAGGTTTTTATAAACGAAAAATTAGAGAATCTATTGAAATATTTAAACATACAAAAAATTTCAATAGGGTTACGGGTTACGGTCTACACCACACGTGGAAACCGATCTTAACACAAGATCACAGTTCGGCGTTACTTTTAACTTTCATTAAATACGTTTTAATACTATTAAATAAATGTATTATTACTCTTAATTAAATGCTTTTTTAGTATTTTAACTCATATTTACTGCTTTTAATAACTAAATAATTAATTAGGTTGTACAAAATAATTCATCTGCGCAGCCTTTCGATTTAATTAGTAAATGATTTTTGTACATCATTATACAGGGTGTCCATCGGAAAAATGATATCGAAATGCGGTTTTCACCGAATGGCTTAGATTTGCCCCGAGTTTTTTCTTGTCAATTTTACCAAATTTTTCCATTTACCCTAGGATCGCTGAGAAATACCTATTTTTTGGGATTAAATTACTGTTTTATTTTAAATGGAACACCCTACATATTTTTATGGTCTTGGATACCCTGATACTTCTTCTGTTCAAAAATACATAGTTTGGGGATATTTATTTTAAGTTCTTAGATTTTAAAATTAACTTTGTAAACTGTTGCATAATAATTAACCTTTATGTTTACATAAATTGTTGCTTCGTCTGGCATTGCATTAGAAAATGTTCTCGTTAAATCTAGATTTTCACATATGTATCTAGTATCTTTGTTCGTAAGTGTGGGGATAATTCGTTGAAATGATTGAATTTTGTATGCCTTAGATCTAATAATCTTTAAAAGTCGCTCTACTCTTCGACGTCATCCATCGCTATCCATTCTTCGTAGTTATGCGTCACCATAACTATCAAGTGTGCTTCGGAACAAAAGTATGTAGACGTCGGCGTCGTCATGTCGACCATTAAAAATAAGTTTGTTGCCAAATGCAGCTGTCAGATTTTTAATTTTTTCGATTTTTAAAATGTTTAATCAAATTGAAAAAGCATTTTTAGTAATCACATATGCAGAAACGAAATCAATAACAATATCCAGACGCAGATTTCGTACAGTACACTAAAAAAAGCCTCCGTCCAGAAAGTCGATTTTGTTATGGGTGCAACGCTTCATAGATACAGGCTCTTTGGAGAGAATCAAGCGACGTGACAATCGAGCAGACGTGCTACTAAACGAAGTCTTAGCTTTAAGGGAAATTTTAAGTAATAATAATTATAAAATATCTATTCGTAAAATGGCCTCCACATTGATGATGTCGAAAAGTAAAGTAAAGCGACTTTTAAAGATAATTAAATTTAAGGCATACAAAATTCAAACATTTCAACGAATTATCTCCACGTTTACAAACGAAAATACTACACATATGAAACAATTCTAGATTTATGAGACAATTTCCTAATGCGCAAATAATAATGTCAGACGAAGCAACATTTTATTTAAACGGAAAGATTAATAAATATAATTACCGCATATGGGGAGAGGAAAATCCGCGAGTATTTGTCGAATTTGAAAGGGATTCGCCAAAAGTAAATGTTTGGTGTGCGGTGTCGTCCACCAAGGTGTACGGTCCTTTTTTCTTTATGGAGAATACCGTCTTTCGAGCTAACTATTCATGTTACGCGACATCGCGATATACAATGAAATGAAAACATATATCCTAATAAATCGTTTTTTACTGTTACTAAAAAAATCATAGTAATAAACTAATACATCCGCCTATTAGAGTAATTTTATCTCTAAATAGTACTATCAGTTATCCGAAAGAGAATTTCCATATAACACGACAAAGTTACATCACTAGCGTTGATTGCTTTATCTGTCTTCAAACGTAAGCAAAGCTTTTACGAATATTGGATATAAAGAAGGAAATTTACGCCTGCAGTTTAAACGGATGGTATTAAGGATACTCGTTAAGATATATTTTATTGAGATAAACATATTGATTAATGGTGATGAGACTAGAAGAGCTACTCGTGCATAATACATTGCTAGCCAATATTAGTTTTTATCTATAATGGGTGAAAGGGAAATAACCGCTCATTTTTGTTTAAATTTGATTTTTTAAATTTATTTGCCATTTAAACATGGCTTTTTAGCAAAACTGAATAAAAATATTTAACTTTAAATTAATTGAAGCAAATATTTAATAAACTTACTCACCTCAACATGTAGACTAGCCCGTCTACGGAATGTTTCGATACATAATATTAACACTATTATTTAAGCAAGCATAGGAAATTATGTCATTTACCTTAAATTTTTATAGACACATAGTAGTTGTACAAATACTTTCATCCTATCGGGACTCATCAGTGCGCCGATCGTAAGAAACATTAAATGATAGAAAAGAATTGATTTCAAAATTTGTCAATTTTTTTGACATGTAACCTAGATATGAAAAAAAAAGATAGTTTGCAGACATCTATAATGTTATTTTTAAATGTGTTCAGGTTATTTGTTGCGTTTAGATTGACAAACAAAAATATGTTTTGGCTTTTTCGCAACTGAATAAAAATATTTAATTTTAAATTAATTGAAGCAAATATTTAATAAAATTACATACCTCAACATGTAGACTAGTCTGACTCTCGAATGTTTCGATACATATTTAAACAATATTATTTAAGCAAGCATAAGAAATTATGTCATTTACCTTAAGTTTTTATAGACACATAGTAGTTGTACAAATACTTTTATCCTATCGGAACTCATCAGGGCGCCGATCGTAAGAGAGAAACATTAAATAATATAAAAGAAACATTCCATAGACAGACTAGTTCACATGTTGAGGTATGTAATTTTATTAAATATTTGCTTCAATTAATTTAAAGTTAAATATTTTTACTCAGTTGCGAAAAAGCCAAAAAATATTTTTGTTAGTCAATCTAAACGCAACAAATAATCTGAACATATTTAAAAATAATATTATAGATGGCCGCAAACTATCATTGTTTTATATCTTTATATCTGGGTTACATGTCAAACAAAATGACAGATTTTAAAATTTTGAAATCAATTCTTTTCTATTATTTAATATTTCTCTCTTACGATCGGCGCACTGATGAGTCCCGATAGGATGAAAGTATTTGTACAACTGGTATGTGTCTATAAAAACTTGAGGTAAATGACATAATTTCTTATGCTTGCTTAAATAATATTGTTCATATTATATATCAAAACATTCCGTAGACAGACTAGTCTACATGTTGAGGTATGTAATTTTATTAAATATTTGCTTTAATTACTTTAAAGTTAAATATTTCTATTCAGCGAAAAACCCAAAAAATATTTTTGTTTGTCAGTCTAAACGCAACAAATAATCTGAACATATTTAAAAATAAGAACTAACTATTAAATGACCCCTATCTCAGAAGGTACAATGCGGCAAGACCCAAGCAGTTGTTTTCTGCTACTGTATACAGACAAAAACTTGCCATGAGCAAGAAATTATTTTATTTGTACGTATTTAATATTAATGTAATTTAGGGCATGAAGTTGTGCTACGTGTGTTTAAAAACTGTGCTTGTTTATGGTAAAGCATGACAAAATGTCTAGCACAAGAAGGGGGTATGTTTGAGTAGTTGCTAAAGCTGACGCTTAAATATACACAAGTGTTGTGCATAATATCTATTTAAGTAAAATTTAATCTAATTTTTTTTGGTATTCAAGAATCGCTTTTTATTTTTCTATAAAAGCAGCGACCAATTTAGTGTTTCGCTCGAATTAATAAATGAGTTTGACTAATTAAATGACAAATTGCTTCCTGTTCCGTAATATTTTCCTAACCAATGACACTAAACACAGATCTATTCGTATTCAAGAAGCAACGTGATAACTCGAATTGAAGCGTCTGCATTTACTGCGCAGCTAGCTGACATACTCAAACTCGTGTGACTGTTTCCTATGTTCCCTAGTAGCTTTCCGCATTCGGTAAACAAGTTGGTTGCTGAGTCTTGGTAAATTTGAACCCACCACTCTGGCGTTGATACGACAATTAACAACCCTTTGCATGTTTGGATGTCTTCTTCCCAATTCATTTTAAAACTCGAGCCAGTATTTTGCAGAGAGAGTGCACGTTGGTGCACCTATGTAAATTTATTGTTCAAAATAAATACATAAAATTCATATCTTTTGTATGAGTCATTTTTCACACAAACACTGGAGCACGTGAATTGGTTTAAATGGTTGTGTTTTGTAATATTTTCAGCCCCGTCCCTACGACCCCTTAATTTGTAGGCTCCTCAACTTTTTTTTAAATGCCAACCTAGGTCATGTGGGGGCTCTATGAGAACGTCTTTTAAAACTGAATCTAATACTAGCAACAAATTAGGGGTATACTTATTTCATTGGAGTAAGACGAGTCCTCATAAGTTTTCAATTAAAATTAACTATCATCGTAAATTCTTAGAGAAATTTCTTTTGCGTTCGCCTTTTTTATGACTCGAAATTTACTTCCCCTTACTTGTCCTGCAGCTTAGCTGGTATTTATTATTGCCCCATACGTGAAGAAGCAACTTCCTAATAGCACACATTTTTTTCATTGCAAAATGCAGGTAAAAAGGTACCCAAATTCTTGAAACTCTAGGACAGTTTTTTCCACATTTGGTTGTTATGACAAATAAATAATAAATTTATATGGCAAATAAATAATAAATTCAGTTAATCTTTCAGTTTCAATAATACTGCTATCAGAAAGGCAACGCAAGCTTATTGAAATTTTGATATTTCTTCTTCTTGGAGACAAAGTACGGAGCCAGGATGAAGTTTGTGTATTGTTCAATGAAAACTTTCCCGAGATTACGCGGTCAAGTGTGAGTAGGATAATTTACAAATTTGAAGAGCAGGGACCAGACTTAGCTGAAGACAAAAAACATGATATACTCCTATTAGTACAAGAAAGTTCACATTCTTCAACTAATACCTCAGCGCTAAATAACGATGTCAGTAGAGCTTCCGTACAGCGATTATTGAAGAGTCAGAAGACCACCCGTATAAAGTGCATGTTGTACAGGAACTGCTTAAAGATGACTACGATAAAAGATTACAATTCTGTAAAGAAATGATGGGCAAATATGATGACAGTAACATATTTTTTCAAAATATTATCCTCTCCGATGGGGCTACATTTTATTTAAATGGAATGATCAAGACATAATTATCGATTCTGGTCTGATCAAAAAGTACAGTGGATACGTGAGAGACATACACAACATCCCCATAAAGTTGATGTGTGAACTGGACTTATTTGAAGAAAATCTTACTGCTGAGTGTTACTTAGATTTCCACTCGATTTAACAGTAGTAGTAAGCTAATGCAGGTAATTAGCTTACTACTACTGTTTTCTAACGAGGGTGATCCAGATATTCCGCATGAAGGGATATGGTTTCAACAAGATAGCGCACCACTGCATTTTGGTATAAATATTTGAAGGTACTTGTACGAATTTGGATTTCTTTCTATGTGGTATAGAAGTCAGTTCGTTGCATAGTAGTAACTGGCTTTACATTGTAATAGGTTAATCTGCTAACAAATACTTAATAACATAGTTATTGTACAAAAATATATTTTGAAAGACAATCGTTTTTTCCAAAATGGTTATTTATATTAAAACACTCCCTTTGATTTTCTCTTTAATAAATATTACGTCACGACTACGTATATCATATTAATGTTTAAAAAATTTAATACTAGAAGCTACTAATTACTACTACTTACTACTACTAATTACAACAAGGAGCTATATTTTTGATAATTTTTAATTTTTTGTATATTTTAGAAGTATAAATGAATCATTAAAGAGTTAAGAGTTTAATTTGATTTTTGTTGCAATATGCTTCTTTATAACTTTACATTGTATACTTAAATATCAAAATCTTTATAGGGCAGATTATTCCAGATAATTATTGTCAGGGTGTATCAGACCAGATCCTTTGTTAATCGAGCACCTGTAACTACTCTAGGTTATGAGACACTTTAAGTTACTTCAAGAAGTTAATAGCTGACAATAGTTGTGAATATATATAAGAAATAAATAAAACATGACTGTTAAGTTTTTGTATACGCTTTTTAATAAATCATCTGACGAAAGCAAAAAAAGTTCATTAAAAACAGACTTTTACACTGTCTTATTCTATCGTAATTTTCCCAGTTTATGAGCTTAGCTAGATTACTTTATAGGCGAAGCGACGGATGGCGACATGAAAAGAGAGGTGTTAAGCCTATTCACTATTCGCCCATTCGTTCATTCGTCCGCAAACATTCAATTCGTCAATTCATATAAATGAACGAATTGACAAATATTTCATCCTCAAGTTATCAACTTTTAAGCCCTCTACGCACTATTCGTCCATTCGTTGATTCGTTCGCATAGCGTAGACGGTCCCATTCGTCCGTGCGACTCCCGCGCGGCGATTCCGTTTTTTCGGTGAATAATCAAGTAGGCTTTGATTCAGGGAACCATTCGTCCGTATTAAATCTTTTGTTTTTTAGGTATTGTGAAACATTGAAATCCATGAAATCCATGCTAACGAATTAAATAAAAACTGAGAAATAGTGTTCATGAAACATTCCTCTTGAAAATACATAAAAAACAAAAGACTAAATTCGGACGAATAGTTTGCCGAGATCAAAGCCTACTACTTGATTATTCCCCCAAAAGCGGACTCTTCACACTAAGCGAACGAAAGATATCGAGTAGCTGGGATTAAGAAGGAAATAAGTAAATGAAAAAAAACAAAGCTATTTTTTAAATAAAGAAAATGACACACACTAACCAAAATTTCTGTTACCTGTTACGAGTGCGAATATATTATATTTACCTGTCAGGAAGGGTGGTTCAAAAATACATGAAAAATAATAATATTTATTTAAGTAGGGTCATTCTTTAATAACAATAAAAGTTTTGGTAGGACCAAATTTCTACTGTTTCAACTAGTCAAAAAAGAAAAATGTATATATATTTATAAATTGCATATAAATAAATTCATAGGACAAGAGTGCTACTGTTGTGACACTTAAAAAATAAATTGTATTTGATGTTTTAGTCTTTTAGAAATCAAGACAATATGATTCTGGTTCTACTTTAGTTTTTATATCATTATAACACAAGTTATTATTAAAATAAAATTTATTCGTGTATCTGATAACTCATTATGTATTAAAAAAATATTATTCGTTTAGTTTTCTTGTCTTTTATAACCCATGTTAGAATCGTCCCAACTGACAAGTAAATATCATATATTCAGACTTGTAACAGGTAACAACAATTTTGATTAGAGTTGTTTTGTTTGTCTAAAAAGTAACGTTTCACACCTAGTTCGTCTGTGTATTTTATGACCCATGTTAATTTGTCGTGTTCGCTTGGACTAATAGGTTGTCTAACTATTATGATTATTAAGGAAATACATAAATAAATAAACAAGCTAATAGATGATAATAGCTGTAAAGAAATGAAAGAATAATATATTATTAAAGTAAATACTATACTTTTTCTACGAATATAACACAATATAAATAAAATACAGTTATTTAAATTTTGTATACGCATTTTTTCACTCTCCCTGGGGCGATGCGGCATTGCTGTACACCTTGCGTCAGTACAATGAGAAATTAGTATTCTTTAATATAGGTCGTTTATAAATATAAAATACTAATGCCATACACATACAAGATATCTTTAGTTTTTTTTTACTTTTTACTTAATAAATTTTCAAATAACTAAGAAAGTACATTTGTAAAATTTCTAAATATCTTACCTTTGTTGCCAGGTAAACAGTATCAGGTGCATATTTTATAAATCTGTTAATTTCCATTGGGGTCAACGTTTTAAACTTTTTGGCTCTGTAACCTTCCGACTTTCGTTTTAAAAATGCACGTAATGTATGATAGATTTCAATACTTATATATATTTTTTAATAACAAGCGACTCTTTAACATCGAGTAATATGCCCATAATGAGGAAAATTTATATTTTTTTAACAACTCTCCAAAATAGGCAAGGATGTTTTCCGAAAATGAAATAACAGTCTTTTGACTTCTCTCTATAAATAGTTTATACACAATTTTATACTTTTTCCTTGAAATTTCTGGTAATAATTCGTCCGAAGTGGTTTTGGCTGATTCAGTAATATTTGGCGGTGTACTATCAATCTCACTTTGATCGCTTAAACTCATTTCAACTAACTTTTAAGAAAAAAGTTTAGGTAAAACAATTTATTTTCAATATAAATGTGAAAACATATAAAATTATGGCGTCGCCTGACGTGTCGATTATGCTCTTTTGGTTTTTCATGGCATTCGCGATGAATTGTTTAAACCGCGGTATCAAATACTGTATTGACCAATACAAATTGTTAAACGAAGGAATAATTTTGTGATTGGTTGCAGCCTGTGAGTAATAAAATCATTAAATTAATTAATAGTATTATCTACTACTAAAATCACTTTTGTAATAAAAAATTATTTGGTAGTCCGTAAGGTTTTTATAGGCTTTTAATACATCATCAGATAAATGCAGAAATAGTACCCTTATAAAACATTTCATATATATCTAAAGTCGAAACGAAACACCTTAATCCGATACGAGACAAGCTCCACGAAATTTCTTATGGATAAAATAAAACAATATCTACATACCCTTTGCACGCAATATTGGAAGGGCCTTCGAAGTCATACCTGAAAAGAAAAATATCTTTTATTCCCAAGAAACCAGAAAATTTAAAGTAATGGTATTGTTTTGGGATAAGGTAGGGATTTAGATGTGGATTTGTGCAGTAGTGTAATATATTTAAATTTTTCAGGCGAAGACAAAATGTAATAATTTGGAATTGCATGGTATATATATTTATGTGGCTAGTGGTTTCCTGTATTGTAGTGGCAACAAAATAACAATAAGATTTAACTTAATTTTAATAAGATATTTTAGGGAGTCTCTGCAAAGCAAACCAAAAAACATATTTTAATTATCATAACTGTCAGCCTCTAGATAGAGCAGAAACATATGGCCCATTAAATTTAACTATATTTGGTTATAGTAACTGGTCGAGAGTAATACATTTTCTTAAATCAAGAAAACCTCTGTTAAATAACGGAAGCAGTCATAAAAAATCATGTGTGTCTCTCACATTGAAATTTAAATATTTTGAAAGGTATATAATATAGATAATAGTAAAAATTATGATAGGTAATATATTTCCTCAAGACAAAAAAAGATCTTTTAAACATGGGCTTGATAAGTTTCGTTACTGATTTGGGTGATCAGGTTTTGATATTTTTTTCATTTTGTAGTGAACACACCTATTAAAAGGTTCAATTTGAACTTAATTAGTACAATAATATGTAATAAATATTTAAGCCAATGGTTTATTTTTTATTTGATGACTTCTTTCGATTATATAACAAAAATTGTTTTACAGTAGTTTTTTGTAACTTTTTGCTAGAGTGAGTCGTTTTGGAGAACTATGAGCACATTATTTGCCACAAACCAACTTGACCTACACACTGTAGGCTAAGCTCTTTTTCATCACATTGCAAATCACTTTACAAAAATAATGCAATAGTAAGGGCACATATGCAGAGAAATATTTTGTTTTAGGATTACGTAAGAAAAATATACTTGATTTTCGAGTTTCTAAATATCCTTATTTTTCATGTAATAAAGTAATTGCCTGCCATAACTAACAATATTTTGTAAAATTTCTTCAAAACAACTTGTTCCAGCAAAAAATAAAAATTTATTTTAAAGCAGATTTTATCAACTAACTGGAACAAAGTAAAATTTAAAATAAATCAGTAGAGTAGATTAGTCAGTGGAACCCAACATTTTTAAAAAATAAATAAAACTTGTGCCGATATCTCCGACACTGATTAAAATTGTAACCTGCACCTTATTAAATTAACATACACAAATGGTTTTCTTAATATTTTGAAGCGTTTTAGGGAAATTGAAAAAAATATATAACTTCAGCTCTATGTACGTATTGTGAAAACCAAGAATTTGCGAATCCCTGTTAGGAGGATATCTATGTGAATAAAAATGTTTGCTGCTGCACATAAATCACATGATATCTGCAATGTGACAGAACGTGACAGATCGATGTGGGTCACCAAACAAAATATAGCGGTTGATCTTTAAAAACGCAATAATGGCGACAACAGATTTTTCTAAAATGTTTACATATCAAAAAAGTGTTAGATTTAATACTATTATACAAATTCATATTAAGTTCTATATACGTTTAAGGCCATATTATTATGGGCTTCGAAAGGTGTATAAAGCAAATGTTAACCAACAGAAGCTTGCAGAAATAGAAATGTAAAACAAATTAAAGCACAAAGTATCAGTTCATCATAAAGATTACAACGAATGTAACGAAAGAAATGCTAAGCAATAAACTTCGATAATTCGAATTTTCTATTTTCAGGATGATAACACCGTATTTACCTTAATTATGTATTGCAGTGGGATAAAGTTTTGAATACAAACGGTGTATCGAGTATCTTTGTTTAAATACTTTGTGTATTTTTGTGTATTAATATGTTTTTGTATACATATATTAAAAAGATCTTTGCAAATTCGAATTGTATTATTTGTTTTTTAAGAATAACCCAGAAAATTGACAAAGAAATTTACTCCACCATTTATGTCATTTATTTGTTTAAAAAACAAAATCACCACTGGCTCTCGAGTTTCGTTTAAAAGCCAACGGGGAAGCATTTTAAAGCAAATGCATTTAAGTGAGGTATAGTAGCGAGCCTAAAACTTTTAAAAGAATATCAGTGTGATTTGGGAAAATGAGAACTGCCGGATTCCACCAACATTCAGTGGCACTTTGAATAAATAAAATACTCTATTTGAGATGTTACTACGTACATACACGAAGACGCTTAAAGTAGTAATATTTTACCAAATAATGTTGTATAATTCAGAAAAATTAACAGTTTTTCGAATGCCTCCTGGAGGCCAATAGTAATAAGCGTATTCATCCCGAGACTCCGATATCCAGAAGTACCAGTATCCCGGTGAATTTCGAATATCAAAAATTTTGAAATTTGCAAACTGATCTCGAAAATATGCTGAAAATTATTTTTCAATAAATAATTCCAGATTGTTCATGGTTGCATGGAATACGTACCTATAACGGTTCTTCGCTACAATTTCCATCCGCCACTGAAAATGTAGAACGAGATAATTAAGAAAAAAGAGGAGGTTTACGTGGTTTACATCCGCAACAAATTAAATGATTTAAAAAATATAACCTACTAGTGTCGAGTCAGAGAGGGCCTTCTCCTCTGCAGACTTGTTAGCTGCCAAATTTAGATCACGAATAAGTGACTATAGCGATAGATAAAGAATTGATAGATTAGATGGATAGGCAACTTAATATACAAGATTGATTCCGTTTATTGTCTTCAAATTTTTTTTAAAAAATACAACAGGTATTTATTCCCAATTGATGCTCGTAGTATGTATGTACGTATGTTTTTTTAAGACTTAGCCAGTCGATAAGTTGTACTGTTGTTAAATATGTATACAACCCTGGAACAAAAAATACGTATTTAGTAAAGTGCATACAACTACAACAATGTCTTACTTGTTAGCCTTAATATTCGTAAAAACGGAAAGCTTGTTTGACTTTCCCAGTTTGTTGTAATTTTATTGTTTTATGATATTAGTGCGGATATGTTAGAGATCATTTTTCCAAGCTGTGCTTATCGTAAATGTGTACGTATTTTGGTTTGAAATTTTATTAGGAAAGTGGTATGTGTTTCAATTTCTCTAAAGCTAAACTAAAATTATAATTGAAATATAGATTTTTAATTATAAAAATGCTAAATTTTCGAATCTTACGAGCACATTTTTAGTTTTTATTTTGACATAAACTTCCGTACATTAATTCACCCGCTTATTTTTACAATAGTGAACATACTACATACAAATACGCCGTCAGCATCAATCTGGAATACACCGTTGTAATATTGATCGATCACCGACAATCTAAAAAAAAACAAAGAAATATAAATCGTATACTTAAATTAATACCCCAAATTCAAAAATGACAGAATAATGGCATGAGCGTTAGTGTTTGTATTCCTCGTTTCAATGACAACATAATCAATGTGCTGCCCTCCAGCGAACGTAGTCTGCATAGAACGAACATTCGGGGTGCATTATCAGTACGCCGCGTGCTACACGTATCTGAAGCCGCGAGCCACACGTATCTGAAGCCTCGACGAAAGGGGGGAGGCTTGTCAAAAGCATACCGTTTCTATGGAAATGCAGAGTCTTAGCCAATCACTAATGAGTAATGCATCATTTTCGTAGATATTTCATAGCTTAATATTATCAGTGCAATATCCATTCCCCCTTGATGCTTAAATCAGTTTTTCTGTTTCCGATTATAAAGAATTTTGGTCACAAATGATGTCAATTTGCATTTAGGTATCTGTTCGTATGCATCGATTTTCTATATACAGAGTATCCCAAGGGACCATCCCTTTTCATTTGTACAAAAACATTTAGAAAGGGAATTGTGCCTTCTGATTCGATTTTTATTGTAAAGTTTATACTAGGATGTTGCGGATTCAGATGATCAAGAAATACGGGAGAAAACCTCCCGTGGGGATGGATATTGCAATAAGTATTTTAGACGATCAATTAAAAAATATAACAATACTACTCCACCAAATGAAACTAATAAGAAGTTATCGATGGGAAGTGTAGTTCTTTCATTTATACACGAAACCACAGATAAAATTGCAAGGATACTTCGCCGGTCCAGCATACGTACAATCTTTAATACACCCAAGAAAATCGGACAATATTTGTGATAGCCAAAGGACATTATTCCTTTCCAAATGAAGGGAGTATATGCAATTCCTTGTTCCTGTGGCGATGTCTGTATTAGAGAAACTGGACGATCCATATCGACTAGGCTTAAGGAACATGAACGAAGTGTTAGGAAGAAACAAATTGTACAATCTATTGTATCCGAACACCAACATGCCACTGGATGACATAGTTTTTTTAGTAATTTTTTGTCTCATCCGATTAAATACCACTAAATAAAGAAGGAATTTATCTTGGTGTATTTCAAGAACTATACATTAAACGCCTTAGTACTACTGAGGACACATTTTGAATGCCGCGCCTCCACCCTAAATAAAGTAATTTTATTTTGCTAGTTTACAAGTTGTTATGACGTTGTGTTTGACAATATAACATATATTATATATTTCTTGTGTTTGTAAAGGTGTTTATTTCTAACTGGAATAATTCGGCCGGTACCTGGAGGAAATCTTTAATTAAGATAATGGTACTAAGTAAAAAAAACTATTTTTACTTAAAACTTTCACTCTATTAAAGAAGACAAACTCATGACATATTTCGCCAACACTGGAGCTTTATCGGATCATTCAAATAGATTCTATTTGCATCACCCCAAAAAATAAAGAAGGCTAACTTCCATAGAACAATTACTTTTTTCTTGGAACAAATAACAAATATTTTGTAGTTTAACAAATTCGCGAATAAAATAAAACAAAGAACAATTTAAATCAATGCTAATAAAATATCCGGTTTGTCGAGAAATAAAAGGAAAGGTAATAAATTTTAGCTGTTTTAATGTATCTGTAAACAAGAAATTTACTTTATAGGAGGAAAAAATAGGAAGAAAAACCGGGAAATTGCACGTCACGAGTTAAGGTAGACAAGTCTATCAAGTGACAGGTGTATTTAGAAAGTTTTATTTTACTTTAGTTTATTTTTGCTTTTATACTAAAATAAACAGTTGTTGGCTTAAAAGAATAAAACAGTTAAGGAAGTTAGATGACGACAATATCGAACATATTTAAAGTTTTATGTTAGGTTGGTCGTTGTTTTATAGAAAACTATAAGTTTGGCTTCTAAGCAAATATATTTTCTGATTTTGGAGAAGATTTGATTACGTCAATATATCACCAATACTTCTATATTTTACGCCAACGATTGGATTTGGACCGCCGCTAAATATTTAAAAAATTTTAACAAAGCTTAAACGCTGCTTAAATTTTTCATTATGGTTAAAACTAGCAGTATCCCTCATACAGAATTACACCTGTTACGAATAACAAGGAAGAAAGTATAGTCTTCCAAAAAACATAACGCTAGAGAGGAAAATCATAGTACAAATAGAGAAATTTAAATACCTGGCATGAATGGAAGATAAGAGACTTGGAAATAAAAGTCAGAAAAGGCCCCCATACACTAGCCGATAATACGGATTTTGTCAGTTTATTAGGCTCAGCTGGACCAAAATTGCCTTTTTTGCTAGATTTTTCTGACTCAAAGATTTGATAACCCGATTAAATTTGCCTGATTTAATCACCTTGTTAATGTGGCAAATCTCGTTTTATATCAGTTTTGTCTTGGCTCGCGATCTGTTAGGAATCATGACAGTTATAATTTAAAATTATTCATTAACGAGAATAAAAAGACGAGTAAATGGGTAAAAAAAATAAAAGAAATTTGATGTGTTTCACCGTTTCTTAAAAAAATATTTTTAAAATAATTTTTTTGTTCCTTTTTAGGGGGTTGTTTCATCTTGTGTTTTTATATACACAGGTATAAAAAATTTGGCGTGTATCGCCTTTTTCTGATTTTTTTTCAGAAGGCCATCTGAATATAGCGGAAAAAATATTTTTGAATACAAAAAAATATTGTGTTTCACCGTTTTTCAAAATATGTATAATAAAAAAAATCAAGTATCTACAGGATGGGCATTTTATTAGGGGCCAGTATCTTTTCTCAGAAACTACCGACTTTAGAAAAAAAATGTTACACAAGTACAAAAGTTTCTTGGTTTTAAAAAATTGTTTATATTGTTTGAGTTTTAATAATACAGAGTGTCCGAAAAGTGTTGCGCCGACTTCAAAACAAGAATTTTAAATGGGATACCCTGTTTTTATATTTATAGATTCTTTGGGAGAAACAAAGGTAACTTTTATAAGAACTCCCTATTCGAATGTGTCATTTAGACAGAAATTAATTTCAGGTACTTTTTTTATCAAATTTATGCCCTCAGCAAACAGAGTCTTTTGTTGCTGTTAGTTAAGATTATTTATCATAATTTCAACCATAACTTAACTTAACTTAAGACTATCTCCTAACGATCTACGATGGCTAGGAGTCTTAAATTTTTACAGGGTGTTTCAGATCATTGGACATTTTTTTAAATTTTCAATTCGCAATATCCAAGTTTTTTTAAATGGGTCACCCTATATTTGATTTTTTTTTTGTAAAAGAGGCTAAACATACTTATCCACTAATGTATGTATATCCTATACCTAAATCTAATATTTAGAAATATATGGAAATTTACAACTAATTAATGTTGTCTATAATGTAAAGTCTTATATCCACAAAGGAAATTAAAGAACGCTCGAAGGATTTAATTTAATAATTAAAATTTTAAATAATCGCGAAAAAATACAGCAACACCTCAATTAGATCTAAATAATAGACTAAAGTTATGTCCTCCATTTTGAATAATGCATGTAGTATAAACGGACTCGAAATGTTGAATAGAATTGGACAAAAAATTGGTTTCATTTAAGTAGACTACAACTTCTCTGATACTTCTTTGCTCTCAGTTTACCGTAGTAGGCCTTTGTTGTTTATATACAATATCATTTAATGTTCCTTACAAGAAAAAATCTAGGAGGTAAGGTCTGGACGTCGAGCTGGCCACGAGATCGCTTCATTTTCCCCTATCCAACAGTTGCAATGTTGGTTTAGAAAGTCACAATATTGTTCTCCCTGTGGTACGGACCGCCACTTTGTTTCCATATTAATTGATCACGTTCGCAAGCCGGTATTTCATTGTCATTAGCAGTTGTATTTCTTTCCTTAGTATATCTAAATACTTTCTTGTGTTCCAGTTTCCATTAAAGAAAATTAATTCTATAATCCTTGATCGGTAAATTCCGCACCACACCTTCACGTATCGTCTTCCTTGCCTTTTCACTTCGAAAACGTTTTTCTTATTTTTATCGCTCCAATAATACGTATTTTTCCTATTAAAAACTGATGCCAATGTTTGGAAAAAGACTCATCGTCCAAATAATATTAGAGAAGGCATTTTCAGCAAAATCCATTAATCTATTACAAAAGTTTAACCGTGTCTTATCGTCTCTTTCTTCTAAATATTGAAAAGGTAAAAATTTAAATGCTTTACGTTTATTTATTTTTAGACAGTTTCTAAGACTGCCTCGTTTAACCAACCAACCATCCTGCCGGGTGGTGGAGGTTTCGGGTAAATCCTCAACAGAATTTCTTACTGCTTCTTTTTTGTTAGCACTTGATGTGGTTTATTCTTAGATTTTGAGAGTAAATTACTATCTTGCCTGAATTTTGCATACATTTTGCCAAATAATTTCTTTTCCGGAATTTACCTTAAAGGAAATTTTCTTTCAGAGCTGGGCTTTTCGAATTTTCTAAAAAAAATTCAAGCATATCTATTTTTTCTTCCACCGTATACATTTTTAAGGAAACTTAGAACTTTGAATATAATTAATGCAATTAAAATTAGACTGAAAATGTAAAATCTGTCAAAAATGGTTTTTTTCAAAAAATGTTCAATATATCAAATAGAGGGTGACCTATTAAAAAAAATTTGGTTATTGCGAATTGAAAATTTTAAAAAATATCCAGTGATCTGAGACACCCTGTATAAATCTAAAACTCCTAGCCATCGTAGATCGTTAGTAGGTAGTCTGTTGTGAGTAAAATTTTGTTAAATAATCTGAACTAAGAGCTGCACCTTTATTTCTCCCAAAGAATCTAAAAATGTAAGAATATACAGGGTGTTCTATTTAAAATTCTGGTCTTAAAGTTGGTGCAGCACTTGTCGGACATCCTGTATTAAATAATTAAAAAAATTGTTTACAACTAAGAAACTTTTTTACTATCTTTTTTTTTTCTAAAGTCGGTAGTTTCTGAGAAAGATACAGGCCCCTAATAAAATACCCACCCTGTATAACAATGACTTTATCCTAACTATTTATGTTTTCAATTTAACTTATATCGGTTTGTGCAAAATATGATGTTTGTACGTGTTTATACCCCTTAAAAAAATCGAAGATGTACGCCTATGACATTTAACATTTAGTCCCTGTGAGTCATTGACCTAAGCTATTTTTGCATATTTAAAACTAATCAATAAAACTGTTGCTTACACACACATTTATACATACATCATAAGTTTTTTTTAAATATTGTGTATTTAAAAATAAGTAATACTTCCCCTCTACAGCCCATAGAGGATTTAGTATATTGATGATACACCTTTTGAAATTCCTTTCTAAATGAAACACCCAAATTATAACTTTTTTTGTAACAAATTGCCAACTAGCATCAGGGAAAACACTTTTTTTCTTTTTTTTTTTGGTAAACTGAACCAATCCATCGTAGGTCTTGTTTTTTAATTCTTATTTAAATATTCTTTGCATTTTACCTGCCATAAATGAGAATGACTTTGGTAAATGTTTTATAGATTTAGTTCAGTCATTTTTACACTTAATTTAAAAACAAATTTTATTCGCCAATAAACATGCAAACGTCCACAAGCCGACCAACGATCCAAATCTGGCCAGTCGATTTCATACGTAGAGTAAATATAACAATCCGATGAAAGTCGACAAGCTTTTTATGCCCTTATTTGGCTCGTGCGTATGAAACTGGACAGCCGTTCGCTGGTGTGTGGGGGTGAATGGTACAAGCAGGAACGAGCTTCAATAAGCCTAAAAACATCTGTAATCGTTAATATAACAACAATGCCTTCGAATGATTATCCTCTCACAGACCAGCGAATAAATTGGACCGATTTGCTCCGTATGGATTTTGTCGGCAAATTAAGATCGTCCAGACGAAGTTTTCTAAATCGCAGACTTGATAACCTGATTAAATCTTGGAGGGTGTAGTTTTTTTATGATTATAATACTTCTTCTGAAATTGAAAAGAAGGAATGGCAAACGAGAAAGAGGAAGAAGTCAAACGTCATTGATGAGCAAGATACATAACTCGATGAACTTAAAGAGAGAACATCTGAAACATGCAGTTAAAGATAAGTATGCCTTCTAGCTAGCCAACCTTAAATTAGTTAAGAAAGAGAGAGAGAGAGACAAGGATAAATTCAAAGTCTTGAATCGAAAACAATTCACTGGACGTCAAAAAGAAATTCCTATGAGCAATTAAAAACAGTCTTCTAGTTGAGAAAGCTTGTTGTTTAGCTAAAATTGATTAATTTATTAGTATCATTTTTATACCCTCTTAGGAATAACCATATTTGCTATCTTAAAAACTTCTTACACAATATTCTAAAAAGAATATTTTCAACTATTAATAATTATTATTTCTGATTTTTTTTTTAAAATTATGGTATTCTCTAGACACTTGACGAAACAATTTTCAGCTGAAATTTTTTCCACTGATTTTTCATAAAATTAGCCTATTGTTAATTAACAAGTTTATTTAGAGTTTTCGTTTATGTTTTATATCAAGATGGATAATTGTTAAACAAGCGCCACTAGATTATTTCGCTTCGTGAAAACTTTATCACAATTATGCTAAATGAGAGTATTGACATTTTATTTGTTATAATATATTAGTTATTAATTATTGAATCTATCGAAAAGAAAAGACAGACAGGCAGACCAATGAAATTAATAAAACATATTTTTCGGCATCTAGGGACGTAAAACGCGAAGATCTAAAAAAATCTTAGAGGGGTGACTTTTTTATGATTAGAATACGAGGAAGTTAAAAACAAGAAAGGCAAACAAGCAAGAGGAATAAGTCGAACGCCATTAATGAGTAAAATATATAACAGAGATCATCTAATACATACAGCAAGAGATAAGCATGCCTTCTAGCTAGCCAACCTCCTTAAATTATGAGAAGGTACAGAGAGAGAGAGAGGATAAGGATACATTTAAAGTACTGAATGAAAGAAAATTCACTGAACCCCAAAAATAAATTCCTATGAGCACTTATTTGAGAAAAACCTATTGTTCAGCTGACATTAATTAGTTTATTCGTATCATCTTTATACCCTCTTAGGACTGACCATAAGTGCTATCTTAAAAACTTCTTATACAATATTCTAATAAATTAAAAAACAACACGCCACAAGCAACGCACCTGAAAACAGATGCCCGGTAATTAAAACCGATATAATTGAGGTCAGGAGGCACGAGTATAAACAAGGCGCACCATAAGTTGGCCTCCCAAAAACACAACTTTGTTTGTAAAGTGTGTGTGAAATTCTTTTCTTCGGCAATTAGTGCACGGATCTTGTCCCAAAATAATTAACATTTTTTTTTTTAAACTACAGATGACCAACTTTCCTCCACATTTTTTTCAACAGACACTGTGGAGTGACAGTAATTTAATATGTTGAATAGTGTGATACAGCTAACAGCTAATAGTTTTATGTAATACGAAAATTTTCACGGCTGGAGTCAATTAAGGCGTCATGGTTCTTGGGTTTAGACCGTCTCAAATTGGTATTATTTCCGACGTTTCGTTTGCGATTGCACGAAACATCTTCAGAGATATTCATTGCACCACAAGATCAAAATACTCAATTTTGATCTGTACTTACTAGAACTTATTAAAATTTAACAGGTTCTACACCCACGAACCATGATTTCATAAATAAATGATATGCTTAGGATATATAAAAATATCTCAATTTTTGTTCGAGAGAACTCTGAAAAACAATTATTTATATAAAACCCTGGCAAAAAAATAATAAACGTTATATTTAGAATTTCTGACAAAAGATGTTTTTTCGTGACTTCTTAAATTAGACAACTTTTAATAAAAAAGTCCCAAAGCAATTTTGCTTACATATTTTATTAAAATATATTTCCTTTCCTTAAAGAAACCTTTGACGATATAAATCCGAAAAAAAAGTAAAACTCTCAGTCTGGAAACACGGTGTGTATTTGATAATAATATCAGAAGAGGACAATGTGTATCGAAATGTATTCATTAAGGTTATTAGAAGCTTTAAATGGTACAATATTATATCATTTTAATTGTCATTATTCCTGTTTCGTCCACTGCTGGACAGCCCTCTTAATATTATCCATTGTTTATGATCTTATGCTGCTTGCCTTTAGCATTTAAAGTGATCCATACAGCTTGTATCAAAAGTAATGCAACGTCAAAATATCTTAGGTACCACTTAACTGAATTTAATGACAATATGTACACTGAGGTATAAAATTATGCTGAAATCAATGGTGAGTTCTGCATTGCTGCAGTTTATCATTTTTTTGTTATAAAAGGAATTTATTTTTATGGAACACTATATTATATTACTTGTTAAAAATTTGCGTAAAATTCTCAATACTTTTTATTAAGAGCAGTTTTTATGTAAGTCAGCAGTTTTTGTGAAAATAAAGGTCTAATAAACATAATTTAGTGTACTAGCTTTTATTGAAAGATCTGCGCACAAAAGGTTACCTGATATGTTTAACAATGTCAGTTTTGTTGATTTACAAAAATTGATCATTGAACTGAAACCCAAAGAATTAAAATTTTTATTGTACTTGTTTACGGGGATAGAATGCCAAACTTGCAAAATGTCTGTAACATTTTTAATGACAAATATCCTGACAGAAATCCAATAACTAAATCAACGGTTAGTAAAATTAACAAAAAATTTCGTGAAACTAGAAAAAGGTAAAAGAAGCTGTACGTTTTGGCAGACCTAAAAGAGCAACAGATGATGATAAGGCTCTAAATCTTTTAATCGGTTTAGAAGAAAATCTGCACCTTTCTATCACAACATTAGGGAGAAGAAATGACGTCTCACACATGTCCGTAGACCGAAAAGTTTCATTTATACAAAATAATTTTGGTGCAAAAACTCCCTAAGCTATTTCAGAACTATTTCCGAATAACCGTAAGTTGCTCACTTTATCTGCTATATTAAGTATTTAAACTTGATTTCTTTAGGTAATGGTGCACCAAATGATGAGATAAGGTTTCAGCAGGTTTTGACGCCCCTCGACTACTTTTTGTGGGGACACCTTAAAAATGTGGTTTATAAAAGTAAGCCCCATGACCTAGAGAATTTAAAGGAGCGAATAAAAATCGAATATAGAGAAATCGAGGAGGCTGGCATTCTTTTTAATGTATTAAATGTTTTCCACAATATTTGGCCTACTGTCAGGAAGTACAACATTCTAAAGACCTTTCTAAGTTTCATTAAATTATTGTTTGTTGTACTGTTGTTTTTTACAACCTAATTTAAGTTAAGACGCTGTTTTCTCTTGTTAGTGTTTTGGTAGCAAGAAGAGGAATTATTGTGCTTTTCGGTCTGGCAGAATGTACAGCATCTTTTAGCTTTCCAGTTTCACGAATTTTTTTGTTAATTTTAGTTACGGTAGATGTAGTTACTAAATTTTTGTTAGGATGTTTGTCATTAAAAATATTACAAACATCCATTTTTCTAAATCAACAAAACTGATATTATCAAACAACACATATTAGGTAACCTTTTGTGTACAGATATTCTAATAAAAGGTAATACATTAAACTATGGGTATTAGACCCATTTTTTCGCAAAAACTTTTGACTTTCATAAAAAGTGCTTTTAATAAAAAGTATTAAGAATTGAGGGTGTTCCATTAAAATTATTTTATTTTAGAATATAAAAACGGTAAATTTGGTAGCAATACCAAACTCGCCATTGGATCCAGCAGAATTTCATACCTAAGTGTACATATTTTCATTAAATTCAGGTAAGCGTACCAGAGATATTTTGACGTTTCCTTACTTTTGTTATACGCTGTATATCTGGTTGTTATACTCCCTCTGTTTTAAAAGGCATGGGTCTTAGTCGCCATTTCATAATACATTTGATCTGTTTTCCGTTACTCATCGTTGTCATATACTCGGCCCAATTCCAATTAAGATAAGTGAAGGCCTCAGTGTTATTCCCACAATCAAACTTTCCGTAAGGAGCCTAAAACTGGTTAGAATACATTGGTTACAGACCCAGCATTTTATGTTTCAGATAATATGCCATGTTATTAGCTGAGTTTTTGTGAAATTATCATCAAGTCTACCTGTGTTCACGCTTCATAAAGAGTCTGTTTAACCTCGTTATTTCTTCATCTACCCAATATGATATTAGCACAATATAATTAGCAAAGCACACATTCTTTAGGTTTCCTCCATTTATATTTATTTCCATATAATCAGTTGGAATCCTTTAAGAATGAATCCTAACAGGGTCACGAATAACTTTAAGGAAATGATATTCTCTTGCCGGCACGAGCCGTGGCTTGTAATCTATACACACACTGTATAAGGCTGCCAGTGTTACCAGTCAAATGCCATAGCCTACAAATACTAGAACTAGAGGATTCGCTTCTGGGATTTTTATGTCCTGGAAATAGTCGTTCGTCCAAATCTGGCTCTCCAGCGTTTTAAGAAACTTTCCTTTCTTATAAGCATTTGTTAAAAGGATTTTTAGCCCCTGAGTTTCTTGTTTAACAAAGGTTATTTCATAGAGGTACCAGAAAACGGTACTAACAGAATTCTATTTTTAATTTCTTAAAATGTTTGATTTTTAATAAAAATATTTACGTTATTCATTAAAGGATAAATTCCTCTTCCATGTTTGGAATAATGATGCCAAAATATATTGGGATATAAAAAAAAATGAAAAGGAAGAAAAAGTTCCAAAAAAACTAAATATTAATGAATATTTATTTTACCTCTGAACTCTGGTCTAGTATCGCAATCAATAAAGAGTAATTAAATGTGCCAGACTGTTTAACATAAAATAACAACTTACCACTTGCACTAAAGTGATAAGCTGTCTTACATTTTTAGGTAGTATATGTGCTTTAAATATTTTATTCTTTGATATAAATAAAGTTTGCAAAGTTCAGATCACCGCCATCCTTCATTTTAAAACATTTTTGTGAGCCGTGATTTCAAAATCAATATCGTTCAAAAAGAAGTTTGAAGCGTTATAAGTACATTTGATCCACTATTCGTTGATTCGCCCATTTGTTTCGTTCGCAGAGTGTGGAGGGTCCCGTTCGTCTGTGTGATTCGTTGTGCGGCGATTCCGTCTTTTGGGGAAAGAACGCTTTGACTTCGACGAACCATTCGTTAGCATCAAATCTTTTGTTTTCTTTATGTATTGTCAAACCACTATCATCTTAAAAATAAAAGCCACACATCGGAATTCAAAATGATGGTAAGATGCGATGAGGGACTTTCGTGACCAGCAATACAGTATTAATAGCCAAGGCGTACATTTTTAAGTTTTTAAATATTGTAATTGTAATTTTGTAGGTACACTGTATATGGAAACAGGGTACTTACATATTGACAATTTAGCTGTGAATTAAATAATGAGAATAAGGTTTAATAATGTAGATATAAACTATGTAACTGTTATGAATCTATTTTAATATTGTCAAAAGTGCATATTTTTAAAACAATTACCTATTATTTAATATTTCATAAGATTTCCGTTCGCAATATTACAGTTTACCGATTTCAAAATTGCGACCGGAAAGCTTGTGAAATGTTAAATATTTGACTTAAAAATATCTGCTTTTGTCAATATTAATAAAAAAAAATCTAAATAATATTTGGTTACTTTTTGTAGATTTACCCATACGTATAAATATAATTAAGATTGTTGTTATTATTACCCTAACCTTGCCAATACATCCCTACTACGGCCTTGTACCTACCTACCTTTTGTATTTATTAAAGGAAACAATAAATAAAAACACAGTTTTGAACATTTTTATTTTTAGTTAAGTAAATGTTCAAAATGATTGGTACCGATATCCTGGCATATCTCTTAAGAATTCTAAACATTTTGGTATTTTATTTGTTTATGAATATTCGCATTTTATTATCACAATATTTACTTTAAAAGTAACTTGTACTATTAGTATTGATATTTTAACAGTTGACTTTTAGTTCAGTTTAAACGAAAAGCACTTATCTTAAACAATAGTGTACAACACGGCTGAACGTGTATAAATGATTTTCATTTATGGTTCTCGGAATCAATGTTTCTTAAGGACAGCTTAAAGATTTAATGAAAGGCATTCAGGTCAAAATGTAAGTCCGGAGTATGTTCGCCAACTAGTAGCCAAATTTGAAGAAACTGGATCTATCGCGAATAAAAAGAGACGTCAACCGAGACTAGTTGACCAAGCAACGCAAATTGAAGTTCCGGGGCAGTTTGCAATTAATTCAACTTTATCAACTCGTCAAGCAGCTGTAGCAACTGGCTTATCTTGTGAAACAATAACAATAATACTTAAATTTCATAAGTTTCATTCCTACAAACTGCGCATACTGCAAGAACTTGGTGACGACGACCCGGATAGAAGAATCCAGTTTTGTGAAATAATGACAGATAGAATTACGGCAGAACCTCGACTAGTTAAAAATATTTGTTTCAGTGATGAATGTACCTTTTATTTGAATGGACATGTTAATAAGCAAAACTGTCGTTACTGGAATGACGAGAACCCACACGTATTTAGAGAAGGGTATACCCAGAACCCCCAGAAAATTAATGTTTGGGTTGGTATATTGGGAGACGTAATTATCGGTCTAATATTTATAGAAGGGAATTTAATGGCGACATGTATGCTGAAATGCTACAGAGGTCTATTGAACCACTAATGGTGCGGGAATCAGAAAATCAGAGGGACATACAAGGAAATTTAGCAGTAGAAGAACGCTTACTACATTTTCAACAGGATAAGGCACCTCCTCATTATGTAGTTCTCGTCAAGCAATGGTTGGATCCCAACCAGTGGATTGGTAAAAGAGGTCCTGTGGAATGGCCACCTAGATCCCCGGATCTAACACCTCTTGACATCTTTTTGTGGGGTCACCTTAAATCTGTGGTGTTTAAAACGCAACCTGAGTCAATAGAGCAACTCAAGGACAGGATAGTTCAGGAATGCCGTGCTATATCCAGAGAAACATTTGCAAATGCACGCGAAGAATTTGAACAAAGGCTTTATTATTGTCTTCAAAACAACGGGAATCATTTTGAACATTTAATTAAATAATTATAAAAAATTTCACAATTGTGTTTTAATTTATTGTTTCCTTTAATAAACACAGAAGAATTTCACGAAAAACAGCTTTCTATGGTACCATTGGAAAGCATTTTTCAAGAGCTTTAAGATGATGTATCACTCGACCCCCTTTTCTATTTAAGATTTTAGGGTTGTATCTCACCCTGCCCAAGGGGTTACAGATAAGGGTCGAATAATACGCTTTTATTTGTTCCCTCTTCATTTTATAGAAAGTGTTTTGAGCATTTTTTGATTAAGTTTTTCCTTCCTAAGATATGGCCATTTCAAATTTTTAAATTGTCACCCTGTATTTTTTGCTATTCTATATAATTAATATACGATAATGAAATATTTTTCTCGTTTGTTGCAAACTACGTTTATAAACAATGCTTATTATTATTTTCCCTAAGTTCTATTTATTTCATAAATATAAAATATCAAGTTACAGTTACTTGAAGAGATACTTCTTAGCAGGAAAACATCGCATTAGGCATCACCTCGAACAAAAGGGAAACTTTCGCTTCTCTTTTGTTTACTTTTGTTTCGATATCGGTTGCTAAAAAAGCTGGATAAGGGTGCGTTGTCATGACGACCAAGATTTTGATTCTCTGTTCTATTTATGGTGAATGTAGAGAGGTGTAAAGCATACACAAAAATAATTTGCTATTCAGACGATATTTGTTGAAAGACGTTCACAGAAATATTTTCGTCCAGAGGCAACTCGGGTAGAAAATCTTTACATTGGTGTATTATTAAAAATGTATTTTCTGGTCTATTGTATTTTCATGGCAAGATATCAGTTCTCGGATATATGAGGCTCTTCACCTGCGTTTCTGTTATTTAATTCGATAAAAAACGGTTCAGGTTTTTTTACGTTTTTCGATTCATCGCCATTTAATTTAACAGTTTCTTTGGTTTTATTTTATTCACAATTTAGTTACTAATATTTTATACATTTTAAACAAATGTGTTGCATTAAGGCAGTCGGTGCAACTTAGTAGAAGTCACCAAATATTCAATACTCGACTTCTTGAAAATGCTGTTATGTACAATGAATGCTGTTTTTTAGAATTTTTCATTGTCCTCCAGTGTTGTTATTTGTGTACAGTTGTGACATTAGACCATTGGATTCTAGGGTGCTCGGCAATACCCGATCTTAACGTTTGTTCTCTATCTGTATATTACCGGTGTTAGAAATCCTCCTTATTTAATTAGATAAATACACTTCTTTCGATCATTTTATTGTAGTCTTGGTTTGGATTTAGACAAATATACTGCTAAGGGTATTTCCGGTTATGAAAGCTGTTTTAATTCCCATTGTTTTGCCAAATCTTCTTATCTTTTAAGAATTTTTCCTGACTGAGATTTGGCATACATACATATACCCGATGACAATCAGAGATGTCAGAAAAAAGTATCTTTGTTACTTTAGAGTAACTTAGTTACTTTAAAGTGTCTAAGTTACTGTATCTAAGTTCCTTTATTTTTGACAAAAAGTAACTAGTACCTTAGATACCGAAAAATAACTTAGATACCAAAATGTACCCGAGATACCAAAAAAGAACTAAAGACTGTTTTACATGCTGCAATTCTTCTTTGCAATATGCAATAGTCTTGAACCAAGGCATGGGCAGTTTGACAAAAGATACAAATGTCTTGCCACTGCGCATGCTTTTGTTTAAGACTATTGCAACTTGCAAGAAAGAATTGCAGCATGTAAAATGGCGTTTAGTTACCGCAAGAAAAGTTCCTTTAGACAAGTTAAGATTTGTTCGAAATGGCAATAGAAGTCATTACTGGCGACTGGCGGCGTTTTTTGTTTAAGTTTTATAGCTGTGACTAGCCTCCCAGCTCCAGTATTCATATCAATCCCGGCAGATTGTTGAAATCATGCAATCCCGACTAGATGTCTTATTTGTAAGCTGTCAACCGGTATTGGCAGTTATACCGGCTAATAGCCAGTGGGGTATTAGGCTAGAGTTTTGTATTGTTGGTACTATAGTGTATTGAGACATTCTATGTTACCAGATCACTAGAAGGTAAATATTCATTTTAACTCGGAATTAAACTCTATTCGCACAGTTCACACTGCCTAAATAATGATGCGTACCGTGGCTTCTTAAAAAGAACCACGCACACCGTAGTTACCTAACTGCCGACAGATTTTCTGAAATGTTTATATTATACTATTTTAGGGGGTATGGAAAAAGTAACTTTTAAATGGAACTCTTTTACATACAGAGTGGGCTGAGAAATTAGGTTTCATTTTATCGGTTTAACTATTTATTTTTACCAATAGTCGTAGGTTATTGAGACAAATCGTAGGTTATTGTTGTGACAAAAACGGGGGGAGGTTTTATACGATTTACTACAAAAAAACTGATAATTTTTTAAACTTCTGATATTTTTTAAACTTAAATAGGAATTTTATTACAGGGCTCAAGAGAAACAACGTTAAAATAGCATATTTCGTGTATGTCTACAGGGTAATATAAATTCCGATCGAGGATAATAATGATATTGAAATACACAATGTAGTTATTTTTACTTCCTTCGGAAAAGGGAAGTATTCTATCGCGAAAAAAATCACCAGCTGAGATTTTTTAAGATTTTTACTTTTCAGGGTCCCTAGATGCCAAAGAACATGTGTTCTCTTTTGAATATGTATGTTTATTATATTTTTTGGCATACTTCTTTAAAATATAATACGCAGTAAAATATAGTTTTTTTTTGATTTTGACAAATTTTTATTGTTTTATTTTTATTTTACCTAAAGTAACTGTAGATGGAGGTATGTTTTACGTTGTTCGTTTTATGTGTGTTGTGCTTACAGGAGGTGGTATGTTTTATTTATGTTAACTGTCGTAAAAATGCCATTGTCGCTAATTCTAGAGTCATAGATGTTTAAACATACATATTTTCCTTTTTCCTAAATTAATAAAGATGAGAAATATATTACCTAACCTAATACGTTAATTAAGATTACACAGCTCATGGGCACATTGTGACTCAATGACAAATCGTATAGAAAGTTCAGTTCATGAGAACAAATAAGAAGAAATACATTACCTAACTTAATACGTTACGAAGCTTATTACATAATATACAAAGTAACTAAAAAAGTATCTTATTAAGAATCTTAACAAGTAACTCAAGATAAGTATTTAAGTTCTTTTTTTTAGAGAGTAACCAGATACCCGAAAGTCACTTCAGATATTTTTTCAAAGTATCTTTGACTGCTCTGATAACTCTCTCTGATAGCTATACAATATGGTATCCAATCGTGAATGACTTATACAAGGCACGTAAACAATAATGCTAAAAAGTACAAAATAAATTAGATGTAAAAAAATATTTAATTTATAAACTATTGAATTGAAAAGAAAAAATATTTAAACCTACTTAAACACTTAAATTTGAATATTTTCTTAAAGGCTTGAGGCTTTATTTCAAGAGTGATAACATTTCACGCATCAAGCTTTTAAGAAAATGTTCAAATTTATCTAAGTTTATTTATTTTCTACTATTCTAGTATTTATAATGCCTTGCCTCGTCGCTACAGAATGGTTAGGCTTCTGGTTGAGGTGCTACCGCGTATAAGCACACAGAGAAATAGAGATCTTTAGGCGGATTTCCAAACAGTTTGGCATACTAATTATTAGTGGTTAAGTTTGGTTGTATTCTTTTCTGTTGTCTTCGTTTTATAAACAAAGCATAACTGATAAAGCCTAACCGCAATAAAATGCTACGCTACTGACTATGGACCCAAATAAATACGAATTTTAAATCCTTAATAGGTTTTAATCAAAACTTTTCTTCAGAATATAATTAAAACTGAAGGAAAAGAGCAATCGATTTATTTCCAATCCCGTAAGATGTTTACAAAGCTAATGACAAGGCCAGGGGATATATTTTATATTAGGAGCTAATATCCGGTAATCATTATTCCGTCCTATAATTTGTAAGCCCCGCCTATATTTCCGGCTTTCTTTTTCTTAACAAAAACAGCCCCGGTCTGCTAACGGTTTTTATCGAATTAACGCCCGATGAATTTTACCGCCGTTACTCCTCTAATGGACGTGGCTGAAAAGTTTTCCGTCACTAGATTGATACTTTAATCTGGAATAGACCGTCAAACCTGTCTGATAATGCAAACTTATTCTCATTTTATCGTTTGTCTCACTTTTTTAATGAAGAAGATTGACATTACCACTTTGATATAAATAACGCATTTTCTTTCCCCGTTCCTTTCGTTTTATTGTGTTTCCTGATCGCTCATTGGAAAAAGGGTCCTTAAACGCTAAATTTTATTACTTCGTTTCGCTTGACTTTGTTAATCTAAGAGCTTAATTTATAACGACAATTTCAAAATGCGGCGATATACTGCTTAATATTTTTTATTACACAATGGAAACACATCTAACTGTAAACTAACCACAGATAATTTTTTTTCTATTCGTCATAGTTTATAAATTAGTAAGCATGGTAAATAAACATGACTAACTCAACAGAGTAAATTCTAAAATAAAAGTGATTTCATCTAAAAACATTTCTAACTGTTCAGTTTTCAATTTCTCTAAATTGGAATACAATCTTTAAGTTAAGACAGTAAATATAGTCAGTAGTTCACTTGATTCTTGAAAAAAAAACGACTTTTACATACTACAGCAGGCACACGTGATTTATTTGTGTGATCGGCGCAGATTTATCTGCCATGTAGGTGATAAATCGTTGCGGATATTTAGGACTGTCCTGGCACGTTTTTATCAGAAATTTAAGATTGCACAGCTTATTGGGACATTGTGATTCAATGACAAATCGTATAGAAAATTCAGTTCATTGAGAACAAATTTAAATTGTAATTTTATTCATATTTCTAGAGTTTTTTTTAATAAAATTAAATAACTTTGGTTCTACTGCCCTTCTGCGTGGTGTAATGTGAGAAAGAATGACACAAAGGAGTCATAGCATCCAAGCTACGTTGGTTCAATTAAAAAGGTTATTTAAAATAAATCGATCTATTTCTTAATAAGAACCATGAAAGATACTGGGAAATTTTAAACATAAATATTTATCTTAAGAAATCATTGTTCTTGGGATTAGACCGTGTCAAAATGGAATCACTTTCCGACGTTTCGCCTTCGATTGCACGAGGCATGTTCAGGGATCTTCACTTCACGAAATCGGAACACTGAATGAGCTCGGAGAGGCCCAGGCCGGCTATTTCTAGTCGACCTGTGTTTACCGAAGCGTGACTCTGTGTAACGATCGGTTTCCACATATGATGGAGACTGAAGCCCGCATCTCTATTAAAATTGTTAGGATACTTGTACATTTCAATAGATTCTCTAATTTCTCGTGTATAGAATCCCGAAACCGATTCAAGAACTTTGATTTCTTTGACATTTATATCATGTACAGTGGAATGTTGGTGTTCAAATACCGAAGATTGTACAATTTGTTGATACATTGTTCATGTTCCTTAAACCTAGTCGATATGGATCGTCCAGTTTCTCCAATATAGACATTACCACAGAAGCAAGGAATTGCAAATACTCCTTCCGTTTGGAAAGGAATATTGTCCTTTGGCGATCTCAAACATCGTCCAATTTTCTTGTGTGTGTTGAAGATTGTACGTATGTTGGACCGGCGAAGTAACCTTGCAATCTTGTCTGTGGTTCCGTGTATAAATGGAAGAACTACATTTCCTATCGGTTATTCCTTATTAGTATCATTTCGTGGAGTAGGATTATTATATTTTCTAATTGATCGTCTAATATCATCAGTGCAATATCCATTCCCTCTTAAAGCTTGAGTCAGTTTCTCTGTTTCCGATTGTAAAGAATTTTGGTCACAAATCGCGAGAGCTCTGTAAACCAATGAATTAATGACTGATTGCTTTTGTGCTGGATGATGATGGGAATTTGTATTTACCTGTACCTGTTCGTATGCGCTGGTTTTCTAGATACAGAGTGTCCTAAGGAACCATCCCCTTTCCTTTGTACAAGAACATCTAGAAAGGGAATCGTGCCTTCTGATTCAATTTCCATTGTACATTTTATGTTAGCATGTTATTGATTTAGATAATCAAGAAACCCAGGGAGATTTTCTGGACCATGTGGCCATATTACAAAAGTGTCGTCTACATATCTGAACCATGATTTTGGTTTTAGTGGAGACGACTCTGAGGCTTCCTCCTCAAAAGCTTCCATGAAGATATTGGCTACCACCGGTGACAGTGGAGATCCCATGGCTGCTCTTGAGGTTTGCTTATAGAAAGTTCCATGAAAGACAAAATACGTTAATGTAAGACATGCTTCAATTAGATGTAAAAGTGAGTTGTCAATACTATTATGGTGAAATAAGTCCGATATTATGGAAATTGAATCATTTATAGGCACATTCGTATACAGCGATTCTACATCGAAACTGACTAAGATATCTTTGGGATCTAATTGGATTGATTTAAGTTTTTCTACAAAATGCGTAAAGTTTCTAATATATAAATGTGTTTTTCCTGTAAAATTATTAAGAATATTTGAAAGATATTTATCAATTTCGTAAATAGGAGATCCTATTGCACTGACGATAGGTCGAAGTGGTACATTAACCTTATGTATTTTAGGTAGTCCGTAGAACCTTATGTATTTTAGGTAGTCAGTAGAACACTTTTAGATCTAACTGAAGAATGTCTTACATCAACGTATTTTGTCTTTCAAGGAACTTTCTATGGGCAAACCTCAGGAGCAGCCATGGGATCTTCACTGTCACCGGTGGTAGCCAATATCTTCATGAAAGCTTTTGAGGAGGAAGCCTTAGAGTCGTCTCCACTAAAACCAAAATCATGGTTCAGATATGTAGACGACACTTTTGTAATATGGCCACATGGTCCAGAAAACCTCCCTGGGTTTCTTGATCATCTAAATCAACAACATGCTAACATAAAATTTACAATGGAAATGGAATCAGAAGGCACGATTCCCTTTCTAGATGTTCTTGTACAAAGGAAAGGAGATGGTTCCTTAGGACACTCTGTATACAGAAAACTAACGCATACGAACAGGTCATTAATTCACTGGTTTACAGAGCTCTCGCGATTTGTCACCAAAATTCTTAACAATCGGAAACAGAGAAACTGACTCAAGCTTTAAGAGGGAATGGATATTGCACTGATGATATTAGACGATCAATTAGAAAATATAATAATCCTACTCCACGAAATGATACTAATAAGGAATTACCGATAGGAAATGTAGTTCTTCCATTTATACACGGAACCACAGACAAGATTGCAAGGTTACTTCGCCGGTCCAACATACGTACAATCTTCAACACACACAAGAAAATTGGACAATGTTTGAGATCGCCAAAGGACATTATTCCGTTCCAAATGGAAGGAGTATATGCAATTCCTTTCTCCTGTGGTAATGTTTATATTGGAGAAACTGGACGATCCATATCGACTAGGATTAAGGAACATGAACGATCTATCAGAAAGAAACAAATTGTACAATTTGCTGTATCTGAACACCAACATTCTACTGGGCATGTCATAAATGCAAAAGAAACCAAAGTTCTTGCATCGGTTTCGGGACTCTATAAACGCAAAATTAGAGAATCTATTGAAATTTATAAGCATCCTAACAATTTTAATAGAGATACGGGCTTCAGTCTACATCATACGTGGAAACCGCTACACAGAGTCACGCATTGGTAAACACAGGTCGACTATAAATAGCCGGCCTGGGTCTCTCCGAGCTCATTCAGTGTTCCGATCTCGTGAAGTGAAGATCCCTAAAGATGTCTCGTGCAGTCGAAGGCGAAACCAATAATACCAAGAACCATGGTTTCTTAATTGACCACAGCCGTGAAAGCTTTCGTTCTATATAAATATTTATCTGTTTATCTTAAGGTTTTCATTTATTTTGTCTTTTATTTATACAAAATGTTTCTCGGGGCTTGTAATAGTTTAATTTCAGTAAAATAAAATTTTTATATTTTTTATAATTAGTATTTACTGGTAATTTAATTTTAAATATAAACTATCAATTAAACGCTACTTATAAAGTGCTAAAGGGTATCCTTAATCTTGTTTTCACAGTTCATATTTAGAATGGTTCCAAAACTAGAAATCAGACAACTGAAAAGAACTTAAAGTGGTCTTTAATTTTTGGACTTTTCTAGTTATGATTTATTTGTTTGCTCAGGTAAATATTGATTATTTTAGAGAATAATTAAAGTTGTTATTATTTTCATTTTATAAATAGTAAATAATTTGTCCCCTTAGAATCTTTTAACTATATTTGAACACCCCATCATCGCTTACGCCATTTCATGCAAGGACTGTTCGAAGTAGTGGAGTCCCTGACTTTTCAAGTACTAAAATATTTATTGTTCACTATGCTATGCGCCCCTGTAGTTTAGTGACCATCAGGGGCTATCTATGTCGGGAATCTGTCAGAGTCGTTTAATTTCTGCGATGGTGGTAGATAGACGCCTTGATAGAATCTTGAAGGCTGACTGTTACCTTCTCTCCTTAATGATTAAGACAACTCATAAAAGATCAAACCCATCGTTATTAACATTAAAACATTAATACATTACACGGTTAAAATTTCAGTTACTATGCAAAAATATTGAACCTAAGCTATATGGGAAGACAGATTTTACATCTTTGGCCGCTGGAGTGCCACTATTCTCAACGACTACATCGAACTCTTATGTAGAAGTGCCCGATATAGTAACACTGCCAGCGGGGAAAGGTCCATTGTTTCTGAAAGTGGTTGACTAGTTGTTGTTGATTGTCCGATTGCCTTCTATCTTTCATTACTTCCAAGGAATGATCTTTTAACCTAAAATGGGTTATTTAAGCATGTGTTCTCGGAAGCTAAAAAAGTTTATTTTCCTTTCAAATCTGTGGTGCCATACACCCAGGGAAAGTACAGTTTTTTTTTGGAGTCAGGGCAGTCTGAAACTCTACAGTTTGTTTTTGTGGAGCCTTCTAAGTCCCTGAACACTACAAAGAATGGAGGCAATTATTGTATTTATTAAAAAATAGAACCTCTTGTCGTCTTGAAAATATATTTCATTCAGTTTGTGCGATTTCCCGAGCACTAAAATTGTTTATAATGAGCTGCGAATTGTCTTTAGCATATCAAAAATGCTTTTTCAATCCTATAAGTCGCTATTCTTTATAAAATTAGGATAATGGTTAGCAATTCTGCAGAAAAAAGTATCTTAAGGTCTCATTAAAAGTTCTAAAGTTAGGAAAGTATTATCTTTTAAATAAATCATTTTGTTGATTTTAAACACTGCTTAACAACTGTTTATTTTAAGTTTAAAAAAATATTATGCTAAGTAATGACTCGTAAATTGTTCGGAGGGCCTAAACATTTCTGCAAAAGCTAGAAAAATTCAAAGTCTTATTAGGAACAGACCATTTCTTTTAGGAGTAGATGTTAATTATATAATTTAACAGTTATATGAGTTGAGCTAACCTACCTGAATTTCTTATTTTACTTCAGTGGTTACTTTGCACTTAGGAATCCGTCAGTTTAATGTAAGTGTAATGGACTTCAGGTTAGACTAATGTGAGCTAATTTTACTGTGCTTTTATTATCTTTATCTTGGGTAACTGATGCAAATCATTAAAGTGACTTCCAATATCAGAGACTTTTTATGGGTTTTTTAGTTTCACGTAGGCGGCTTTAAATTTTATAGAGTACAAACTTAACTAGTTGTAAGCTTAGGGGTTACGTTTATTTTTAGGTTAACAACAAAATTCATATATATTCATGCTCAGTTAGAGCTATTGTCGTATGTATATGTGAAATTTGAAATCAGCCGGATAAGTAATTTTTGAGCTATGCCGCAAACAGACAGAACGACAGACTAACCATGTTTCTGGGAGATCCGGAACCAAAAACGCAAGCATCTGCGAAAATTTAGGAGGATGATTTGTGTACATTATTACATTAGCATTACATTTATACAGACATACAGATAGCCATTAACGTGTTGCGAATAAATAGAAATCCGTCAGTTTAATGTACTTCAGGTTAGACTAATGTGAGCTAATTTTACTGGGCTTTTATTATCTTTTTCTTGTTGGGTAACTGATGCAAATCATTAAAGTGACTTCCAACATCAGAGACTTTTTATGGGTTTTTTAGTTTTACGTGGGCGGCTTTAAATTGTATAGAGTATAAACTTAACTAGTTGTAAGCTTAGGGGTTACGTTTATTTTTAGGTTAACAACAAAATGCATATATATTCATTCTCAGTTAGAGCTATTGTCGTATGTATATATACGTGAAATTTGAAATCAGCCGGATAAGTAATTTTTGAGCTATGCCGCAAACAGACAGAACGACAGATTAAACATGTTTCTGGGAGATCCGGAACCAAAAACGTAAGCATCTGCAAAAATTTAGGATGTTTTTTTACATTATTGCGATTAACGTGTTGCGAATAAATTTGGAAAACCGCCTTGTCTATTTGTGGAATATATTCATATCATTGGGATGCATTATCACGAAGGAAGTGGAGAAAGAACACTTAACCTGAGAAAACACATTTATTCAGCAACTCGAGATAAGATAAGGAATACTACAAAGTTAAATTATTTGGTTTTCCATACTAGTGATACCGAATTTGTACGCAGATGATAAGATATGGAAGTCTAGTTCCTGAAGATAGCCTTTATGCTAGGCGTCTGAAAAAATTTCTGGCATTGAGAAGAAACCACGAAACAAGATGATTTTATTGGCATTAAAATGACAAAGAGCACTAGAAGAAAGCTGGAAGAAGACCGCACGCATGGTTAAAAAGTTCCATTGGGTGAGAGCTGGATTACACTTTGAAAATACTCGAACATGGTTGTATTTTTGATGCATAAATGTTAATATACAAAAACATCTGGCCTTTATTGCTATAAAGCAGTTATCAAGGTATTGAAGAACGGATAGGTGAAATCATACAAGCAAGAGAGAACTCCTAGCTTTTAATTTAATATAACTTTTTTATTTGTTTAATCTTCACTTTTGTTATGATGTGATTTATTAACTTTTTTGTTCTTATTGCTTTTGCCAGAAATAATTTAAAATATAACCTAATAGGATTTTTTCCTACTAACTGCGAGGTTTAGTTAGCATTTATTTATCTATCGCCACACGTGTTAAGAAAGCTACACATCTGTGATTAATATGAGGGTGAATGCTCTTTCCTGTAAAGTTTTAATCACAATCGTACATTTTAATCAAAATAGCATTTTCTTTTCTTTACAGTTTTAATTAACCTAACACTATAGATATTATAAAGAAGATATTATAAAATTATTGAGACGAGAAGGCGGTAGAAATAGATTTTCGAGCTGAGGAACGCAAAAAGTTAATTAATGTATCTAACAAACAATAAACAAAACTAAACAAGGAATAACTTAGATCGGGAATTCCTAATGATCGTTACACTCCAACGTTATCTTCATAGATTAATCTGTATCGCCGTAAACCAAAAATTCAGATGCAACGTCAAGCCTTGGAATTCATAGGTATAAAGTTACCAAATAATTTGTCAGCAGAGTTTTCGTGACTGACAATTCGTCACACAATTTTTGTTAAGCTCAAATTTTTAACAAAATATTTTTTTTTCGGTAAAATTCATATTTTTTGTGACATTTATATGACTTTTTAAGGAAGAATTATTCCTGTTAATTTGAACAGATATCTATGGGAATATGGGATGGAAATGCATCCCTTAAATAATAAAAAATACATTTTGCAAGTATGTTGAAGGCAACTTCCAATCCCTTATGCCTTCAGCTCAGGAGAGTGATGGGATTTCCTCACTTTTTCTAGCAAAGTCTTAACTTACTTACCTACATAAATATAGAAGTAACTTCCGTAAATAGTAGAGAATAATTCCTAAAAATTTGAAAAAAATTGTATGGGCATATGGGGTTGAAATTCATCCCATATATAATAAAAAATATATTCTCCTAGATAAAGTCAACGCTTTACTACCAAAATATAAGAGTATTTTGCTTAGGTAGTTAAGAGTTATTCCTAAAATGTTTAATAATAAAATTGTATGGGGATATGAGGCTAGAATTCATTGCCGTAAACAATAAAAAAAAACGTTTTGCTATTATTAAGTCAATGCTTCATTACCAAAATATAACTTTCTTAGATAGTGAAAGTTAGTCCTTAGGAATAATTTTTTGATACCTAAGCAAGTTACTCGTATATTATGGTAGTGAAACAATGACCTTATATCATTATAAAACATATTTATTTATTATTTAAGGGAGGAATTTCAACCCCATATCCTATAAAATTGTGTTTAAATTTTCAGGATTAATTCTTTACTACATAAACAAGTTACTCTTGGTAGTGACGCATTGACGTTATTCGTTGATAACTACCTAACCTATACAGGCTTAGGGTTCCCAAGGAAAGACAGCCCCGAAGGGGGTTGAGCATTTTATTTATAAAACTAGATCTATTTGATACCCAAATCATTCCCGCTATTCATAAATAGAACACATCTTTGATTCATGAATAGTGCCTCAGTTAAGACTATCTCAGATAGAGTGTTTTGAGGAATGACGTCATAAAATTGTGTAAAATCTAAATACAGTAGAGCCACAGAAGTAAGTTTGTGATTTATATTAGGGTGTTAAGGTATCATAAATTCTTCTACGTGTACTTGATTTTAAAGGATTTATTTGAACTTTGGTGTTATTATTGACTTTATTTGGTGCTTCAGTATTTTAAGCCCCATTTTTTTGAAAAAATCTGTTTGTTTGTTTTGTGTTTAAATAAAACCTTGCTATATTATCTTATAAATAGTAAAGTATTTAATCACGATCTAAATCATAAAAAGAATGTTGTAGATATTTAAAAATAAACTCATTAGATACTTCCACCATAAACATTTGCTCAAAGATGTATTGTAAGTTGATGGCCGGATTTGACAGAATTTCGGCCAAAAGAATCCAAAGTTACTGCTTAGCTTTAATAACCACCCAAAATAAAAATAAACAAAATAGGCAGTAAGAGATAATTTTATAACACTGAGGTTAAAACTAACAGTAGACAAAAATATATTGAATCACGGTTTTTCTCTAACATTATGTGTATTCGCCAACATGCAGATAAAAGTACTCGTTCGCCCAGGCCACCCCGTCACCTAATGTCAATTCAAATATTGGCTTCGGTAGATGTAGGCAAAAAGATTCAGGTATCGTATTGCAGTACTTAAAAAAAAACTTAAAATTTATATTACAAGAACAATGTATCAATTACCGCTCCTCAAAATGTTGAAGATAGTTTTTGAAAACTATATCATTTACGACTTTCTAAAATTATATACAGTGCCCATAAATGCAGAAAATAAATACAGGTCGAAAATGTCGAACGAAAGACTAAATAACTTGTCTATACTGTTAATCAAAAACGAGATGATACGATCCATCTTATATTATAAAATCATCCGCCAATATACCTCGGTAAAATGCAATTTTATTTGTCTATGTAAGAATTCTCAATTCTTATTTTTTACACTTTCTGCTTTAAAATTATTTATTCTTTTTTCATTGTAGAGTAGTAACTATGTTAATGCGAAAATTAAGCATTTTGAAAATCGTGAGGGTGGTCGCAAAAATTCAGTTAACCGACGATCCGCATCTATGTATTGCGATCCGGGGTTTGTTTGAAAATATCTAGATACTTTTTTTAGTTGTTTTTGATCTGTACTATATTGAAAGGCGTATTTTGCTCTTCTGTTTCGAACGCATTTATCATTTCGTATAAAAAGAGAGTTGGGGCACCCTGTATGTTTCTTCTTCTTCTTCCTCTAGTGTTGTTTTTGCTGCATAATCTGAATCTTGTCGACCGCTTTCCGCAAGAGTCAAGATATATTTTGTCTCAAGCACTGATGAAGACTTTTTTACCATAAAAATTTCTACGACCTGGACCACTTTTGCATTTTTTACACCATGTCTTGCAGAAGGAGGTACTTTTCGTTGCGCATAATGTTTCCGAAATACTCATTTAATAGTAAAAGGAATCTTGCATTTCTTCTGCGGTCTCTTAAGTACAGTGGTATTTATGATTGTCAATCCATGGTATACGCAACAGTTTTCTAGATATTCACATTTCAAAGAACTCTAATCTTTTTTTCGCGGCATCCATAAGTAACCCTGCTCCTACTACATATAATAGTGTGGGAAACACAAATTCTAAAAGTTTTTACTTCTCACGATTCATTTTGTCTTTTTTACATTCAGTTTAGTACTGATTTCATGCCTTTTATTGGCGAGTTTCTTAGCGAGCTCTTAAAGATCTGCTCTGTTAATATCCATGTCGTTAATGGTTACGTTAGTTTCATCCCCCAGTTAAGATTTTTGAGAAATCTCCGGTTGTATTCTCTTATTAAATAATATGAGTGTTTAAAATAATACAGAATTGGCGTTCCTCATGAAGTATTTCAACCGATTTTGTGTTTTTCTTGTTTACATATTATGACAACAAAATACAATTATTCAAACACATGACTATATTAATTGCTAATATTTCAGAAACATACGTTTTAAGTCATTTTTTCTTCTTTCTCAATTACTTACGAATTCAAATATCTGTCAATATGCAGAATAAAAGCAATGGCAAGTAAATCTTTTTTACATTTTTTTTACACATGCTCTTGCGGTCTGATTTCAGTACAGGTTGGAAAAATAATCTGTCTGTCTCATCAACTCCATTTCTTGTTAAAACTTCGAACATTGTATCATGTTGAATTTTAGTAAAAGACATCTTTGTACCTAAAAGCTAAGCGCATCTCTCGTTGCCAAGCTATGGCGAAATCCAAAACGCATCTTTTCACTTTTCTGATATTTCTTCTCTATACGATTTTTAGAAGAATCTTAATCACATAACTCAATAAACTGATTATTCTGGTCGATCCCGATTATAACTCCCATTTACTTAACTAACTGTCGTTATCAATCTAAGGGTTCATTCACTAGTAAATAGCAACCTATGTTATTGTGTTTACCGGTCACTTGTTTATTTATACTTTTTGAACATATTAAAGGTGTCAAATCCACTCCACACATTGCTATCATAGAAAATAGCTTCTGGCAATTAGGCAAACATAAGAAGGATCCAATATTCATCAATAATTACTCCTTGCTCTGAACCGACAAATTTTATATCACGATATTAATAAACAAAAACTTCTCTTTTTTTTGTTCTTTTAATTGGAGTAACTTCCTTCAGAAGCTGCGATGGGTTGGGTTGATTTTTCTTCATGACACTTCTCATTTCACTAGTTCTTTTTAGCATCTCTTATTATATGTTCTATCTCTGGTCATCTGTTTTCTTCAACTATTTGATGTAAGAATTATTCCGCCATCCATAATATTTCTTGTTCATTTCTTTTTTTTTATGCAACCAAAATGTTTTTTTATTTTTTTTCCACTTTTTTCAACATTATTGTTTTCTGGAACATTTTTTTTCAATTTTTGTTCAATCATCCTGTTAAAAAAACTATTTATTTACACAATTTAATTATGGATATAAAGTATTACAATACAAGATCTTTTTATCCATCTATCAAAATGAAAATTGTGGTTGACGTATTTTATAAAATATAATTGTAATAAAAGAAGATCGAGGGAGAAAATCAGAAACCATCGCATAAAGCTAAAAATTTGACAGCAATTTCGAACCAGACAATAAGAAGGCTTTTTAGCTGATGCTTTTCTTAAATATTTTATATTCGAGTGCTTGTGTTTTGAAGAAAACACGATAGATAATATATTTTTAAACCGTTTCCAGTATAAATTTCGTATTTATGTCTAGGGCTCTAATTTTTCTCTTATTAAAATTTACTTGATATTTCTTATAAGGGTACTTGAAAAATATCGTTGTATAACGAATATCGAAAAAAAAATAGGAACAATTACATATTTCATTAATAAACTAAATTTGGTAGACAAGACTCATGGATCATTTTCAATCGAATAATGATATTGGCAATAATGTAAAGTTAATCAGCTTCATAGAAAATGTTTAGAGTCCTTTTTTAATCGAAACTACATACATATTACCTTAAAATCGTTGTCATGTTTCGCATTTTAAAGTTTTTTTCAAATCTGTACGAATAACGGAGTTATTAAACCTGTTCAAAGACATCTGGATTATCCTATACTAACACAAATATCGTATCATTTATATGTTCGTTAAGCCTTACATAATTTCACGTTACCTGTAAATTTGTAACAATATCAAATGTTGAATTAAAAAATATTGATAATTTAAAATATGTTCAAGGAAACCCAATGATGTATCCTGTAATAGAGGAGGGTGGCTTGCAAAAGTCATAGAACCTAGGTCTCATTAAAGCCAGTTCCGAATTACCCATTCAGCATTATAGACACTGAGCTAGGGGCCCTTTCAATTTAACGGGTCCCTAGTCAGTGGCCGATCACCGTACAGACTCAACTATTAAATAATTTTTACCATTACCATCCTTAAGAGGAGGAGTCTCTCAGCCAAGGGTCAACCTGAGCCTCTTAAGTGCTTAATCAGCCTATGATTAAAGCCCTTATTCATTCTCCCTGTCCCACTATTACACCACCCATGAACTAGGCTATCAAACATACCGACGTACAGCTATTCTCTTGCAGTACTAAACACAGATACACACAAACGATGATATTAACGATTTTTACCTAATTAGAAAAAAAATACTCAAAAAGCCTGGTAATATTAAACGATTAATTGAAAACAAACTATGTGAAGTGTATAAAAGTTCACAAGAGCTTGAAAATTGCGTATTCAAGGCCATGTTTTGTTCGCAATGCTGACGTCTGTAGTCCGTATTCGATCTATCTACATAAGATATACATAAAATCAATATAAAACTAACGAACATGTAGGTTAAAGCATCTTCAAGTCATCCATCATTCTCTAAGCACATAATAGATATTCCTTTACTCGATCACACCCATTACGACTATATTTATGTAGCCAGCTTGCCGCTGTAGAATCCTGGTTCATTCTTTTTAGAGAAAGTAAGGTTATGGTTTTATATTGGCACATTTTTACACTAATTTTTGTTTAATATCTTAGATGAACTAAGAAGAATATGTTGATTTTTTTAAGGTGAGAAATTACCTTGATTCTTACGTCCCTCGTAAAAGTGTAGTATTGTTAATGAAAAAATCACCCTCCGAGATTTTTTCAGATCTTTACGTTTCAGGATCCCTAGACACCGAAAAATATTTTCTAAATTCCGTCGGTCTCTTTTTCTGTCTGTCAGTCTGCCTGTTCGAGGCATAGCTAAAAAACTACTCACCCGATTGACTCGTTGGGTCGTAAGGAGATGACCTGGTAACATTTTGGTAAAATCAAATATGGCAAAACAAAATGGCGGCCTAATGAAATGTTAAAAAAATATTACTAAGAATATGCTTATCCAATTTATCTCAAATTTTGCACAAAAATCCAGTATTATGTCGGAATCAATTGGTAAAATTGGTACGGCGGAGCAAAATGGCGACTTAGTAAAATATTTAAAAATTCAGCCTGAAGAACTAATTAATGGACCGATTTCAAATTGTGTGCCATAAATTATTGTGATATATAGATGAACTAGTAAAACGGTGGTACTAATTCAAGATGGCGGAACAAAATGCGGCTAAATAAAATGTTTGTAATCGTGAAAAAATCGCCAACTCAGTTTTTACATATCCTCACGTTTTTGCGTCCATAGATGCCAAAAAAATACGTTTTATCAATTCCGTCATTTCGTCTGCCAGTTCACGGCATAGCTTAAAAACTACTTACCCGATCGACTTCAAATTTTGGTCAATAATTAAGGGTCATATGGAGATGACCTGATAACATTTTGGTAAAAATCCAATATAACAAAATAAAATAGCGGCCTAGTGAAATGTTAAAAAAAAATATTACTAAAAAACTATCCAATTTATCTCAAATTTTGCACAAAAACCAAGTATTATGTAGTAAATCAACAATTTTGGTATAAATTCAAAATGGCAGAAGCAAATGGCGGCTTAGTAAAATATTTACAAACTCAGCCGGAAATTTTACTTAACGGACTGATTTCAAATTGTGTGTCATAAATAATTGTGGTATACAAATGAACTATCAAAACTGTGGTTTTCATTCAAGGTAGCGGAACAAAATGGCGGCTAGATATAATATTTGCAATCGTGAAAACTCACCGTCTCAGGTTTTCTATATATTCACGTTTTGCCGTCCCTATATACCAAAAAGATACGTTTTATCAATCCGTCGGTCTGTCTGTGAGTTTGTCTGTCTGTTTACCAACTCACGGCATAGCTTGAAAACTACTTATCAAATTGACTTCAAATTTTGGTCAATAATTAAGAATCATATGGGGATGAACTGGTAACATTTTGGTAAAAATCCAATATGCCGGAATAAGATGGCGGCCGGAATAAACCAGTAACATTTTGGTATGAATATGAAATAACAAAACAAAATGGCTCATTATAATATTTAAAAAACAGCCTGAAAACACTACTTATTAGAATAATTTCAAACCTTGTGCAAGCATTAAGTTTTATATAGGGATAAACTGGTAAAGTTGTGGTACGAATTGAAGGTAGAGAACAAATAATTTTTTTAAAAAATGAGCGAAAAAAAAATTTTATTCGATTGACTTAAAATTTCGCAGAAAAATTAAATGTGGTATAAACTGCTACGAATTTAACATGACGTAACAAAATGGCGGTGTGTAATAATGTAAAGACTACTTATTGAATTTGTTTTGAATTAGGCCCAAAAATCTAGTGTGGCGTAAGTAGAAACTGGTAAAAATTGATAGGTATCCAATATGACCGAACAAAATGGCCCTGAATAATAATGTTTGAAAAGGCAGTATATAAGTATAACTAAATAACTATGTACTGTACTAAATTGGGTCACACTTGACTAATAAAGTCTAATAAAAATTCATTACTAGAGAAGTTCCGGGTTAAGGAAATTTACCGATTTTTAGATTAGTTTTTTTCTGATCTGATTGTCTGATGGATTAAAAAAAGGTTGTCGGGAGGGTAGTCGTCACCGACTAGCTTACAACAAAGTGTACTAAATGTTGCAGCCAAGAACATGGAATCTAAGTGGTTTTACTCCTGTCTTTGGCCTAAGACTGTTATAGTAAGTAGTGTTTTTTTTCTTTGCTTGAGTTTCTGATATATGGCATACCAATAAATTAGTCTTACTGTATTGGATTATAAATGTTCGACGAGATAACGATTGGTCACTTTTAAATGTACGATGATTTTTTATGGGATTTCATGATTTTATGGATTTAGTGCTGCAATATGATATTGAGATAATGTTTGTTTTGGAGACTTGGCTGTCTGAGGGTGACAATTCTGATGATTTTAATATCCCGGGTTAACAGTTTTTTCGAAAGGATCGCGTTGGCCGAGGTGGGGGAGTAGCTACCTATATTATAAATACAATAGATTCACAGAAAATAAAAAATATGCGTTTGTGGTTTTTTATCGATCACCGAATGCGAACTTTAACTTTGATAACATTTTGTCTGCTTTATATCCTTCTTTTGACGGATTGTTTTGTTTTGGCGATTTTTACTTTAATCTTATGAACATTAATAATCTCCTAATTGATTTGCTCGAAAATTATAGTTTGTTTCAAATTATAATCGAGCTTATACTGATAATACTCGGCTGGAGATTCTACTCTGCTTGATGCGATATTCATAAGCGATAATTCGATAGTTACTAAAAGTGGTGTCGTTAATGCGGATACGATATCTGAACATAGGATAGTCTACTATATACTTAATATTCAAAAAGAATACTTAATGCGAAAAATAGGGCGCTAAAGATGTTTTAGAAATTTTAACATAAACCAGTTTCAATTTGAACAAAACATATGTTGTATGAACCTAATATTGATAATAAAATTCAGCTTCTTAATGGTTTCCTTCTGATGCTCTTGAATGTTCACGCTCTATTTCGTAAAGCCAGCATAACGAAGCATAGAGCTCCATGGTTGTCAGAAACCTCAAGACATTTATGAAACAAAGAAATTCGGCCCTACAGAAATTTCATAAATCTAGAAATATTGATGATTGGAACAACTATAAATATTTACGTAACTTTATATTGTCCATGGTTAGGGAGACGAAGAAAATATATCTTGAGTCACAGCAAACGCAACACAACCCTCGCAATACATGGTTATCTCTTAGAGATTGGATAATTCGATCCCAAAAGTATTGAACCGCCCTAATAATATTAATAACTTCTTTTGTATTTTCCTACATAGCACGTCGGACTGTAATGAGAAGATTACAGAAGAAGTGGATTTTTAATAATATTCCAATACTTACTTTTGGATTTAAATTTGCTGAGGCTGATGAGGTGAATCAATCGAATTCTTAATAGTATTAAAACAAACGCGACTGATGTTGACAACATATGTCCGATGACGCTTAAGTATTATAGTCCCTATATTGACAAATATCTTGCGCCCATAATTAACTATTTCATAGAGGCTCAATATTTTTTAAATCAATAGAAAATATCAATCGGCAGACCTTTTAATGAACTAAGAGTTATAAGTATTTTACCAGCTTTGTCAAAAGTACTTGAAATACAACCAAATATATTTGTTTTGTGTTATAAATAAAATAATTCCCGAGTATATGTGTGGCTTATTACTTCTTTTATCCTGTTAGATTTTTTCAAGACTTTCGATATTATCAATCATTGACTCGATTGCTTGAAAATTAAAATATTATGGTGTTTTCCAAAAATCCTATGCTCTTATTGAATCATATTTGAGAGAGATATCAAAAAATCCATACGATTTTGGGTCCATTGCTTTTCCTAATTTATACCTCTGATATTCTTAAATCTGTAGAAAATTGTAGAATTTAGGCATATGCCGAAGATTTATTTGTGTTACGATATAGATGATTATCTGAAGTGCCAGGAAATAATGAATAATGACTTAAATAATTTTTACCTTCTCTGCCGTGATCATAATTTCCATTACAAACATGACATCCTAGCAAGTCATGTTTCTTATGGTTTGGTAATAAAAACAAAATTACATGTCTTAGAGATAGGATTACCATCGGCGTCAAGGAAACTAGATTGCCTGTGGTAGACACAGCTAAAAATCTGGATGTTGTATTGGATAATAACCTCAGATTTCGACTGCGTCTCATAAATATAATCCAGAGAGCGTTTTATTCTCTGAAGCTTTTTTATACTAATAGGCAAATTCTGCCTTTTCAACTCAAAAAATCCTTATGTGAATCTTTGGATCTATCTCAGTTAAATTACTGTGATTTTGTTTATGGATGTTGCTTGGATGTCGCTGGCAGACGTAGTTACAGAATGCGTGCATAAGATTTATATTTAACCTCAGAAAGTTTAACCATGTCTCACTAAAATTTCAAGAGATAAAATGGCTTATGATGGTCTTTAGAAGAGACCTTCATTTCTGTTCTTTTAATTTGAAGCTAATTAACGACCCAAGTTATCCTGCTTCACTCAAAAGCCGCCTTGTGTTTACTATTAATGTTCGGCAGTTGAATAGGTTGACAATGCCTCACCACCGGAGTGCTTTGTTTCGGAGATCTTTCAGCTTTAATGTTCTTAGTCATCATAATTCATTGCCCAACGAGTTTGTCCATTTAAGTAATTCTGCGTTTATGTACCAATATAAAAAATATCTACTAAATATTCAAAATAGAAAAAAGTGTATAAATATGTTTATATAACATTTTTGTCTCAGCCAGTGTGCCTGATCTTTATCTATTAATTTATTGCTTTTATTAAATGTAAAGTCATATATTTTAATTTATGAATGCGCCATTTAATAAAATTTAAGGTATTTTTTTCTTTTTTTAAGAATTTGAGTTTTCTGATTAAAGTTTCTGGTTAACCCTTGGTTTAGTGGAGCAGCTTAAAGCTAGCGCCAGGAGTTGAACGAAATAATAACTTGGAATTATTATGTTATAGAAAACTAGGTATATTTTGATTTTTGCAAAATAAAGGCCTTATTTATTTATTTATTGCATAAAGCTATTTTCATTCAACAATCAAATCATAAATTAATTCTTCTTATAATTGATAAACAATTTTATGAACAGTAGAATTACATTTTTATACTTCTTAAGTTAAGTTTTTTATATTTGAAAACCCAGTATTCATTTCAAATTTGTATCTAACATACTTACATTTTTAAAAAGTATATAGAAGTAGTATTTATATTCTATAAAATTTTGTATTTGAATTGCAACTATCTTGAAGTTCATGACAAAGATATCCATTATGCATTTTGCGAGAACCGAGCAAAGCGTGCCGATTTACTTGCTTCAGCAAACAAGGTTTTATAGCTATGCGAGATTTTTGACAATAGTGGAGCGCATTTTATTCTTGTACCTGTTTCAGCCGGCAGAATGAACCTTTAAGTATATCAATGCATCAATGCTAGTTTGCAAAACACGCCGACGGAAACAGGCAGTATTCATATATCACACCCCCAGAATGTAATAGAGGCTCTTTTCACTCCTCCGGCAGAGAAAATAATTCTATAGCCAAGCGACGTGGGAAATATTACGCCATGGATCTTTCAATCTATGCAACGGTAAGGTAACGCCATTTCGACGGAAAAACATTATTCAAAGCGTTGAATTATGCGAATTGCTTTTCTATCTTTTAAGGTGGCACCCTTGATGACTTGGCGCTTTCTCTAAGCAATAAAGCATCGATTTTCACCGAAATTTACTGTCCCATCCAGCCTCTTCTGGAGGGTTTACTGCGAATTTATTGCGGTTTTAATGGTTGGTTACATATATTTTATTTATTTTAAATACAATATTTTAGAAATACAAAAAGGCAGGGTATATCTTCTAATAAAAAAAGACTACAAGAAATTAAAATAAATGCGTATTATAAGAAATAAATAAAAAATTGCACAAGCCGACACACCTTTAATTCACTACCAAAGACATTAAACAATTATAAGGATCAGATCGGAAATACCTGTATCTCTATAAAATGGGAATGATACTACACACATAAAATTTAGATACATATATCACGTTATTAAGATTACATAAGTTAGATATAAAATATCTGTATTGTCTTGTATCTAAGACGCTAAAAAAGAAGTAAACATACGTGTCTTATATCTAAGAAGCTAAAGAAATAAAGATGCCATGCTTTGAAATAAATTTACCTAATTGGTCTTTATTTAAAATATATATTAAAAGTTGTTTCAAATTGGTAAAATTTTTCTTATTTCTCGGGTTTTGCTCTAGCTGGTCAGGATAATGTTAATACAGAGGTACACAGTGGTATGAGTTCAGTAGCTATGAAATAAATTTAAAAATGGACGCCAGAGAGAATATAAAAGATACGATACTAGATGCTAAACTTGGCCAAAAATTATACCTTAATGAGCAAAACAAAAAAAAATTAAGCAAGAATCTGTTTTAAATTCCTCTATTTTAATACACAGGATGTTTCAAAAAATTTAGACCATAGCTTAATGGGAGATTCCCTGACAAAATATAAGACGAAAATGTTATATATCTATACATCTGCAACGGCTTCATTTTTAAGATACAGGATGTTAGGGGATTATTAGATAGGAATGAAACTAGATATAGTAAGAACATATACAGAAGTACATTTTTTTATGATAAACCTTTGTCAGTATTACCGACCAGTGGCGTATAATATAAATATAAATGTTAATAACATAAGTCATAAGACAAAAAGGGGGTTGAAAACAAATTGGAAGATATTCTATTTCAGCTCCCAAAAAAAAGATGAAATCATAAACTACATGCCTGCAATAAAAATCTTGACATCAGATATAACATATGTAAATCAAGAGGTAGAAACAAAATATCAAGGTCACTGTTTGCTGGTCACTGGTGCTCGTTACCAATTTAAAAAGGATTTCTTTATATCGACATACAACTGATAAATGTTTAAGAATATCGGACATTCAATTATAAATCGCATAAACATTGATAAAACGCAGTCCGGTGTAGTGGAGGGGATATATAGCTGCAGCATCTTAAATTAAGTATATGGATATCAGTTTTGTGGCAAATTTTACGTGTTACGAGGGATGGTCAAAAGTTATAATCGTACGAAATAAAGTAGCCGTATGTAACTTTGTTTTCTATTCTCTAAGATAACCATTTTGTCTTTGGTAACTTGTATCGACAAAATTAAAATGGCTGTGCACCAAAGAATCAGTTGTATTTTTGAAGATTTTGTCAAAATATGTCTGTGATAAAATAATTTTAGCAGGTTTGCATAATCTTTTTGTATGCATTTATTTACATATGATTTGAATCTTAACTTTGTATTAAAATGCAAACATAAGTTTCGGTAAGAGTTGAAATTTGAAATTTCGTCTGAACCTTTTTTATTTTAATAAATTTTTTTAAGTTTTCTAGAAAATTCGACTCTGTCGCACTATGTTTACGTGATTTCGAATTTTTAAATCGACACAAATGACAAACCCTGATCTGTTTCTGATATTACAGTCTATTAGTTAAATAATTGCCATAAGTCAAAAACCCAATGCACAACTGAAACTAATAAATCGTAGTTTAAACGATCGAAGGCCTTACTATAATCTAGCAATATTAAAGCGGTTGACTTACCCTTGTCAACAGCTTCTACAATATAATCAGTTAAATTTAACAGTGCAGTAGTATAACTAAATACCGGTCTAAATCCCGAATGACATGTGGGCAAAATATTGTAAAGTCTCAAATGTACTCTTATTTGATAATTTAATATTTTTTCTATGACCTTAGATAGGACAGGTAAGATGCGTATTGGCATTAGATCGTTAGCGACCCGGCATAAACCAACTAGTGGTATTCTCAATAAGCTGATACCCATGATATTAAAAAAATGTATTATTATCACTAAAACAGAACTTTAGAATTAAACTACAACTTGCTGATTATATGCCAATTTCTTGGCTTGTTGCATTAAACAAAACGTAAATAAAAAATCTCTAAAACCTTAAGAGATACAGATTGAACAAACAGATTCACCCTATAAAATCAGTGAAAAGGTTACTCCTGTAAATTTGGAATAATAATTAATTTTTTAAATTTTATCAGTGTTGCGTCACATCCTGTGTAATTGACAAATATTATTTAACGGTTATGTTCTAACAGGCATTATCTTGAAGGTTTGGGCATCATTTTATTGATTGCCGCATTCCATTTTGAAAAGTAATAGTAGAGATGTCGAATATTAGCTGAAAAATTGCATGAGCAGTTAATTATGAACAGCAGTTAAATACTGAGTTTTAAGTAAGCTAACTTTTAATTGATTTCTTAAATGCAATTAATTTTAATAAATGAAAAATCATTAAAAACTAAAAAAATAGTTATTTGATAATACCAAATATAAAGTAGTAAAAAAACAAATGTGTGATGTTTCTATATATAAGACATTTGAATTGTAACAAATTATGTTGTAAAATATAATTAGAACTGTCCAGCGCATCATCAAGTGCACCATTTAAAAATTTCCAAACCGAACTTATATCTGCAAGCATAATCTTTTACCCCAAAATGGATTTCGGATTCAAGGAATAGAGTACGAGTCTCCACTAAAAATCTGCTAAGTTTCCTTAAACTACAGATTTCACGCTTTTTAAAGTTTAAAGATAAAAATTAAAAAGTCCTAATTAGAATAGTCCTAATTACAAAAATGCATACATATATGCATGAAATAAAAGAAAAAAATTACCTATATAAATAACGTCTTTATTAACAAATTATAAAATAAACTAAAAAAAATATAAAATGGCATCCACACATGACCTTTAGAGTTTCGAGAATTTCCTATCAGCTTCTTAATTTGCCAGAATATTATAGCTTCTATCTGTCGGTTCCTTGTTGCTCACAATCCCATTTGTAGTCTGTAGGGGAAAGAATAATAACAATACTTAAAAAAATTTATTTACGCGGTACATGCCGTCCTTGACTTGCCTTTTCAGGATTAGGCTGAGAATAAAGCACAAGTACTTGTCTTAAAACAATTTTTTGGCTCCGGTTTACAAAAAACACTGACCTAGAAAACAAAAAAACTCCAGTAGTCGACAAAACATGCCCATACACGGCTCAATACAACTCATATAATTCCCGTTTGACGAAAATCGCTTTTTTCAATATCATAGATGCAAAGAAAAATAATACGCCAGAGGCGGCGTCAAGTTCCGATCGATATTCCAATGGTGGAGTTAATCACAATTTAATATTTTAATTCAATTGAAGGAAAAAATATCTAAAATTGTTACATATCAATCATATCAAAAAGAAACTTGCTACAATTGCGCATTTTTTTTCAATTCATTTAAAATTATATATTTTTATTCAGTTTTAGTAGTTTTATTCATTCAACAAATAATCTGTACACATTTAAAAATATTTTTGGTATATTGACATTTGGAAATTTGCGGATTTTGAGGGCTGTAAAATCTAAACTTTTTGACCTATAACAAAACGAATTGCACACTCCTGTTTTAGCTTTTATATTCTTTAGAGCATCAATTTTTGATCTAAGAGATTTTTTGCTGCTTTGCTAATAAAAAATTGGGCATGCTTTTTTACAAAAATACCATGGCAGTGGCAACGTTTAAACAGATTACTCTATATATTTAAAATAAGTGTTAAAATAACCTGAATGTAATAAATCGCTTTACTTGTTTTAGCGTTTTTATCATTTAGATATTAATCGAATACTTCATGAGCACGCTGTATATATATTCTACAAACTAACGCAATTTATTATTTTTTCGTGCAGATAATTAAAAGCTTTATAATATTCTGGGGAGGACATCAAGCCTTAACTTAATTCGGTGAAATATTTAGGAATTGGTGACAGTCAAGTTATCTATTTTTGGTATTATTTGCATACGTTAAAAATCATTCAGTAATATATCAGTTTTTGCCAATATGAACTCTGATTCATTTCTTTATTTTTCTTCAGAAAACTTTCTCGGCGCATTTTACATTTCATAAATTATTATTTGGCTATCAATTACGTCTATATCCGGATTTTGATAAAATAGACCATAGAGTTTCTAAAGACTTACTCATAATCTAGATGTTCACTCAATTTCCAGCGATTCATATCTACAGCCCCTTATTTTATTTGCAAATTCTATAGAGCATTTGGGGAATAAATCCTTTTAATATAATTAAATATAAATTAATAAAATCAATCTTCTACTTTTAAATTCGATCTATTTTTAATACAATTTTTTTTCTAACTTTATACGGTAAGTCATAAGCCTGTATAGTAATATTATTACGGGCTTGACTTTTATTGAAAGTGTGCACACTTTCTTAGTTTGAACTTATAAGATTATGTCTTCTAATCTATTATATTATTATATTACACCAACAATCTTGCACATAGTTTTTAGTTCTCATATTTAAGCTTTGTTGAAAAGAGAATATGATCTTTTAGAGCGTTGTTTTCCGCATTTACGTGCTTTTAAAGTTTAATTTAAACTATGTGGTGTTTGGAAGACATCTGTTAAGTTTAAAATCAACTTTTTTTTTAGTACGACTGTGTTAAAGGTTAAAAAGTTTTGCAAATCGATTATAATAAGTCAGTACACTAACATTTAAATGTATTTTAATATTTATTGTGCTTAACTTTTTTAACAATATATTTTATCATAAATAATTGCACACATAATTAATTTCTTGAAATTCGTAGATTAAAAAAAGTTCTTATTCCTCTAATTGTTGAAAAAGCCCTACAAAGTTCAGTTTTTCTTCTGACTTTGTTTATTGCCCGCTTAATGGATCTCCTTCCTAAGTTTTATTATGAAAAACATACCTGATTCGGAGCTTTAATTCTTCGATTGTATTAATTTCAACCTTATAAATTAGATTTTTTAATGCACCCCATAAATAAAGATTTAATGGGGGACCGTGCTGGCTATTCAATAACTCCCTGATTTCCAATCCGTCGTTCAGGAAACTCTGCATTTAAAAAATTTACTGCTTTGGTATTGTGCGGTGGGGCCTCATCTTGTTGGAACCATAAAAGGCGTAGATTAGCCAGCGGAAGATCATCTAAGTATTCTTGCATAACAATATTTAAAAAATCAAGATAAATTTGACTATTTAAATTTTCATCATAAAGAAATGGGCCTAAAACTTTATCGTCATACATTCCATCCCAAACATTTACGCCAAAACGTATTTGTTTTCTTATTTCCCTATTTTGCCTAGTTTGAATAGGTATTCCATTTTTCGATACAAATAAATTATAAAATAATGGTTTATTTAAGTTGACTCAATAAAGAATTGTGTTAATTCGACATTTCAAGAAACTGTTGTTAAAGCCAATTTGAGTCATATAAGAATTATGGTCGGAATAAATTCATTATAAAGACGTTCCAGACTTTGGCAGAAGTTAAAGTACCACAATTTATAATTTTTCTTTAAGTTATTAACGAACAACAACCTGCATAAATACTGTGTTAAAATTACGAAAGAAGTGTAAGGAAGATTTCTTATTATTATTTTATATGTTATTATGTTTTTAGTTTTGTTTATAAGTGCTTAATAACATAAATTATACCCTATACGATTTTTCTCAATAAAATAGGGTTTTATTCTAGAAAAATTAATATTATACAATTTTTAAATATATTATTAAGTCGCCATTTTGTTCCGGCATGCAAGATTTTTGACAAAATCTCGTCAGTTCGTCCCCCAACAGACTTTGATTTTTAATTTTAATAATATAAAAATTTAAAACCAATCGAAAAAATAGTTTTTGAGGTATGAGGGATGTAAGAATGTCCATCCTGCTAAGTAAACTCTTTAACACACTCATTTTAATGAATATATGATTTTCTTTGTTAATTACCTAATGAGTGCGATCCATCATTAGTTTTGAAATGTCAAATGTTTTAAAAAATAATAAAAAAAATCCAGGTCCGTATTTAAAAAAAATCAGTTGATGAAGAGCCCTGGAAAACGAAACGTCGGATTTTAAATCTAAAAATATTGTCTTGTAGAGTTAGAAAAGTGGCTATGAAAATGTGAAATTTATTTTGTAATATCTCATCAAATGCAACTTGAAAAAAATAAGGATTTTCGGTTTTTTGCAGATTTCTTCTGAAGTAGTTGGAATTTTTCAACTTTCTCAACGACATATTATTCGACACCAAATTGCGCAACTTTGTCCTAATTTGACCAACTTCGTACCTCTTTTAGTTTTCGATATGACAATGCTATCCCTTTGAATTTGTAACACCTTGTATATAGTAACTACAAATTTCTAGTATAGAATAAGAATTTGATATCTAGAATGTATACAATAAAGGCACCAATATTGCACTACACTGCGGTACAATTTTCGCAACACGTAGCAGTGTTAATGTTATGCCGTTATGTTTAACTTGCTTAATTCTCTATGTAAACTAAAAGTGATGAAGGACAAAATACAATATAATTATCTTATATTTAAGAAATTTGAATAATTTATTTATATAAAAGTATACATTTTTCGATTATCTAGTGAGCAGAAAATAAAATTTGTTGCGCATGCTTTGGCAGTGGCTGAGAAGTGATCCATTAACAGCTATATTTGTTCATAAAGAACTATTTGAAATTTATTGATGATAATTTGATTGTCCACTACTTTCTCGACGATCATTGGAAAGCACATGTATAATAAATGAGCGTACGTGATATAATTCGGTAGATTGCGAAAATTTTAGCGCAAAGGTAGCAGATATGCAGTGTTATATATTTTACGAAGAAATTTGTTAATTTGAGAAAACTCCTCAAAAGTTTTTGTCATTGTCAACGTCTGATAAAATAAAGTACTGTCACTGAACTCGTCTAGTTTTTGAATGGTTTCACAAGTTATATTAAACATAATCTGCAGCTTTCCGTTATAAAGGAGAGTAAGTATTTTAAAGAAGACTTAACTACGTAAAGATTATAGGGTACCGTTAAAGGATAAAATATTATATTCATAATTTAGTTATTAAAGCCGGGAGATTTTGTATTTTTATACATACATACATATTTTTAATTACATTATAAACATCAACTTCGGTGCTCTTACTCAAATCAAAATTTTCAATAATTGTATGCCTTAATAAACGATAAAATTTAAAATATAATGTTTTGGTAAGGCAGAAATTTTAGGAAAATTACAAAATATTTATTTAGATCATCAATATTATCTAGATACTTATAATACTACTCTATTATTCACAGCTACTGTGTGTAGTACTTTTTACTTTTTTAATTATGCGTGTGAGTTAAACAAATTATTTCATGAAAAGAAACGGGCCTTTAGGTCAATATCATCAGAATCGTCAATTCTCTAAGACGGAATTATCTCCAAATTGCTTTGAAAACTTTTAAGATTAAATACTCTAATATATACGTCTATTTTTTTAAGTTAGGGCTACTCGAAACGTATATGACGATTTGGTATATCGGCTTCAGATGCATTTGCTTTACAAACTAAATTATATTTAATGTATACATATTATATCTATAAAAAAAATGTTTTTTCGCCCTTACAAACATTTTATTAGACCACCATTTTGCTCCATCACTCTTAATTCGTACCACACTTTTACCAGTTCATCTATATATCACACTTAAAAATTTGAAATCATTCTAATAAGTAGTTTTTTAGCCTGATTTTTAAAATATTTTATTAAGCCGCAATTTTGCTTCGTCACCTTGGATTTGTACCGAAATTTTACCAGTTGATCTCTACGTAGTACTTGATTTTTGTGCAAAATTTCCGGTAAACAGGATAAGTAGTTTTTTAGTACTATTTTTTTAACATTTCACTAGGTTGCCATTTTGTTTCGCTGTCTTGGATTTGCACCAAAATTTTACCAGTTGATTTCTACGTCGTACTGGATTTGTTCTAGAATATAAACGTTTTATCCACTTGATTTTAGATATTTGACCAAAATTTGAAGTAAATGGTGTAAGTAGGTTTTTAGCTGTGTCGCGGATCTTACGGAATTGAGAAAACGTCTTTTTTTGTATTTAGGACCAAAAATGAGAAAATTTGTAAAAACCTGAGGGGGTGACTTTTTTACAATTATACTATTTCACTTTTACGAGGAAGAAAAAATACTGTTTTCTGCATAGAGTATAAGTTATTATGTTTTTAAGATTAAAGAGTTCTTAACTTGCTGCGGCTATAGCAAAATTATTGTAATATACAACATATTTAAAAAATATATGATACCACTTTTATAAAAATATTATTAAAATAAAATCAGTTTTAGAGTTTAAAATAAATACTTATATATCGATAACGATGCCAAATTAAAATAACACATGTAAATATACCCATGCGTATTTAGCAAATACAATATTTAATAAATATAATTGCTTTACAAAACAATGTTAACGAACAACAAATTCAGCTTAACCAGCAACATAGTATCATTGCAATAAATGAGGCAACCAGCGATATTTATTTTTATAGTACAATGGCCTCTCAGAAAAAACTAAATAAAAAGTCTTCGATTAGAAATATTATATATAAAAATTTTTAAGATCTGCACTACAAGAAGTTATTATATCTGAAATAGTTTGATACATTTATTTTTTGTTTTTTAATTATAAGTTAAAAGGATTATACTTTCCTTTTTATCTACTTTTTTCAATGTCCTTTTCTGAATTCTTCTCGGGAGTTTTATTGAGCGCGCCAATTACTTCTTGTAAAAATACTAACCAAGATGTCTACTTTTATATTTATGTTTTTCTACATTTGAAAGATTTTTGCAACAATGTCGGAAATTGCCCTTCATTTGATAAATATTCAGACTTTTTATTAATTTTTTTTTATCAAAGTTTATTAGACTACTTTTATTATTTATGTATGTATACTCTGATTGAGTTACTTCGCCTATGCTCATATATTTCAATAGCTTAACCAAATATATTTCATCATTTAATACTAATCTGTTTTACTGATGATTATCTTAACCATGAATTTTGTATTCTATCATTCCAGCAAAGATCTTAATCAATGTATGTCTTGGTTCTCTTCAGCTAAAGAGAGATCTCAAAAACTAGGTCTACTTTATTGCAAGATACAAATTCTATTTTTATCGCCTTGTTACTAGAAGCATTCCGCGAACAGACAGACAGACCGACGGAATTGAGAAAACATGTATTTTTGCATTTAGAGTGATGATCTGTAAAAACTTGGAGGATCATTGGAAGTCATTTAAAGTTTTCGAGCATTGAATACAACGCTTTAATAAAAAATGGTCAGACTTGTACATTTTATGATTCATCTACACTTGAAAATTGTAAAATTCTTTTCAGGTTGGAATGTCAATGTATTTGGAAAAATAAATATTTAAAACAGTAAATGTATTCAATTGTTAAATAAAAGTACAATTTTAAAAAGAAAATAAACACTACACGACTACATACGACAACTATTTATGAACATTGAAAGGTGTCTTAAAACATTAATGTTATCTATATCATTATGTTATAACATAGATCATATAAATGTAGATTATATTATATAAAATATTTCTATCTACTGAATTTTAATAATTTTCAATTTAGACGAAATATAATTGAAACGTTTTTAAGATCCTTCACGATTTAATCTTCTTCTATAATGCTTTTGTCCTTAATTATAGGATACGTAAAATACTCTATCATTTTTTTCTGATCTTAGTTTTCTTAAGAAATTTACCAAGAAATTTTTTTTATTTCTTTAATTATTAACACAGAAAACATAGTATGTATTAGCCTTGGTTTCCTGAACAATAGAACTTAACTACTACGTAAATTCCCACTTCTACTGCAGGGTCAATAGCATTAGTATTACCATGATTTTGAAGGAACATATTCTCATTTTCTTTTTCTTCTGTATTTCTACAGTTTCTTCTTGATCAAGCTTATTTTCACACTCACGTCTTTCTTCAAATTCATTTTATATTTGCTTATTTCTTTTAGGGCTATCTCATCTGTCATATGTCTCCACATCCCTTGAGGAAATGCCTTTGTCAGTAGCCACTTGCATATTTTCCACGGTTTCTCTTAACGTCATCAGTAATATTTAGTCTACATTCGTCAAGGAATGTCTCAAGGTATTTTCTGGAGAACAAGATGTGGTGACAGCAAAAAAATTCCACAAGACTTAATCTTCGCTTCTATATTTTCGAATGCTTTCTTTAGAAGCGCAGGAAATTCCGATTTTAGAATGCATCATATGTTTTTCATTTTGCATTCGGCAAACACAGATTTTTTTAAATGGTCCAAAAAAAAGACACGCCTAACGGTTGTAGATTAAGTGTTTCATTCGCTCGTAACAACACAAAATCGGTATATTCTGCTAAGTTGTCTTCAATTAAGACCTTTCTTCCTGGAAGCTTCTTACAATAGGATAAGAGAATCTTATTAAAGCAATCGTCAAAAATTGCTGTATCAAACCAACCTGATTTGATTCAGTTGTAGACAGGACCCTTTTCTACCTAGTGTGTCATAGGAAGAAACTAGTAAAATGTTGGTTTATATCCAAAATGATGCCGAATAAAATTGTAAAAAATATATATATATATATATATATATATATATATATATATATATATATATATATATAGGTTACTAAATGAGTATGTGCGAAACAAAATTGGGTCACACATCACTATTCCTAAAAAAGGGAAAGATTAATAATGAAGAAAGTGCCGGGTATTTTTGTTTAAAATAGTACATCATTCTTGATAAAATCAGTTATATACATTAAGGTTTCCTATGCTCAAACTTAAAATGCTGCCTATTGTAGGCGATTTATGAATGCTAATTGATGCTTTTGCATCGACTTTTTAAATATTATACCTGCATTTTATGCTTATGGTGATACTTATCATTTTACACTGAGTCAATCTTATCTAAAAAATATAAATTGCAATAAGAATTGCCAGAGAATAAAGTTTATATCCGAGTGAGCCCACACAAAACTAATCTTGTACATAAAGTTACGAAAGTTAACGTGTTACATTACCAGCAACCCAAACTAAGTTTTACAAAAGATTCCGGCAGACTTAAGCGGGTCTAAATTTGTTGTTCCGTATTTTCTCATGCAGTGCGCGTTTTGAAAAGAACTTTGTAGTGGGAGAATTTAAGTTGAAATTCTACATTTTGTCTATAATATAATCAGAGATACATTTTTCGTTAAACCCGTTGCTGAGATAGTCACTGCTCTAATATAGACATTTTTAAGTTTCCACATGATTTTTGTCTTGTCTGCTATTAGGTTTATACTTGTTAATTTCAGTAGCGTCGATTTTTTTGAGGATCTTTCTTGAGTCCTATAGCTATATCTATCAACCAGACCTCATTCTGTCCTTTCTCTCTTTCATTATATTTTATCTTATTTTTCACTCCCAGTATCGACTACAAGTATCATTTGCCGTTACATTGATATGATTCTATTAAGACCAGATTGAAAGCCAGCTGCTAATGAATAAACTAAGAATGTTACAAAGAGCGCTGCATTTTTTTGTAATATGTTGGATGGTTTCGTTTTATTATTATTATTAACAATATTAATATTAATAATATTATAATTATTTTTTTTTGTTATCTCACAGTATTCCTGTGGTTGTATTTTATTCTGACGGGATTATACCAAGTCAATGCAAAAAAAACAGAAAAAAGGAAAAGGAAAAAACATCTATTGTATATATTATATAAGAATTTATCAAACTATGCTGCATGTTTTCAAAATGACCGATTTCTAAAGTTCCTGTGAATGTCTGTATTAAGTCCTAATTGAGCCAAATGCGGTGTAAACGTTGTTGGGGCGAGGCCTGTTACTGATATGAGGAGAGGAACAATAATGGCTCTTTCCTGTTTCTACAGCCTTTTTATTTCCATTGCCAAGTCGGTGTATTTGGCGATCTTCTCAATGTATTTTGCTTAGATGTTCTCGTCGTTGAGGACAGCCATGTCGATTAAATAAGTGATCTTTTCTTTTTTGGATTAAAGGTGACATCAGGTCTGTTTGCGGGGATTATTTTATCTGTGTGGATGTTAATGTTCCAGTAGAGCTTGTAGTCTTCGTTTTCAAGTATGGATGTTGGTGTATAATGGTAATAAGAGTCTGTGTTCTCCGTTAGTTTGTATGTTGTGGCTAATGCTCGATGAACGACCTTCGCTGCTGAGTTGTGTCTCGCGGTGTATTCAGTTCTAGCCATTATTCTACATCCACTCGTTATGTGATCAATCGTTTCTCTCTCTACTGGTGACATCTCCTGCACCTGTCGTCTTCAACGGTTGTGTCCTTAATAATGTGTATTTGGGAGTTTCTGGTTGTTATGACTTTGTCCTGGATGGCACGCAGAAAGCCTTATGTTTCGGGGAATCTGTAGGATCTGTGTCTTCCGTGGAGTGTTTTGTTTACTTATACCAAATTCCATGTTGATGTCCAGAGTAAACCTTTCTGTGATTTTAAGGAGTTCCTTTAGCTGTAGTAGGGATGGTTTATTTTGTGTAGGTTATTTTTTTGGTGTTTAATGTGGAATCCGAAGTTTGTGTTATTCAGTGTATTCGAGAGTGGATTGAGATAGAGGCAGAACCACGAAGAGCGTGAATCTCCCTGGAATATACCTCGTCTGATGTAGATCTCTTTAGTTTCGATGTGTTCTCAGGTTGATTTTAGTTTTCCACGTACTCATGATTTGCGTAAGAAATTGCCTGAGATTTTGATTGACTTTATATAATTATAGCACCCTAGTTAATAAACTGTGGGGTATCGAATCAAAGGCTTTGTTATAATCTATGTAACCAGTGTGAAGGTTTCTATGACTTTTCCTGGTTTGTTCCATGATGACGCTGTCTATAATTAACTGATCCTTGCATCCTGGGCTGTTTTACCTGCACCCTTTTTACTCTTCCGTTAGAATGTTTATGTGTGCCAGATGTTGTTCTATTTTCGTGGTAATTGTGGCTGTGATGATCTTATATAGCGTTGGAAGGCACAGGCATTAACATTATCACTATTATTATTATTATTTTGCAGGGACTACTCATCTGTGGTTGAAATTACATCAAGTTTGATTTCACAACTATTCTTTTTGGTTATGGTATACTAATTTGAACCTCGCACAAGCTTCACAAGGCATACGAATTAGAGTTCTGTAAGAAACAAGATAAATTGAAGAAAATGCATGTAAATGTTGTCACATTTCTTTTATTTTTATATATAGAATCCGTGTGTAAACTTTTTGAATACTTTCATAAACATTTATATAATTTAATAAAATAAAATATTAATAAATTCCAAAAAGTCATTATTATAAGCACAAATGTAAATAATAATCCTATTATTCACATATTTTTGTACTTGAGATATCCTCTATAAAAATTATTGCCTTAATAATAGCTGTATATATATATATATATATATATATATATATATATATATATATATATATATATATATATATTTTTATTTCAATTTTCTTGATTTAAGGTCAATTTAAAAAGTTTACACATATACTTTAAATCATATATTTGCCCATAAACATGATGTAGTTAGATAACGTTTCGACCGCACTTCGGTCTTTTTCAAATCTAAAAATGGAGAAGGGCGTAGAATTTTAATTTAGTATTTTTACATTTAATATTTTATTTTGTTAGTATTACCTTAGAACGTAAACTATTAAGGAAAGTACATTTATTTTTAATTTTATAAAAATGGAAAGTGAAAATTTTCCTTCTTACCTCAATACGTAGGATTATTCAAAACGGCACAAGATGTCACATTTCCACATATATACATACACATCGATACAATTAAAACACACGTATTATGTTAAAACATTAAGATAAGACATCACATTGGTTATTCCAGTATTGAAATATAAAATTTACTCAGGTTGTTGACGTCTTTCTTATCGTTGATGGCATTTTTACTTTTTTGTATTTTGACCATCTCAAAAAATTCTCTTTTTTTAGTTTGCGGTTCGGATTTTAAGATTTTGGTGTTACTATAATCAAAGGTATGTTTTTTTGAATTTTCATGATTTGTTAGAGCCGTCGCGTTTTTTTTGTCATACTTGTGACCCTTCAGTCGGTTTTCCAAGTATTGGCTAGTTTGACCTATGTACACACTGTTGTAATCTTTGCAGGGTATTTCATAAATAACATTACTTTTTTTGTTTTTTGGGATTTTGGATTTTAATCTGGAAAAATTATTTGATAGTAGATTGGAAGCCTTGTGACAAGTTTGAATATTATATTGTTTAAATAATTTTTGAAGTGGTTGGGATAAGCCGTTTATAAAGGGTAAAGATATAAATTTTTTTGTGTTTGAAGTCTGATTATTTTTTCTGTCGTTCGAGTTATAAAATTTGTGGATTCTACTTTTAATGGTTTTGTTTATAAAATGTTCGGGATAATTATTTATTTTTAGAGCATTTCTGGCTTTTTCTAAGGCTTGCTTCCGGTATTCAGGATCTGAGAGCATGATGGCGCGATCTGCTAAACCTACAATTACGGATTTTTTTTGGGAATTTGGGTGGTTCGATTTATAGTTTAAGTATCTAGAAGACCAAGTTGATTTTGTATACCATTCAGTTTTCATATTTTCGCCTATATGGTGTATTGTTAAGTCTAAAAAGTTAATTCTGTTATTTTTTTCGACTTCAATTGTAAATTGTAAGCTTTTATGAAATTCGTTAAATGTAGTTAAGACAATATTTACTTGATTTTCTGGTATTGTAGTAATGCAGTCATCAACATAACGGTAAAAAAATGGTATGTCGATGTTTAGATTTTTTAAAACTTTTGTTTCCAGGTCTTCCATTACTATTTGTGCTACAACGCTTGATATGGAGGCACCCATTGCGCATCCCTCTGTTTGTTGATATAACTGATCTTCATATAAAAAATATGCGGAGTTAAGGGTTAATTCAACTGCTTTGATAAATTCCTCTTGTGGTATATCTGTATATTTTTTAATTTCTGACCACTTTTCTTTTATTACTTTTATTGCAAGTGGTATGGGTACATTTGTATATAAGGATATTACGTCTAACGAGATTAGCAGGTAGTTTTTTGGAATTTTTATATTTTTTATTTTTTGTTTAAATTGAAATGAATCTTTTATATAATAGTTGTTTTTGTATATAATATTACTGAGGATACCTTTTAAGTAATTTGATAGAGGGGTGTATGGGGATTGTATGCAAGAAACTATTGGGCGCAATGGGATATCTTTTTTATGAAGTTTTGGTAATCCGTATATTTTTGGTGGCACGGCGTTTCGAATTTTGAGGTTTTTAGCAGTATTTGGAGAGATAAATTGTTTTTTTTCCCAAAAATCCATTAGTTCGTTATTTTTTTTTTTTTGGTATTGGTTTGTGGGGTCCAATTTAATTTTTTTGTATGTTTTTGTATCATTCAATAAGGAATTCATTTTTTTGGAATACTCTGTTGCTTGCATTATTACGGTTTTGTTAGATTTATCGGCTCTAAGTATTTTAATTTCAGGGTTTTCTTTTAAGAATTTTTTAGTTTTCGTTATTTTTGAAGAAAAATTATTATTGTTGTTTTTATGAGCTTTAAGTTTGTTTTTAAAATTAGTAATTATATTGCAAGTTTTTGCCCTGATTTGATCTTTTTCTTCCATTTTTAAATTGTATATATCTGTTTCTATATTACAAATTATGTTTTCTGTTGGTAATTGTTTTTCGTTATTTATTTCTACCGCAAAGTTGGGACCTAAGCTGAGTACATCTGTTGCAAAATCCGGAATATGTTTATCTGTTAAATTTTCAATCCAAGTTGTTGTTGTGATTTGAGCTGAGAGCCCAAACAGAGGGATGCGCAATGGGTGCCTCCATATCAAGCGTTGTAGCACAAATAGTAATGGAAGACCTGGAAACAAAAGTTTTAAAAAATCTAAACATCGACATACCATTTTTTTACCGTTATGTTGATGACTGCATTACTACAATACCAGAAAATCAAGTAAATAATGTCTTAACTACATTTAACGAATTTCATAAAAGCTTACAATTTACAATTGAAGTCGAAAAAAATAACAGAATTAACTTTTTAGACTTAACAATACACCATATAGGCGAAAATATGAAAACTGAATGGTATACAAAATCAACTTGGTCTTCTAGATACTTAAACTATAAATCGAACCACCCAAATTCCCAAAAAAAATCCGTAATTGTAGGTTTAGCAGATCGCGCCATCATGCTCTCAGATCCTGAATACCGGAAGCAAGCCTTAGAAAAAGCCAGAAATGCTCTAAAAATAAATAATTATCCCGAACATTTTATAAACAAAACCATTAAAAGTAGAATCCACAAATTTTATAACTCGAACGACAGAAAAAATAATCAGACTTCAAACACAAAAAAATTTATATCTTTACCCTTTATAAACGGCTTATCCCAACCACTTCAAAAATTATTTAAACAATATAATATTCAAACTGGTCACAAGGCTTCCAATCTACTATCAAATAATTTTTCCAGATTAAAATTCAAAATCCCAAAAAACAAAAAAAGTAATGTTATTTATGAAATACCCTGCAAAGATTGCAACAGTGTGTACATAGGTCAAACTACCGCAAACTAAAAAAAGAGAATTTTTTGAGATGGTCAAAATACAAAAAAGTAAAAATACCATCAACGATAAGAAAGACGTCAACAACCTGAGTAAATTTTATATTTCAATACTGGAATAACCAATGTGATGTCTTATCTTAATGTTTTAACATAATACGTGTGTTTTAATTGTATCGATGTGTATGTATATATGTGGAAATGTGACATCTTGGTCCGTTTTGAATAATCCTACGTATTGAGGTAAGAAGGAAAATTTTCACTTTCCATTTTTATAAAATTAAAAATAAATGTACTTTCCTTAATAGTTTACGTTCTAAGGTAATACTAACAAAATAAAATATTAAATGTAAAAATACTAAATTAAAATTCTACGCCCTTCTCCATTTTTAGATTTGAAAAAGACCGAAGTGCGGTCGAAACGTTATCTAACTACATTATGTTTATGGGCAAATATATGATTTAAAGTATATGTGTAAACTTTTTAAATTGACCTTAAATCAAGAAAATTGAAATAAAAATATATACTTAAACTGGTCAAAGAACAATTAAACCAATAATTTATATATATATATATATATATATATATATATATATATATATATATATATATATATATATATATATATATATATATATATATATATATATATAAATAAATTTTACTTCAAAAAACAATAAATTGGGTTTAAGTTGTTTCAAAACTACAAAAATATGTTCCCCTAAATTAATATTCTAATTATGAAAACGCTTTACGTGGTATATTTAGAACCAATTGTAACAACACAGTAAGTATTTGTTGCCTTTACATCAAGTTTTCCAAAAGAAAAAGGTTTGTTAGTATTTATTAAAAATTTTACATAAATTATTTACCAAATATTCTGATTAAACTTTACAAAAATCTCTATCGGTCTTTCTGTTATAATTTAGTGTCAAAAACTTTACAGTAATCATGAAGCCAAATGTCTCTGTGTATACCTAGAATATTTTGGCGTGCAATTTGCCCTGCGGCCTAAAACCATACCCCTGAGAGCGTGGTAAGCTTTAAGGTGCTCTGGGATGTATATATGGCCATTCTCCTATATTGGCCAAATAAATGCCATTCCGATGCAGAGCAAACAATGCAGTCACAGTCGAGGTAAGTGTTTTCTAAAAAATTGTTTTTGTTAGGTTAAGTTGGGTCGGTTAAACACATTTCAATCTTCATTCAAACATTCAAATCTATTCTTATCAACTTGGGTCACCTGCGGCGGCGTAGGTTGATCTGTATCGCACTGGTATTTTTGACTGACCAATATGTAGGAGTATATTATAGAAAACGCAGAGCACCTTAGAGCATACTGTGTACTGTACATTTGTTTGGCTCTACACGACCGGACATCACGCCCTATTATGCCTTATAAGCCAGTAAGGGCGCGTTTCGCTGTATGTTAAAATCGTTAATTCATTTTACACCAAGATGTCAATAAACCTGTTTTCTCAATTCCATGATGTGTGTTTGTCTTTTCGCGGCATAGCTAAAAAATTACTTAACCGAATGGTTTTAAATATTCGTCAAAAATTAATTATTCATTCAGTCATTTCGAGATGAAATGGTAACAGTTTGGGCAAAAATCATTATAACGGAACAAAATAGCGGGCTAGTGAATTGTGGAAAAAAATACCGCAAATTAAGTGTGACATGATATTGGTACGAATCGAAGATAGCGGCATAAACATAATAAAATGTTTAAAAAATCATTTTGAAAAAACAACTTATTTGACTAATTTTAAATTTTGCGCAAGAATTAAATGTGATGTGGTAAAATTTTGATATGAATCAGTTGGCGGAATAAAATGGTGGCCAAATAATTTTTTAAATAATTAGCGTAAATAACCTCTTATTTAATTCACTTTTTCGCACAAAATTTAGATGGGCTAGGGTAAAATTTTGGAACGAATTCAACAAGGTGAAACAAAATGGCGGTCTAATATAGATTTTATAAAATCAGTGTAATTCAGTTGATTTTAAACTTTGCCTAGAAATCAAGTGCGACATAGGTAGAATCTGATAAAATTATGGTACGAGTTCAATATGGTCGAACAAAATGGCGGCCTATTAAAATGTTTGAAGAAAACAAGTAGTTCAATACCATTTTTCTTCTTCGAACTTCTAGCGAATATTTTGTTTGATCTATTACTTATAATGCCTGTTCGAATGTAGGTTATCTTAAAAATATTTTATAAACTATCCATAATTTAATCTTTTAAACAGGATACCAGAATTTTATTAACTCTCGGGTAACGCTAAGCATTAAAGATTAAAACATAACTGACTGCATCCTGGCATGGCGGACGCGGCGCAACCACCACAATTACTGATGCAGCTTTGAGTTAATCATCAATAATTTAACAGGCATTTATACTTCGCTTTTATTTTCAACCACATTAAAAGTGATAGTCTAAGTGTCATTTAATATTTTACTTACGTCAGTTATAAATGGATGAAACTAGCAGTATTGGAGATTGTGTGCCCTGAGCGTGACGGAAATGTAAGGGAATATATCTAAATTAGAAAAAAAACTATGAAAATACGTAATTTTCATCTGGCTTAAGAATACATAATGAAGAAACAATGCCAGACGTTTTTCTTTTTGAGCAGGGTCTACCAGTTTTGTTTAAAGCCCAAAAACAAAGGAATATACAGCAAAATATATTAATGAAAACACTATTCCTACAATGCAAGACGTAAACATCAGTATGCATTGACACATTGAAGGACGAACCGACTGAGTTTCCTTCCCCTTGACGTCTCGGAACTCCCGTATTCTATCTCTCCTGTCGCGGTTCAGCTGATCATACGGACGGAGTGGTGCGAAATTCTATTGCTTACACTTTATTTTAAAAGATAGAAATAAAAATATATACGAAACTTTTGACTTTGAGGTCTTTTGTGAACCGTCAGGATTTGATAAAAAGATGGGGAGTAAGAAAATGAGCATCAACTTTGTTATTTTAAATTGAACACCCTGCATATTATAATATATTATTATATTTATATATATTATTATTCAAATTATACCAGGTTAGGTGCCTTTATTACCTGAATACGTTGTATTTATAACGTTGTTTCTTCTTCTTTTTTAAAGATAAAAGTATCAAACCTTTTTATTTAAAACGGGCAAAACGAATCCCATTTAATGAATCTTTATTATGTAGGATGTTGCATTTAAAATAATAAAATCGATCCTCATTTATTTACTTTCCAATTGTTATTTGTTTATATTTTAACAAATCCTGTCTGCTCAGGTAAAATCCTAATTTTTTTACCAACATTTTTTCTCTCATTTAAAATAAAGCTTGAGACCCCATTCAAAATCACAATAGGTATAAAAATGCAATTTGGACCGTATTTGGTGCTCCCTTCGTTCTAACAGAAACATTTGGAATCATTTACTGATTACTTATTGTTATCTTACAAAGTACCCATCAAAAAATCAGCCATTCAAAAATATTGTATATTTATCTTTTTTTTTAATTTGAACATTCTCCTCGCATCGTTGTTCTATGTTCTAGACAATGATTTCCATCACACTCAGTGAAAACTACTAGCTTCATTACCTTATAAATAACGAAAGTACCGGGTGTACAACTAAGAAGAGAGGCCGGCCGTATCTCAGTAACCGCTTGTCTTACGGTTTCAAGAAAAAAAATTATATAGTAAATCGGCCAATTAACCTCGAAAAATTGCCGCTAGGAGGCGCAACAAGAACTTTAAATCGGAAATGTCGATTTTTTTGTGAAATTACATAGTTAAGATGTGTCGAAAATATAACCGTAGTATTCTTCAATAAGTTGCGCAAATTTTTGCTATTTATCATTTTTTTCTATTTTCGATACTAAAGTAGAGGGAAAGGTCAAACATTTTTTGTTCGAAACGTTGATATCTCTGTTTTGAATGAACCGATATTATTGAACTTGGTCTTAAAAAAAGGACTTTTTTCCCTCTATTTGCGGTGCTATTAACGGTCACCAAATTTATTTTGCTACTGGTCGCTAGATGGCGTTTTTCTGGAATTCCTCAAATAATACGAATTTTTTTAAAAAATCAAATGGTATGATGACCCTTTTTATCACATTTTATTTTGTGGCTATGAAGGGTATAAGATAGTGAAATAAAAAAACCAGGTCCGTATTTAAATTAAGAAAATTGATGATGGTCGCTCGAATCCGAAACGTCGGATTAAAAAACTAACTACACCGAATTGTAGAGGAGAAAAAGTGCCAATGGTAAAGTGAAAGTTATTTTCATCTATCATTTTAACTTAACCTAAAATTTAAAAAATTTTGAGAAAAAAATTATGCAAATTAAATCGCTACTTCCACATCATCTTTACATTTCCATAAAACATTAAACTAACTCAAAAATTAAAATCTGTTTACCCGAAAATCCGTAAATCCACATATTACTTATTGTATAGCTACTTTCCGCTCCGATGGGAAAGTGAAATTGCATAACCTGCATTATTGGTCGGACCACAATCCTCTCTGGATGCGAGAAGTCCAAAGTCGAGGTCGTTGGAGCGTCAACGTTTGGTGCGGCATAATAAACAACCGTAATTTTTGATAATTCACTAAATGGATGGACTTATTTAGATTTTCTCGAAAATCAGCTTCCAGTTGAGGGCATCGACTTAGACACCGTATTCTTCCAACATGATGGCTGCCCAGCTCACTACTCAAACAATGGCAGACGGTTCCTAGATGGGCGTTTTCTCGGAAACTGGATAGGTAGGGGCAGTATATTTCCCTGGCCCCTTCGTTCCCTCGATTTGAAGTGTCTAGTCTTTTACTTGTGGGGTTGCCTTAAGGATTTGGTGTACCAAAATAGACCAACAACAAGGGAGGATTTCATCAACCGAATTAGAAACACAATCCAGATGATACTAGCTGCAGAAATAGAAGCTGCAGTAAATTCTACAGTAGAAAGACTCCGTCTAGGTATCGAACATGATGGTAGACATTTCCAACAGTTCACTCGACACCAATTGTTAATTAATAAACAATTTTTTTGTTATTTATAGCATTTGTTTAGATTATCCCTTTTACACAACAATAAATGCAGTAGCAGGAAATAGCGCAGCAAAGAATAAAGCGTAAACTCTTTCTTTGTTTTTCTATTTCCTGCTAATTCTTTTACGGTTTAGTTTTTTATGTTCTGGCTTACAATAAATATAATATCATTTCATTTCAATATATTTTTTCTAAAATTTTAGTAAAATTTAAACGATGAATAAAAATAGCTCTCACTTCACCCATACGCACTTTTCCTCCTCTAACAGTTGGTGAAGTTATTTTTTAATCCAACGCTACTTTCAGATTCGAGCGACTATCATCAACTTTCTTGATTTGAAAAAAAATCGGGTAACATGTAGATTTATAAGTTTTCGGGATCCCATTTTTTCAGTTTATTTGACTAAAATAACAAAAATAAATCGTAAGGTTATAAAGTAGAATGGAAAAAATCCAAAAATTCGTAAAAAATCGAGTAATATGTCGATTTAGTTTTCGAGTATATCTACAGTTATTGTCTTATATCTCGTAAGGGTAATGTGGAAGTAGTGATTAAATTTGCAGCGTTTCTTTCTTAAAATTTCTCAAATTTTAGGTTAAATTGAAATGATAGATAAAACTAACTTTCACTTTACAATTGGCACTTTTTCTCCTCTACAATTCGGTCTAGTTAGTTTTTTAATCGGACGTTTCGAATCTGAGCGACCATCATCGACTTTCTTAAATTAAGTATGGATCTGGTTATTTTATTTCACTATCTTATACCCTTCATAACCACAAAATAAAATGTGACAAAAAAGTCGTATCATATTATTTGATTTTTTTGACAAAATCCGTATTATTTGAGGAATTCCATAAAAACGCCATCTAGCGACCAGTAGCAGAATAAATTTGATAACCGTTAATAGCACCGCAAATCGAGCGAAACATACCCTTTTTTTAAGACCAAGTTCAATCCAATCGATTCATTCAAAACAGAGATACCAACGTTTGAAACAAAAAATGTTTGACCTTCCCCCACCACTATTATTGAAAATGGAAAAAAATTATAAAAAGCAAAAAGTTGCGCAACTTATTAAAGAATACTTTGCTTTTATTTTCGATACACCTTAACTATACAAATTCACCAAAAAATCGACATTTACGATTTAAGGTTCCTGTGGCGCCCCCTAGCGGCAATTTTTCGATGTTAAAAATAATTTCCAGCGATTTGTCTTGGCCGATTTACCATATAATTTTTTTTCCCGAAACCGTAAGACAAGTGGTTTCTGAGATACGACCGGCCTCCCTTCTTAGTTGTACTACACCCGGTACAATGTTCACTGGCTCTCTGAGTATAGAATTCATGATTTTTAATACAAAATTGCATGTTATTGTTTCTACTAAATCTTAAGCAGTTACCAAATGCTACCAATATTTGTAAGTTAACATTTTTATTATTGAAGTTCCATAAAGTTTCAAAAGGAAACTTTCTTAAATCTTTGGATGTTCTTCCGTTTAAATCTTTTAATGGATTATTCACCAAGTTTTACTAATCGATTAACTTTTGTTTGGCACGAGTACATAGTTCGCGTGACAAAAATTTAAGACGGCAGGGAAGTAATATCATTTAAGAAATCTGGAATTTTCTTAAACTGAAAATTTGGCACATGGGGACTATCTTGTAATCGATTTTTCTTTAATTATCTTAGGGAATACATGATATAATTATTCATTAAATAAAAAATAATGAATGACAAGCACAGCCCTTCGATTGTAAAAAAAACTATTGTTGTAATTGTGCTTTTTTTATTACTGTTTATCTTTACTTTTTGAAGTATGTTTGACGCAGAAGTGTATAGATACAGTAATAACAAAAGTCCCAAAATCACAAACGATCCGATATACATATACACGTTCATACTTTAATAGTAGTAAACTGTATATTTCAACATGGTTTCCTTAATAGTCGTACAACTAACACCAGTGGAACAGGAGGCAATTTTAGACCTCATTAATATTTATATATATATATATATATATATATATATATATATATATATATATATATATATATATATATATATATATATATATATATATATATATATATATATATATATATATATATATATATATATATATATATATATATATATATATATATATATATATATATATATATATATATATATATATATATATATATATATATATTATTCAAAATTTCAACAAATAGTTCAACAAAAAAAACCCAGTGGGTGTAAAACAATGTCAGTAAGAAGCATTACAGTTCCCAAATAGGGGCAGATATAAAATTCATTGCTTTTTCCCTGCATCTTAGAATCTATTTATTACCATATCACAAATAAAATCAAGAGTTATCTGCCTATAAACAGCATTAAAAATAAGTTTGGAATAAGAGAAAAAAACAAACACATATATAAAACAGTAAAATAAGAATACTCAGGTACAATTTGTACTAGAAATGTCTAAAATTAAAATACATACATTTACAGATTAGAATTCCTACGTGTCAAATATGGCAACAATATGTCTGGGGGATAGAAACATTCACAATGTGTAGCAGGCATTTTTCGTAAGAATTTTCTAAATACGGATTTTAATTTTTGTTTAGGATATGTACGTACATTTACCGGTACTGCATTTAAAAAATTTTCAAATAAAAATTCAACATTTTTTATGTGAAGTTATATGTATCAGAAAGAAGGATTGTCACATTTCTGATGAAATATTGGTGACACTCATTAACAACATAACACAGTCCTATATATACATACGAATAAGAGTTAAAATATTATTATCAATAAATACTTCTCTACAACTATCCTGCTGTTTTAATTTAAAAATAGATCGGAAACACCTTTTTTGAAAAACAAAGATTCTATCAACATGCACTGAATTTCCCTAATTGTCAACTCCCAGAAAATATAATATATTTTCCTTAGACATTAACTGTTCACTATTGAACAAAATGTTGAAATCATTATTTACTTTATTTCCAAAAAGAATGCATTGAGTCTTTGACACTTTCAGAAGAAGATTATTAGACAAAAAGTACCCATCAAGAGCTTCCATGACCTAAGTGAGGGTAGGTCCAGGGAATCCTCCTTAAATATGAGTGCCACGAGCATATAGTATTGTCTGCTCTCCTGATATAGACGGTAGTTCATTAGTATAGAGTGTATATAATAGAGGACCCAATATGGAACCTTGAGGAACACCCCTTGTGATTTGAACCTTTTTGGATTTAATTAACCTACCATGGAGATCAGACTCTACCACCTGCTCCTTGCAACTAGATAAGATTTTATCAGATCTTGAGCGATACCCCTAATAATATATATATATATATATATATATATATATATATATATATATATATATATATATATATTATTATTGTTTCTTAAACCCAAGAAAGAAGTCCAATTAATAATATATATATATATATATATATATATATATATATATATATATATATATATATATATATATATATATATATACAGTCCCAGATTCGCTTCTCTATATAGGGATCTCGGCTCCTATTATACCTACAGCAAAGGTTAAACGGGGAAAATTTTAGAGGAAACTTATTGCATTCGATATCTGGCTTCAGATTTACGATTGATCAATAAGTTTGGGAAATATCGGCAAGAAAGCGAAAATGGCGGATTTTGTTTTTCGCCAGTATATCCAGAACGGTAAATTTAACAGCTGTCAAAATGTGACATTATTCGGACACATTTTTAAGACAAATAAGATGGCGTATACGACACGTCTTCATTGTTTTTTGTTAACCCACAACCCGCCTCAACTTTCATTTTTCTTATGACCGCCATATTGGATTTGTCGATTTTTGGAAACAGCCTAAAATTTCCAGTCTAGTGATATCTCACAAGTGCATTAAAGATTTTAGTGTCATCAAAAAATCACACTTCGTAAATTAGATTTCAATGTTTTTAAAGGAGACCATGATTTATTTGTCAGAAGATTACTACATTAATAAGTAAGTAATGTATTGAACGCATTGAATTTTCAATACAACATGAACGTAAATAACGACTTAAAAAATCTAAATGAGCTTTAACTACTTTGTAAGTGGGTAACATTAATTTACAAATCTGCAAAATGACGCATCGAGACATTTTTGACAATTGGTGACTGTTTTTCGGACAACCCGGACAATTTCGGTTAATATTTCTAAATGTATCCAGAACTTTTTGTCTCAGGATTTCTATGGTCACGAGGGGGTCAAGATTCATTCTTCGTGTGACTCCAGAGGTAGAAATCCAAAAGCGACAGGTCAGGGGATCTAGGAGGCCAAGATATTGGACCATTTAAAGAAAGTATTCTTTCGTCAAACTGCTCTCTTAAGAAGTTCCTGACTTGAATGGTATTGTGAGCCGGAAATCCATTTTGTTGAAACCAAGTTCTTTTTAATTCATCTTCCGTTAGAATAGCTCGTAAGGCTGGTACAACCTGGTTTCGCAAAAGCTCTAGGTACCTCTGCCCGTTTAGGTTGTAGTCAAACAAAAATGGTCCAATAAGTCGATTTCCTGAAATGATTAATAATTTATAAATAGGTGCCCAACAGTCAAGGGCGGCAGTGTCGGCCGGGTGGTACTAGAAACTATAAATTATAAAGGGAAAATTATCTTATATTTTCTTTCCAAAAATAATTATCGAAACATCCCGTAATGAATAAGCTTGTATATAGTTGAAACCTATTCAGCTTAATTATGAAAAAGAAAAACATATTTGGTTAGCGGGAAGTAATAGCCGTAATAAATTATTTTGTTGGTATTGCATATTAATTTCGGTAATACTAAATTAATTTATTTCAGTGATATAATAATCTTAAAGAAGTACACCGTGCCTTAATAAAACATAAAATATCAAAAGAACAAACCTCTTGCGATTTAAAATTTCAAATTATTCGGAAATACAGCTGAACGCCTTTCTATAAATCATAATAAAAATCGAAAAATAATTCGACATTTGATTAATATGCTATTTTTTTCATAACGCAAGAACTAGGCTTTCCAGATAATAATAATTCATTAAATTCAGACAATCAAAATAATTTTAGAGAATTAGCTAAATCTGCAGAAAATTTAGATAAAGTGTTAATAAATTTATAGTACCTAATTCTATTTTTATAGGTTCTTCGAAACTACAATACAAAATGTTTGAATAAAAATGTAATACAATATCAAAAAAGTAAGTTGACTGACTAGAGTAGAACGTTTTACTTTTTTAGATTATACTCTTTTAGTATCATTAAAGAACTAAACGAAAAAAAAAAAAGATTATTATTTGACAATCATTTGGTGCCTATTTAAAAAAAATTGGTTAGATTAACTTACCTATGATCCCACACCAAACGTTACTTCCAAATCTGATCTGTAGACGTCTCTCTGCCACTTGAGGATTTTGCACAGCCCAATGATGACGGTTGTGTCTATTAAAGACTCCACAATTCGTGAACTTGCTGTCATCGGACCACAAGACATGATTTACAAAATCAGGATTTTCATTACATCTCCTAGTATACCACCACAGAACTGTAGTCGTCTTGGAAAATCAGTTTCCTTAAGTCCTTGTACCATTATGGGTTTGTATGGATGGTACTTATTCTTTTTTAAAACTCTCTGTACTGTTGATTTTAGCACATTAGTTTCCTGTTTTACAGTTCTTACCGATGCACTAGGGTTTTCGTTGATAGCTTGTAAAATGTTTCTGTCTCTATTTTCATTGTTATTATTGTATCCACTTCTAGGTTGTTCAAAAGCACCATGGTTAATTAAATTAACTACGATTTTCCTGAATTAGGTTTTATGAGGCTGCGTTCGGGATACATCTCCAAATACCTTGAAAATTTATGTGTCAGATTTATGATTTTATTAAAACACAGCTTTGATACTTTCAATTATTTAACTTAACGCCAAAGTCAAACTTCGATTTTGTTACAGATAAATAATGGCCTCCTTAGAAAAGCATTGAGAGCTAACATTACTTTAAATCATGGCCTTCTTAAAAAAAACTGAAACCTAACATTACGAAGTGTAATATTTCGATGACACTAAAATCTTTAATGCACTTGTGAGATATCACTAGACTGGAAATTTTAGGTTCTTTCCAAAAATCGAAAAATCAAATATGGCGGCCATAAGAAAAATTAAAGTTGAGGTGGGTTGCGGGTTAACAAAAAACAATGAAGACGTGTCGTATACGCCATTTGTCTTAAAAATGTGTCCGAATAATGTCACTTTTTGGCAGCTGTTCAATTTACCGTTCTGGATATACCGGCCAAAAACGAAATCCGCCATTTTCGGTTTTTCCCCGATATTTCCAAAAACAATTGATCGATCGTAAATCTGAAGCAGGATATCGAATGCAATAAGTTTTTTCTAAAATTTTCCCCCATTTAACCTTTGCTGTAGGTATAATAGGAGCCGAGATCCCTGTATAGAGAAGCGAATCTGGGACACACTGTATATACATACATACATATATATATATATATATATATATATATATATACATACACATACACATACATATATATATATATATATATATATATATATATATATATATATATATACACATACATATACATACATACATATATATATATATATATATATATATATATATATATATATATGAAAGTCGACGAAGGAAATATGCAACCAGTGGCGCCATCTGTAGGTACTATAGTGCAACTAAATCGCTTTAGATGCGTCCCACTTTGAAGCACAAGACGACACATCTGTGCAAAAATAGAAGAGAAATAGAAATTTCAATTTCTGTGCGGTTCTTGGTCGTAAAAAGTTATACAAACGAAATAACTCACGGTAAGGATTACTCTTTCACCATTTTGTCGAGAATCAACCAATTCTAATTGAGTTCCTTTCCAAGAATGTTATATACTTATCATAGATTGCATTTTCAAAAATTTTTAAATATCGCTTTTATATGTGCATTTTTTAACCTGGTTGAAAAACATTATCATGATAACCGACAGAGGTTCCGCAATATGACTTGCTTCTTCTTTCAACACAGATACAGGAATCTCGCCATCTCCACTGCCTTTTTGTTTTTTAAGCCTTTAATTGTCTTAAGAACCTCAAGAGGATTAGTTGGTAACAGATATATTGAGGAAACTTCTCTAGTTAAAAGATTCAAATTGAAATTCTGAAAGTTTAGGTCTGGACATGAATTTAAAAAGTAAGCATATAGATTATTTACTATTGTTAGTGGGTCCCTGTACTTTTTTGAAACTTTTTAAGACTTTAAATCTGCCCTCTAGTTCACTAATAATATTAAAAGCGCTATATATATATATATATATATATATATATATATATATATATATATATATATATATATATATATATATATATATACGGCGACATATATATTATATATATATTTATTATGATATATATATATATATCTTTATATATATATAAATATATATATATATATATATATTTATAATTTTTATATATATATATATATTATATCTATATATATATATATATATATATATATATAGCATTGAAAAGTTGCAGGAGTTTATGCTACCGTGCAGTTTTTCCACCGTATGTTGAAAGTGACTGTGTCGGTGCCATAATGGGGCAGGCGAGAAAACCGCATTTTGAAATGAAAACTTGCACCAAATAAGTAAAATAGTAAAGTTTGTTTAAGCTTCTTAGAAGTCTGGGAGTCTAGCTATATTTTAAAAAATTGACAGTCGGGAAGCTGAATGCATCGTATTCGACTGCTGAAAATTCCTATGCTATATTGATTATTTTCTTTTATTTTGTTTTCCAAACTAAAAAAAGAAACATAGACTGAAATAGAGGCTTACAATTTTAATTTTTAGATTGAATTACTATGTCAATTCCAATTTGTGCTTCTTTAGAATTTGGTTTTATTTACATTGTTTACTTTTCTTGTTTTTCGCTTTTATTTAACGTTGGCAAAATACACCATGGCAAATAATATGATTATATTAATACAAATATGAAATTTTCCTTCCAAATGGCGACTATAAGATTCGTATTAAAAAAAATATTTTTGCAAACTCTTTAAGTAAAACGTTCAGAATTTCACACCAAAGTAAATTTAAGTAATCATCCTGTATTGGATTAAGAAATAGGATTGTACGATTGAGTAAATACACTTTTGATGTTGGAATTATGAGTAATAGTAGGAGAATACTAACTGACAAGTAACGTTCTGAAAAGTCTGCAATTGTTAATCCACCAGTAATTAAGTTCAGAAAAAAACGAAAAAAAAAATCGAACATCTATGATAGTAGTATATGTCTTTATCTAAATGTGTTGCCATTGCGGTTAATTATATATTATTTAACCACATTTGCCTAACTCCTTAATATTATTTCTGAACTAAACGTTGGCTCAACAAAAATTCTTTTGTGACGCAATTGAGCAATAAGCAAAAGAAAAACCAGAAAATATGTCGCTTGCTAACTTATGTCTGACTGGGGATGACAGGATTATGTGGCTTAGTGAGAAACAAATATCTATAGTATAGAAATACGTTTTGAGAAGGTTTATTTTGTTTGCTCAAAATCTAAATAAATATACTCATTACATAAATAGGTAAAAAGGGCTCTTAGGAACAATAAAATAAATAAGATGATGATATGAGTAAATTTAACTCCTCGATTGTGCTATCGAGATCAGCTACTGACAAAAAAGTCTAGTGAGCCAAATAGGAAACATGGGTTTAGCTGTGAGAAATGCGTTTTCATTTAATAAAAAGACCATTGTGCTTTTTGAAAAAAAGAGTGCCTAAATTTTATAATAGTTTGTTTTTCAACAAAATATTCACCATTTTTAAACAGAAAACTTTTCAACTCATATTAACAGTAATTTTTCAATAATTTACATAAAAAACATACTTTTATTAAAACAGAACAGAATCTCTCACGGCTTTGGTCAATTAAAAAATGATAGTTCCATGATTTAGACCGTGTGAAAATAAAAACAATTTTCGACGTTTCGCCTTCGATTACATGAGACATCTTCAGGGATCCTCATTCTATGAGATTGGAACACCGAAACGCCGGAAAATTATTCCATTTTGACATGGTATAATCCAGAATTTTTTTGCTGTATCTAAACTGTTTGGAATTTTTTTCTTAAGCTAGCTTAAAGCATGTCTCAACTTTGTTAATAATTTCTCGTGAGATTAATTTTAATCTTTCTTTAGACCTAGTAGCAGAACTCATAGACTTAATTCTTTTAAGCAAGCCACTATTTTATTTTCCAGCTTTATTGGGAGGTTAAAATGGGATATCTTAAAGCGAAAATTACTAAGATTTTTTTTCTACAGCTTAAATTACAAAATGCCTTTTCGATTTACATATATAATAGAGCAATAGCAGTTTCAGTAATCATTGAATACCTAATGTTGGCCATCTCTCTGTCGCTTTCACTCCCTCAAGCTCGGTGGCTAGTATGCGGGGCTTTATACATCACGACACACACACACCTAGTATATAAGCACGTGGACTTAAAAATAGCTTTTAATTTGCACCTGATAACGATCAGAAAATGTATACTACTCAAGATGCTGTAAAGAAATAAACAATAAGGACAATGAAGTCCAAGAAATAAGTTTTTTTTCCTAATCATATATTCTTCATTGCATTTTTACGACTGAAAAAAAAAAGATATGGGTCCTTTGACTTTGGAGTTGGACGGTGCGCGGTGGAGGGGAGCATGGACCTCTCCCTGGCAGGAAGACATAGGGAATCAAAACAAAATCTGTGATAGTATATGTAAAACAGAGACGGATCGCCCACAAGTCGACGATGCTGTAGTGATGCAAGCTTCCTTGTGTTGTTTGGTTCATCAATAAGGCGACTAGTTTTTTTTTTGACCGAGTAAATAATATTAAGAATTTTGTAAAAGAAGTTGGAGAAGAAGAGTATTTTCGTGCTCGGAAATGAAAACGGCTTCTGTGGCAATTGAGGTGATGTGATAATGCAGCGAAAATCTTTCTGAAAAGTGATACCAACTAAGCTAAAGGAATCTTTGGCTTCAAGCATTTGAATAGTGTGTGTATTGGGAGATAATTTGTGAGATAGTAAACATGATTGTATCTTATTGTCGCTAAACTGAATTAGGTTAGTTACTCCCTATTCAACGATTTGAATGAGGTCCTAATATAATAAATAATTAAAAATAAAAACTAATAAAACTATTACTCTACGTCTATAATCAATTTCAGTCTTGGAAACAGGTTTAGTTGTGCTATATTAAAGTGGAGTATACTATCGTCAGCAAAGCTATGAATAGGATTGCTGGTAGAAGAAAGCAGAGAATTGATGTGCAGGAGGAATAGGGCAGTTGCCAACACTGAAACTTGTGGAATACCTACGCAGATTTGGTGAAAGTTAGATGAATGGCGGTCAACCACTACAGAAATACTTTTATTGGCAATCCAAGTTCAAAGTTTTAAATAAAGACCATAGGCTGAAAGTTTGCTAAGAAGTTCGTCATGCCAGACTTGATCAAATACTTTAGATATGTCAAAGGCAATAATTTGGACTTCTCCGTGGAATTCGATAGACTCATTCCAGTCCCTAGATGTCACAAAAACATGTTGTTCAATTCCGTCAATCCATCGGTCTGTCTGTCGCAAGCTAAAGAACTACTTGTTCGATTAATTTGAAATTTTGGTCAAAATTTAAGGGTCATATGACGATGACCTGGTAAAGGTTTAGTAAAAATGCAATATAGCCTTACACAATCCCTGCCTAGTGAAATGTTAAAAAAAATATTACTAAAAATTTACATATCCAATTTACATAAAATTCTGCACAAAAATCAAGTACTACGTAAGAATCAACTGATAAAATTTCTTATTAAATTAATCTCAAATCTTATACAAGAACTGGTAAATTTGTGATACGATTTCAAGATGGTGAAACAAAAAGACGGACAAATAAAATATTTGTAATTGTGAAAAACATGTTTTCTCAATTCCGTCGGTCTGTTTGTCTGTCTATTAGTACGCGCAATAGCTAAAAAAATACTTTTTCAAATTTCAACAATATTTACCCAATTTACCTCAATTTTGCACAAAAATCATGTATTACCTAGAAATGAACTAGTAAGATTTTGGTACGAATCCCAAATGACGGAACAAAATGGCAGCCAGATAAAATGTTTAAAAAATCAACGCAAAAAATTCTTACTAAATTGTCTTCAAATTTTGAACAAAAATTAGATGTGATATAGGAAAAATTGGTAAAATACTGGTTCGAATCCAAAATGGTGCAAAAAAATGGCACCCAATAAAAATGTTTAAAAAGGCAAGATGAATATATAAATGTGTGTGTTACTAAATGACTATGTGTGGAACTAACTTTTGTCACACTTCACTATTTGCTAATTAAAAGAAAATATTGATAACGAGGGAACTTCCGGGTAAAGGAAATTTACCGGTTTTTTTTCTTAACGAAAATTCTAAATTATGTTTTGATGTAAAAAAAAAGAAAAATATTTTGTTGAACTACATTAGACATCACCATAACACTTAATAATAAGAGAATAAGGATATTCTCAAAGAAAGTATAAAACTTTTTGCTGTAACTTTTTACATAACTGTTAAAGGACAACATTCCTATTTGTAAAGGCATAAGAATTCAGCTTGAGTCTCTAGACGACCCTTGCCGTTAAGTTGGCTTATGCTAGATAACATTATCAACATACCCATCAATGATGTAAATATGCCCTCAAGACGAACATGTTTAGTCTCACGCTCCTGTAACAAGGGTGGAATCTAGGCATAGTTTAATTTTCGAAAATAAAGTTGTTTACCTTAATTTAATGTAAAATTACGCCGAAGGAAATTCGCTGCAGGAGCGATATTTTCTTTCCGGTTGTGACAGTTTCTAGGCGGTTCTTAAAAGCTATTCTTTACCTTAGGGGTTGTAATGGAAAACACACCTTAAAACTGAAGCCATTAAGAAATGTTTAACGGTAGACTTTGAAATTGCTAGAGGGAGTGATTTTGTCAAAGAGCTAAGGGATAAATTACACTTTAAACAGTTTGTGTTTTTGACGTTAGTTGCGACAGGCAATGGCTTCATTAATTACTAAATTAAAAAGGTATTTATTATTTCGTATTAACCATTTTAATTTGTGTGCAAAACGAATATTTATATAAAATAGTTACCCCCAAAAATCATTTTTAATTTTTGAAAACCTAAATGAAATTAAATGTTTCTAAATAATGAATAGCAGGCTTTTGAGCTATTTGAATTTAAAACAGTAAATTTCAGTTCAACAAAAAAAATCAAATTACTTCACTAGTTTAAGAAAGGGTAATTAATGGTATATTATATTAGTACAGGAAAAGTCTCTTGCAAACTAATGATATTCGGCTAGGATACATTAATATGTTTGCCACATTTGGAGAACAAAACACAAAGATGGAGATGAAACACATGAAATAACTGCAAAATCAACTGATAATCAAGCTACCTATAACAGTAGTTGCAGAAAACTGTATACTCTCATAAGCTTCAACTTCTCCTTTATACATGGGCTTCTGGAGCAAAATGGATGAAGCGTGATGACAGGAAAAAGGTACGGATGCTTGAAAAGAAAAAGATGTAACATAATAACAATCATAAAAAGTATTGGATATTGGCATTGGTAAAATTAAAATTAAATCTAGAAAAATTCATATTCGTATATTTAAAAAGACATACACTAATCTTAACCAAACATCTTAATATTAGTATATATATATATATATATATATATATATATATATATATATATATATATATATATATATATATATATATATATATATATATATATATATATATATATATATATATATATATATATATATATATATATATATATATATATATATATATATATATATATATATATATATATATATATATATATATATATATATATATATATATATATATATATATATATATATATATATATATATATATATATATATATATCGAAAATGCCAAATGTGATTTTGGGGAAACGGTGTAGGGAAATAGATATTTAAAAACTAAGATCGGAAAGTGAAATTCATTTTGTTGCAAGTTAGGTCGTTTGGGAGTTACAGAGCTTTAAAGAGTTGAAAATGTCAATTTTCAAGCATCATTTTCTCGAAAACAGTTGAATTTAGATATAGAAAACATAACACACGAACTATATGTTGTTCTGTTGTTCCTACGTACTTAACCAAAAATGGCGAACTAATAGCACGTTAGAAAAATTAGGGGGCACATCCTTCTTCTTATTTTTAAAGTGGAATTTACATTTAGGAGTAATTCGCATGAGTAGTGGTTAAAATGTTCGATAACATCATTTTACTACATTTCCTACTCAATCATACCAATAGCCCGATCTAATTCAAGATTTTTAGGCGTCTTAGGGCCACATTCTTTTGAAAAATTTAACTTTGAAAACCGCTGAATCATTTGTATGTATATATTAACGTATGGTATAATCTAAACAAAGTGAATTTGATAATAATCGTAGATATTGTAAAACTATGTTATCTATAGTAGTACTCTACTATCTATAGTAACTAGATCTTCCATTACAACTAAGAAGCATTAAGATTAGGCTAAAGGTCGCTTAAAGCAAAATTTGAAAGTGAAAGACTACGTATGTCATAAATTCGTTAAAAAAATTTCGATATGATCCGTTAGATTACGCCTGTGTGCAAATTGTGTAAAGACTGACTTATAAAAACGCAATATTAAAAATTATTACAAAGAGTTTAGTCACTCGGTAGACGTCAAAAAATGAAAACCCTAAATAACTTTAGGGTTGCTATTCTTAGAGAAACAGGTTTGTCAAACTGAAAAAAAGATCAACTTTTCTTCTGCTTCGTTTTACAATGATATAAATATTGGCGAAACCACTTGAAAGGCGTATGACATCCAAGAACTAAATTGTTTTCAATTCAATAGTTGGCGCGCGTGCTCAAAAAAATTCACCACCTCTGATTTAAACCAAGAAATTACTTGAGTAATCTTAAAATAGACAATTGACGTTAAATAATTTAGCACTAATGCAATTAGCAGCCTAATAAAGTAGTTATTTTTCAATTGAATTTTACATGAGTTTGAAAGCTAAACTTGCTCTACATGCAAACAGGGCAAATAATTTATTCAGAGTGACTGCGGTCAGAGTATACGTGTTAAGACTAAGGATTAGTTGCAGTTCTGGATCATTCATGTCAAATTCGACCCTTTCACCACCAAACAAAGTTAGGAAAGATTTTGAAGAGCGGAAACTGTTGATGCAATTCGATTAAACTTCCCACAAATTTCCCTTTGCGACTAGATTGAATGTATACGTTTGAAATAGCCCAAATTGAATGTTAAATTGGATTAAAGCAAAATGCCTAGGTGAGGTAGTAATGTTTTTAATAAATTAAATATCACAGTGCTCTAGCCCTTTTGGCATTACTTTAGAAATTTGGGTAAATTAAATGCGTTAAAAGTATAATCGGTTTTCTTTGTTTTGTTTAAAATGATTTAGTTTCTAGAAATAAGTTAGAAGTAATGCTAATAAAAAGTATGTACATATTCGCCTATAATAATGTGTACGGGCTCTGAAATTTGAACCATGTGTCATTTTCTCTTATTGTACCTTCAGATAACAACGAACTATTTGATCCTATTTCCACAACAAAAAGGAATTTAACGATAAGAAAACGAAAAATTGTATTGGCTCGCTAAACTTTAGTAGAAACCCATATTTTGTTGACATGTTAAACAAAAAAGGGCATACTTTGAAAACAATTAACGCTATGCAAGGCAATTAAGAAAATATGCTACAAGCTTGGGACTTTTTTTATAAGATACCCTGTACCCTGAAGATGCTTGTGACTGATCAGTTCATTATGGGTTTATGTGTGGTTTTTGTAAATTTTATATAATTAAAAAAAGCCTCAAATTTAAAACGTCACTATGTATATTTTTAAAAAAATACTTTCATCTAAGTTAATTTGATTAAAAATAGGTCTTTATACAGGGTGAAGCAAAATTGCTGCTGGTTAAATAAGGAAATATTTTAGATTTTTTCCACAAAACTTAGTGGCATCTAATAAGAGATTTCTATAGAAACAATTTCGACCAACTGTTGAAAAATTTGATTAATTTGTAAAAAACTCGGAGTATTTCATTCGAATTATATGAGACATCTTTCTTGAAAAAGACGAAATCCTAGAAAGCCTAGATGTGGAGTCGTTATGTCCTAGTATTTCAATCGACGAAGCATTGGAAAGGATTGCTAAGAATGAGAATTTCCTGGCACATATGATACAACTCTCGGAGCTCTGCCTTAAAAATACTTATCTTTCATTTAACAGGAAAATGTATAAACAAATAGATGATGCTCCAATGAGGTCCTCACTATCACCAGTAGTCGCGAAATAATAAAGGTTAAATAATATTTAACAAGAGAGCAAGCGCCCCTATCTTACCACAAGGCGATTTCCTCTGAGACAATAATATATCTATTTTTATTATTGCCCGCTCTTCCTAGCATAAGTTTTAGCACATTATTTTAATGTAAACTATACAAACAAGTATGATTATAGACGTGCGCCAGATCCGATAAATTAAAAACTTGACATTTGGATGACTAGGTTGTGAACAATTTACATCTAATATTAGATTTGAAATAATTTCTTTTCTATAGATAGTTTATTATTAAAAATATTTCACTTCTGCCCCCATGAAGACGTGCGTCTATGAGGCATAGCAACTCAAACGCGATGAAGAAATGCGGCTTTTAACTCCACATACATATATCAAAAATGAAAAATAACCAATATCGGTTTGCGACCTTTATAGGTTTTTGAAATTATAGAAAAGATTGATAGAAATCATATCACGTAGGATTACGAAACGTTAAGGAATAACGTTAATAAATTTGAAATATCAAAAAGATATGTAACCTTGGGAAAAATCTCTTAAGAAGTTGATAACTTACAAACTTCAATTATTCTATATTAAATAGGTTTCAATGTAACAAATTTTTATTTGCTTGAACAAAATAAAAAAAATGTTTTTAACATTTTCAAATAAAAATTTAGTAGGTAAACAAGCTATAATTCCAATTACAACAACAAATATAAGTGCATATAAATAAACTATACAGTTGGATCGCTGAATGTTTACCCATGTGTCATTAATCGATGGAATATTAAAGACGTGCTTTGTAAACATCGTATTCCTCTTATCGATTAGTATGGGGAGTAGTAGAGGATGAAACATAAAATATTTTCTTCTAAATCTGAATACATTTCAAGAAATATGTTAAAAGAATAAATTACCAAACAAACTTGCTAGACAAAGACATCAACATGAGGCAGACTTTTCAGGTCAAAGCCTTAAACCTCAAGGATATGTTTCGAATGTTATTATTTTTGTCATTTTATATTCTTTGTATTTGTATTTTTATAAAGTTTTATAGCGTTTAATCTTTAAATTAATCTTTATCAAGCAATTTTTGTTGCTCGAAAGTACTGCCATTATTTAATAGTAATTTAAATCAGAATTATTATTATTTAAATTGGTATACACGCAAATAATGAATGTAGACTTTTTTTGACCATTTAATCCTCCAAATTTTGATTTGATTCGAATAAATTTGAGGGATGACGCATGGGTAAAGATCAACTATATAATAGATATTTATGTATTTCTGAGGGCCAGTACGTATCTCCAGATTACTTTATTTGACGAAAAATATCTATGGTTACCATTGTCTCCATAATCGTTTCCATAGAAATACCGACCCGTTAATCAAATATTGCTTGGCATAAACAATGCATTTTGCTCATATCAGCCCAGTGTACAAAGTCAGCGAAATTAGAGCAACTTTGTTCAAATCGATCTTTTTTCTTCGAGTTTGAAATATGAGAAAATTGAGAGAGAAATATTGGACGCCGCTGAAGAGGCGAAAACTTTTTGCCCACCAAAGAAACAGAAAACTGTATGAAAAGACCTATATTTTTTGTGGTGCTGGGAAGAATATCGCTGAAAGTGGAACCATAAAAGAGGATATCCTATTAGCATATTTTAGACAAGGGTAAGCGCAAAAGCGATGGATATAAACCAAAAAAGTCTAAAATTTTGAGCATGATATTGAAACATTTTTGATGACAAAAGTTTCTTGGATTTTTGGAATATGTGGTGCCACCAGGCGTGAGGAACTTTATAAACTCGAGGTTGATGATATTCAGAACCTCGAAGATTAATGTGTTCGTGGTAGTAGATGGAAAAGAATTCTTGCCAGTTTTATTGAACTTTATAGAAGATATTTTGCTCTAAGTTAAAGCCACACTAAACATAAACGATTTTTTGTCTTTTACAGGAACGTTAAGTGCTCTAGGCAAGTTGTTGGTAAAAACAACTTTGGAGAAATGCCCTGAAAAATTGCTAAATTTTTGAACTTACCCGATGCGGTATAACGGACATTAACTGGAGGAAAATATTATGAATTAAAAATTTCCTGAAGAATATATCGAAAATACCAAAATTTCGAGATAAAAGATTACACAGCGGAGTTAGAGATCAATTCTATGAAAAGAAATACAACTTACATACATACATACTTAGGTATACAAAACTGCATTATTTTAAAGTCCGCGAGCGTAAAATGCTACTTTTCACTTTCAAACACTGTGTTTTAAAGTGCACTTCAACGCCCGTCATGGTCATAAATGTATTTTATAGATTTTTGAAAAAATATCAAAAGGATGTATCGCTAGAACAAATCCCTTAAGAATTTGATAATTCACATACTTCAATTATGCTTGCTTTAATCTAGTTTTGATAGTTACAAATTTATATTGAAATAGAGTGCTTTGCTTAAAAAAGTTTTTAACTATCGCAAATATAAATTTAGTGAGTTAACAAGCACTAATTTCAATTACATTGAAAAATATAAAAAATCCTTTGGCACGAAATTTTATAGGAAGCAAACACGAGATCAAAGACTTGGTTTGATGGTTTGCTTTGACTCTAAAAATAGAACTTAGAGAGTCGGTTAATTAATTAAGTAAAGCTATATCCGTGATCGACAAAGACTGGATTTGTGTGCGACAGGTAATTTACTTTGGTTACAATGTTTTTCACAACATAATTTTAATTTTCAAGGAAATTCGACATACTTTTTTTTAACTAAAAAAGGTGTAGTTTATTAAATTAAAAATGTTAGTTAATTTTACAAAACTGGAAATACCATATTTGTAAAATGAAACAGATTAATTACAAATAGAATATATTATATGACATAATTTTAACATATTTTAACTGCACGAAAAATAAAAATTACCAAATCTTTTTTTACAGAGTCATAGTAATACTGGATAATAGACAAAAACGTTCATTCAAATTTTTAGAACCCATTAAAATTAAAATAAACTTCAATTTACCTCATTTCCACGATGGACTTTTAAAAATCAAACTTTTCTCTGTCAGTTTCTTTATTTTTGATGTTATAAGTCATAAGTGACTGTTTATACCACTTTTATATTTGCAACGAGCAAAACACGCTGTTTATAAGTTGCATTCATCATTTAAACATCAAAAACAAAAACAACTTAACAAATACACAAAATAATGGTAGATATTAATTTATTTTATATAAATTAATGTTAACTTGGCAATTAGAACAATTGTGAACATTAATTGTCATTGGGACTGTACTGGATGTAGATGCCTCCAAATTGATGCATTATGTCTGATTTTCATTCACATTTTGCACAATCCCAGGGCCACCACTATCATTTTCTTGTCCTAGAATTTAATGGGCAACATTTTTTGTTTTGAATGAAACGGTGAATGATCGCCTTCAGCAACCGTGGATGACCGCCAACCAACATGACGTTTCAGGAAAAAAAGATCTGCACTAGTGTCAGCTAGAAGCGTCGCGGATGACCTTCTGAAGATATTTTGCTATTTCGGATGGTATTTTTCCGAAATAGCAAAATATCCACAACCTGGCTTGAGCATTTCCCATTGCGATAGTGAACAAAGAAACCATCATTAGGAACAGCTACTGAACGAAGGAGCACACATTTTTGCAAATATTTACAGTTGAATTTTTTCAGATTTTCCATTAGGCACGACGAAACATTGTCCCCTGTTATTTTTGATATGCGAAATTTTAACTACCAAAACGTCTTTGGCATTCTGAACATTGTAAGGGGCCATTTTGACTAGTTCATCTCTACGACATGCTCCTGTAATAGCAATGATGGCGCAACTTTCATTATGTATTTTTCGTCGAGAGCTTAATTGGATCTTTTTGCACGATATCCAACAAATTCTTGTTCCAACAACATTTTTAATTTTAATATTTTGTGATATCTATATTTTCTTTGACTGTGGAAGGTTATAAAACTTTTTTTATAAAAATAGGTAAGCATTATTTTTTCTGATATATGATTTACCGTATTCCGTTGACATCGTTCCTTAGGCTTCTTGTAAACATTTTAATATTGCTTTTTTGATTTTTCCGGTAACAAATCTAGCGTAGCTTCTTTCGCCGCGTTCAGTATCTCAAGAGGAGTATTATACAGTTCATTATTTCCTTTAGTACCTGACATTTTTATCTCAAATTGTGTACAAACCACAGCAAAACTTTTAACAAAGTTTTAAACATCTTTGCAATTACCATGGCATCGAAACAATCGGTCACCTCCGAGTTGAAATCTAGGTTTAACAAATATTAAGTCTCGTGATTAAATCTTTAAACTATTTTTTCATTTTTCAATTTAATAAAAACGATCTTAGAAAAAAAGTTGTCCGCAACATGTACAAAAAGTATGTTTATAGCACTTATAGCATGTTATTCAACTTGACTACGCCTCATTGGATAATATTTATATTGCGTGCCATAAACTCTCACTCTTTGCACTAGATACGTAAATAACTATTAATTAAAATATTAAGAGAACTAACTTCAAAATTCTAGACCGGTATCTAAATTAGATAGCTTCGGCTTCTTCAGAAGAGTATGGTCTAAATTTTATCGCTTTCTGGTAAAATGTTAATAACTTGGGTCAAATGAAGATGTAAATTGTAGCCTAGTTGCAAATTTAAGAGAATATCGAACTGAATTTAAATTATCTTGTTCTGCTGTTATATATAGATTACATGATTTCTGCGGAGTGACAGGTTGATGTAAGTCACAAACAGAAACATCATTAGCCTAGCAATTGACCCTGAAAAACTCGTTTTCAATTATTAAAAAAACCATTGTATTTAAAAAAAGTTGGAATAAAATGTAGTTAGTAATTTTTTAACGAAATATAGGAGAATCTGCAGTTTTTCAATAAAGCAAAACATAAACTTTTTTGACACAAAAAATCCTCAACACGTTCAAGTTGTTAAAACCACGTTTTAAATCAATCCTAAACAAAGAGATAAAACGAAATAAAGGTCATTACTTCTATTTTTTCAAAAGTTCGCCGAGAGACAGTTTCAGTTTGACTATCGATAGCTTAAATGCCCAAAACAAAACAACAAAATGCCCGTTATTTGTCGGGCCCTAAGCAAATGAAGACAAATGGCAGACATTATTACCTTAGCTAGAACGGGGCATCTGTCACCGCTTCCCATCTCCGTAGCGTCTCCCACATAGCCGCTTTATCCTGCTTTTATCTGCGTACTCTTCTTTTTCTCTATAAAGAGTGGCTTTTACTTTATCCTTTCTCGGATTAATGTAACATCTGCTTAGAACATGTAACATTAGCGTAGACACATAAACTAAATTGTCTGTCTACTCTTTACCGGTTTTGGGTTAACTTCCAAAGAAAATACTTTGTCAAAGTTTGGACAGATCAGTTCTTCATGCATACTTACATTCGTATTTGAATCTTAATCAAGATTATTTGTATTAATTAGTTTAAGTTTGCTATTTAAAAGAATTCAGATTTTCTGTCGTTATTCTCAACAAGATGACTCGCTGGCTTTCGTAAACCGTATTTTAAATTTGAAGCAGAAAAAATGACCTGCGCTAAACAAAATAATACAAATAAAATTAATTTTATTTAATTCTAGCTTTTAAAATGTTAACAACTTTTTTAATTCAAAAAAATACGTCTTGTTGTTTAATCTATTGTAAGGATTAATTTTTTTATTACAAAATTGGTAATTCACATTTTTTTTATTTCAAGCATAATGAGTTTTTACAATGCAATGTTCTGTCACACCCCCACCTGCAGCATTCAAGTAAAGCAATTTCACATCGCTGAGAAGTTCTGAATGTTTTTTCTCATGAATATATATTATAATAGATAGTAGTAATAAGTTATACAATTATATAACGATAAGACCTCAGATTATTGTTCAAAGAAAGTGGTAAAAAACATATTATGCTTGGAGTATATATGAGCACTGCATTCAGTATATAAAGTACCTAAGACATATAATACCAAGCTACAAGAAATGCTTGTTTCCAGTGCGTCCCAACAAAGCAATAATTAAGTTTTGATTTTAAATCTTTATTAAAAACTTCTACGTATGCTAAATCTCTGGAAGCATTGCATTTATTAATTGGATGTGAGACAACCTATAGGTTAGGTAATAAAAAACGATGCCTAAAAGCTGCATAACTTAATTTTTTTAACAGCCTACTTACTATTTGGAAATAGATTTTTCAATTTCGACAAAAATAAATAATTTTGCCCGTACCTATTTTCCAAACAAATAATAATAGCTAATTTACATAGATATAATTGCCTCCTAAAAGTATACTGCTTCGCTTCATTTTACTTGAAGTTATGTGTACAGGGTATCCCATTTTCGGCACTTTTTTTAAAAATAGAAGATTGCGGTTCTCGCGACAGTTGCTATTTTTTTGTGAAATTAAAGATGGTGCCAGCAGAATTTTCATAGCCCTTTGGATTTTTGAGATACAGGGCATTTTTGAAATTGTTGCATTTTCAGGCACCCCTCGAATCCCAGCTATCTAAAAACTTATCAGTCCCTACTTTATTTTTTTAAATGGAACACGCCGTATATTATTCTTTATATTTATTAGAAATAATGTGGGCTTTTCCAAATATATACATGTATGCAGTTATTTAAAAAAAAGCTCAAAATACAAGATTTTCTAACTTAACTATGATAAAATTATTGAATTTTACTCAAAACAAAACAATAATTATCTATTTTACGTAAAACTTAAGTCAGGAGAAAGAATTTTGAAAAAGCAAAAAATTTTGAAACAGAGTGTTCAAAACCATTCGACCATTTTCCCGTATGCAAAATTGACACATTTTGGTTATTTTTTTAATAGAATTCAAAAGAATCATAGGCCTGCTTTGCAAACTTCGGAAAGTTAAATCGATTGCCAGACGAAGTCAGTCAGGTTTTCGTTCCTGAGTGTAAAAGCCATGCAGGCGTTTGTTAACAAGCTTACTATTAACTTAAATAGATGTATATTATAGTTGGAGGAAGACACTTCCAATATTTGAGGTAGTCATTTTTCAAGTTTTCACTTTAATATTAATATTTATTGGTTGGTGATTGTTAAATCTTTTTCCGCAACTTTTTAATAAATTTTCATTCTTTTTTTTTTATTTTGCACTTTTATTCTACTTCAAAAGCTTCATCAGTATGGATTTGTAGCAAATACTATTGGCAAAAGAACATTCGACGCTCGGGATTGCCGGGGTGTAAATATTGAACTATGTGGAGTTTAGATAGGTGATGCTTATATTTTTGCAATATTATTTGAGAATCAGACTTGGATACACCAGTTGCCTCCTCTATTTGCTGCAAGAAGATGAAGACATCGCTTCCACATAATCCAATACGTTTATTTCTTTTCTCTCTCTATCTTGTTTGGTGTATGCTTTAGAACGAAGATGGATCCGCGCTCTACTAAATTTGATTTAGCGGGCAAATATATCTCGGAAAGGATACCTTCTATCTGGACATCTAATATGAACATCCTAAGATATTATCCTAACCATAACGCCCAAAATACGTTGCCAACATGTTATACTTTTCATAATTTTCGTAGACCGCCATTATTGTAAAAGTAAAAAAGTAAATTAAATACAGTATATAGTTAAATAGAACCATCAAAATAACAAAACTATTTCAGTAATAATCAAAAATTGACAAAATCGCAAAGTTTTAGACATTTTGCTTTTTATTCCAAACAAATTAGCCATAGCGTACTACTTACTAATTGGACACAAAAAACATTTTATAAACTCGCAAATTTTGAGCCTGTTCTTCAAAACAACTGTATACGTATATATATATATATATATATATATATATATATATATATATATATATATATATATATATATAAAGCCCACATTATTCCTAATAAATATAAATAATAATATACAAGGTGTCCCATTTAAAAAAATAAAATTGATTTCGATAACTTTTCGACCTGACCCCGTATACTTATTATGAAAGCGGCACTGAATTTTACAGAAAAAGTCATATAAGGAACAGTTTTTATTTGATAAGATCTCAGATAGCTGGGATACGAGGGGTTCCTGAAAATGCAATATTTTCAAAAACACCCTATATCTCAAAAACCAAACGATCTATGAAAATTCTGGTGGTCCCATCTTTAATTTCACAAAAAAGTAGAATATGCTGTGAAAACCGCAACCCTATAATCTTTAAAAATAAAGGAGATACCCCGCATAGGTGCCGAAACTAGGATACCCTGTAAGTCTGATGCTTTGAATTTATTTTGTCCAAATATGTTTATAGAAAAAATGATCAGAATCACATTAGATCTATTAACTTTTTATAATTTGGCTATGAAATACGAAAGTGTAACTAGTTGCACCTCCAAACAAATGCGAAGATGCAGAAGTATTAAATTAAAAGGCCAGACAATATCTTGTAATTGTAAAAAAATAACTTGTATTTCTTTATATAAATGTATTAAACTGTAAAAACTTAAAAGTAGTTAATTTATCAAAAATATATGAAGAAATATATTGCAACTTTCTAATTCTTCATTTTAGGCATATTAATTATTGTTATAAACGATCCGTAGTGATGAAAGAAAACGATTGCAGAGCATTTCAGTGGATATGATCCGCTTTCCTCGGTGTAGCTCGACACATGATAAATAGTCATGAAGTTGCTGGGCTTATAATGATCAGGAAGTATTTTACCCCCAGTAAGCAATTAAAGTCTGGTTTGCAAGCGTTTCTCAGTACAGTTCGGTATTTTATTTTTATTATTAAATCATTTGAACTGTGGCATTAGCGATGTTCAGTGGTTTATTTATTTTTAGAGTAGCAATGTTTCTGTAGGGTATTTTTAGTAATTTCTAAAATGTTAATACCGTGGTTGAAAACTGTGAACCCGGCGACTGAATTGAGGAGATAAACTAGCATTAACCAAAATGCCTTTTACCGATGTGCTGCAAAAGAATTGTTTTACGGGTATATCAAGGTAAAATTTTTTGGTTCTTAGATGTGTCTAATAAAACAATCACTCTAATTCAATTAATTTATTCGGTCAATCACATTAAATAAGTAGTTTTAAAATTTTATAAATTTTCAAATAAATTATTATTTTGTTGTACTCAAATCGCTGTTATTTGAATAGAAACTAAAAAAAAATTTAACATTTTATCTGCAGTATGAAGCGGTTCTATCGGTAAACTGGTGTAGGGCAGGACTTCTAAAAGCGTCAGAGGGCTTAGAAGCTACCATTAAGAGGACAGTGGAGTTAACCAATCTATCTTGCGTCGATTCCTTGACCAAAACAATTCACTGGAGAGGAAGAACAGATCTGCCAAAGGCACAATGAAAGTGTTTGGGAATGGAGATGCAGAATTAATTCGCAGGGAATTGTATGACATGTATGAGCTTAACCAGATTCCGTCACTTTATTCTTTGCGAGAAAAGTTATTAGCAAATGGTCAATTCACTGCTAGTCAACTTTACGCCGATTCCTGCATAAAATTGGATTTCGATTTAAAAAAATTGACAGGCGCATTTACATTAGAAAAACCCAATTCATCATCTTCCGCGTAGAAAACCAAAATATTTACTATTTAGATGAGACTTGGTTCGACATCTATGACACTACAATTAAAGGTTGGCAAGATTCTTCACCAAAGTGCATTTTAGATGTACTTGCTTCTCGAGGAAAGAGAATATCCATCTTCCACTGTGGCTCGAGGAATGGCTGGGTGCCAAACGCTTTGCTACTTTCAGCAAAAAACATTAAGGACTGCCCGTTAGACTACCATCAGAATATGACAAGTGAGCTTATGAAAAATTGATGAAAAATTCTCTCTCTTCCCGAATATCCCGCCAGGTGGTAGTCGTCTATAATGAATGGTAGTTGTCACAGCACCTTAACTGAAAAAGTGCCAACCATAAGCAGCAAAAAAAGAGGTGCTGCAAGGCTTCTTTAGCCAACATGAACTCTATTTTGAAGATAATTATACAAAAAAACAACTAGTTCAGGTACTAAACACTAAAGCGTTAAACATATTGCGTAGATCAGGCTATAAAAGCATCCAGTAACATGCCACTTAGATTGCCCCCCTACCACTGCGATTTGAATCCTCTAGGAATGACATAATCTAAATTAAAAAACAAAGTGAAAAGCAATAATCTAAACCCAAAAATGTACGGTAATTTAATTGAAGTAATTAAAAGTCAATGTGAATTAGTACCAGAAAGCAGTTGGAGAGCATGAGTTAATCATGTACTCGTCGAAAATAATTATGAAAAATATTGGGAAAACGTAAAACCTATTTATATCAGTGGCTGATAGTGATAGTACAGATTCAGACTATTGAGATTAGTTATTAAATCATTGATTGAGATGATCCATTTTACTCATACGTTCCACTCGTGTTTATTTTCTTTAGTTTTTGAGATATTGGAATAACCTTTTTTATTTGGAACAAAATAATAAAAATTATATAGTAAGGCTTATTACTTTGCCGCACAACAATAATTTATGTCAAAGTCAGCAATACGCATTACATTTTTGTACGTACATATATAAACATTGTTTCAATCTTCCTACTACCACCCTGGACCGTAATGATTTATTAGCTCAACAGATGCAGCAGGCACAAAGTATAAAGGTATTACTAGTCATGACCATTTATCGTGTGTCGGACTATACCTGATGGTAGGGGGAGGGGTGGAAGAAATAGCAGTTTTTCTGGTGTTCTGGCAACATCAAAGTTAATGAATTAATGAAATGTCTCTAGAACTTACATACAATACGGTGCTCATATTTTACATATTAGCTTATTTCCAGCTAAAACTCTATAGAGTCCCAATATGGGTAAAAATAATGTATTGAATGTATTTTATAGACAAGGCCAATTTATTCCAGTTATATTACCGGTTTCTATATTTTTCATATAAGCAAATAGCATTTCAAACTTGAATTAGTCAGTTTTTCTGGTTGAACTACTACACAAAATAAAATAATACTAATAGAAATTAAACCTGGATGTAGCAGATTTCTATTTACTTTGTGCAGCTCTAGTTTATTCGAGCCTTTCCCCACGATATGAAAAATCACGCCTTTTTTGCGAAATTATCTAGGGAATATTTCGGGAAAGGTTACAGATTTGCTGAGCGGCGCTTTTTGCAGTGCAAAGTTTCCGCCTTGTTAGCACTCTATAAGTTTCTGTGTGAAATATGTCGTGTTTCGAAACTGCAGAAAATTGAATGTAGGTTTATAAGAGTGATACGAAATTGATCCGACAAGACACTAGAAAAGTTAACGCTTGAATTGTCATATAAACCAAGTGGATTTTTAAATGAAAGCAATTCCGCAGTGACACATCTAATGTTTTTTACTGCGTTTTCATTTATCAATTTATCAAAATTAAAAAACATTTAATGTTTTTAAGATTTAAAAATTAATATACACATTAAATGTGTAACATGCTCAGATAATGTCGTTTGATAATTGACAATTTCAGATTGCGAGAGGGAGTAAAGTTTAAGGATTTACTTACTTACAAATTTCTCGTTTGCATTTTAGATTTTTGGCGATTTATTATAATTGGAATTAAGAACTGTTCGAATTCATAGGCGCATCTTTTAATAATCTCTCAATTCATTTAGATGGTGCTTTGCTAACCTTCAGATCAAAATTTAACTATGTCACTATGTTAATATTTTGTCCGCGTATTTCATACATAACGAAACTGGTACAACTAATAAACTAAAAATGCCGTTTAGTGTTTAAAAGGCTACAATTGTAGAAGAGAAAATATAAAATATTACAATAAAATGACCGATATTTATTACTACACAGAAATAAGCTCTGCTTCGGTTTACAAGAACATGGAACACTGTACGTAATTCTATAATGAATACCGCAATAAGATTTTTCCTAACAGATGTATTAGACATTGCGTTGTAAAGCAATTAAATGACCTGCTATATCAACAGCTCTAACGTCTGATGATTTTTTTCGATAAAGATTAAGAAACGCATAGTCTACTCAAATAGAATTTCACAGAAAATGGTTTACAATCTCCACAGCCTTCTTTCTTTTTAAATCTGTAACTTTTAAGTGCCGTCATTTTCAAGAGAGTTAACCGACTTTTAGGAAATTTAAATAGTATATTCAAAATAAAATTTCTTGAAAATCAGAATCTCTTATAGTAAAATATAGAGAAATGCAAACTTAAGTTACTGGTTTTTGCATTTTTTACAACATTTTTTTTTATAATATATTTGTGGCTTCTGGAAATCATTGCTAAAACTTAAATAACTTATGATAACGTATTTATGTTTAATTTAAAATCCACAGATGTAAGAAAATCTAGATAGTTTTTATATTTTTGATTACTAAAATCCATACTAAGTAGGAGAAAACTTATAATGGTTTTAAAATAATTTAAATAATATATAAATATATATATATATATATATATATATATATATATATATATATATATATATATATATAACATATGTATATATATGTATATATATATATATATATATATATATATATATATATATATATATATATATATATATATATATATATATATATATATATATATATATATATATATATATATATATGAGAAACGCAAAGCTCTTTATCATCATATCAGCCTTGAGTTAAATCAAAACAATTGCTAATCTAGTAACACATCAATAGTTAGTTCTGTCAACTGTGTAACTTTCAAAAAATGGTGCGGGGTAAAGCTTTGAAATTTAGAACAGTTTTGCACAATGCTGGTCTCTCTTGGTCAAATTGCCAACCAACGCTATTATCACGCTATACTGTACGAAATACGTCAGGAAAACAAAAGACTTCAAAAATTACACCCATTGTTTTTTCGTATTTTGAAACAAAACCGTCGTGCAAATTGTGGTGAAGGAATGGAATGACTGGTGAACACCTGTCTCAGAATGAAAACACTATTACAGTCTCAATAGAGAAGAATTTTTAATTTACAGGCCAAAGAAAAACCGTTGTTTTAAAAGAAAAATAGGCTAATATGGGCCTCCTGTTTGCGCAGAAAAGTGAAATTTCCGGCCTCTGGAAAACTAAGAATCAACATAGTTATATTTATTATATATATATATATATATATGCCATATATATATATATATATATATATATATATATATATATATATATATATATATATATATATATATATATATATATATATATATATATATATATATATATATATATATATATATATATATATATATATATATATATATATATATATATATATATATTGTAAACATGCATGCTTTAGAGCAGATTTTCTTTCATTTAATGTCTTTGCTTAAAAGATTTGGTCGGAGCTTATAATAGTCTAAAGTCACACCATTTAATGAACTCCAGATTAATATCAAAGCCAACGATATGGGTAAAGCTTTATTAAGCGGTCAAAGCACATCAAAGAACTATACCTAAAGCCGTAAAAATAAAGCGCACAAAGTTGTTTAATTAAGGTATGGCGAGATAGGCGATCTAAAATTTTTATGTGTTTGGCAAGTATTTTTCGCTGGCCGCCTTTTATAACAAATTTAAGAGTTTTTCTTTTAATGGACAGAAAAGAAAAATTCAACTTCTTATTAAATAAAATTTAAAATACGAAAACCTTTTGTTTAATATACCTTTCACGCTCAAACTCAAACTCAAAATAAAGTCAAATTCACTTGTCAGTAGCAAGTGAATTCATCAACAACATTTAAATTAAAATTCGATTATTTTCATTTTTGGTAAAGTAGATATTGCTAGTAAATATTACTACAATGTATGTAAAGGATTTGCATTGGAAATTTGGCTAAAAATTTTGTATTATTATGATTGATTATCCACATTTTATTTATACGGTTGAATTTAATATCTACATAACATGACTTCTCACTTTAGTTAATATTTTAATACTTTTAAAAAACTATTTATACGTAGTTTTGCATGTAGATTGATAATTATGATTACTTAATAATGGTTACTTGAGCTTTATTTGCTGAAAAATTATCACAGTTCGCTAATTGCCAGTCATTTTAAACGTTATTTTGAACTTCGACGCAATAATCAAATTATGAACAATTCTATGGGTTAAATCGGATATCCATCTTCTTTTTCTTTTATGTACCATTCGATATAAACTCATATTGAAAATAAAATTTAGTTTTTACCCTAATATTTTCGCCCAATTCTTTTTAAAGCATGGGCTTGGGAGTATTACGGTTACCGTCAAATCCAACCCTGCAATTTTAACTTAAAATAAAATTTAACTTTGCTAATTACTCAACGATGAATCAGTTAAAATCAGTTCTCCAAACAGACAGCGCAGTTCTAAAAAGCGAGAAAAGACGCTGTCGTACTTAAATAATTCTATCCGCAAAGATCATTAACATAAAAGTAATTAGTGCACGACAAAAAGGTTACTTAGGACGAAAAATATAATTCCTTTAATGTTTAAATTAGTTCTAAAAACACGGTTTCTTTTCCACGAGAACAAGATTTACATATTCAGCAGTTATAAATTTCCTACACAGAAACGAATGAACCCTTTATAAAAATTTCGTTGTCTCTATCTCGCAACGGCACTAATTTCAATTAAACTTTTTGAATAGGAAATAGAAGTCTTCGCATCTTTTGCCTTTTGAAATGGGGAAAAACTATCAAAGAAGAAGTTAAAGGTAGACTTCAAAACTTTCTGAGTTTAACTATTACGAATGGGCCAATTACCGTTTGCAGTATTTTGTGAATTTATATTTATTAATAAACCGGCCCACACTCGAAAGGAGTCACTCACCTTTTTTAAAAAATTTAACTCCTTGTTACTTTTAAAATCTAAATCCGATTTTTAAAAACTTTATTTTTTCTTATAACAAATTGTATCTAGTTTTAAAATATGTAGATGTTTTGACTAAGATTTAACATGCACCCTTCTGTTAATTCAAGAGTTGGTGACCAATTTAAAATCATAAAAAAAATACTATTTCAATGTTAGCGAATTGGGAATCAGAGGTATTTCCAAAAAATATCCTTTAGGCATTTTGCATTTTTTAAAATTTCTTATTTTGTCTTATTTTGGCATTTATAGAATCCACAAATAAAAATCCCAGTCCTTTTAGACGGTTTTGAAATATCCCCGACTGCCTTCAATTTGTTTTATTAATATTAGACACAAATTTTGAAAGCAAAATCATTAATAAATATTGAAAATATATGCAAAAAATCCGGACGAATACAACTGTTTTAAGTTATTATCTGACTAAAGATTTTAAATGAATGCGACAAAAAATTCATATGTGTAGACATAGGTCAGAGACAGAACCTGCCGGCCGGAGTCCTGGTCGACCGTGCTGTGATTGGTTACTTTTTTCTATGGGATCACTTATAAAGTAAGATTTATGAAACTCCGCCACATCGTCGTCCAGTTCGCTTTTTGCATTGAGACAGTACGGATCGATTCGGTTCCCCCGGCTCCGTACAGTTAAAGTGTTAAAGTGGATATTTTTCCTTACTGGAATTATCACCTTGTGTTTTAGTGCAACCGTAAGTGCTAATCACGATGAAGCCAGGAAAAACAACAAAAATTGGCAGAATTTCTACTGAAGTTAAGTCGGAGAAGAAAATCCACCGGCTAAAGGAAGAAAATCTCAGATTGACTGAAAATCTGAAAACACTAAAAGAAGAAAACCGAAGCCTTACAGACAGGCTCGACAGGCTTGAAAGCCTTCTCCTTACACAAGAAGAAGGGAAGAAAACCAGGCAGCCCACGCAAGGCGAACAACAAAATACTGCCGAAACCAAGCCCAAGAGGAAAAGGGTTAAATCTCCCCCCAGTGAAAACAGTGAGATTAGTGTAACCCCCCAAATTGAATCCCCCAATAGTGAAACCCCCAATAGTGAAACCCCCAGTGCAATGGAAACAACCGAAGCAGCTATAGGTGTAGTGCCCCCAGCGCCTAAAATCCCTCCGGTAGTGATTGAAGACGACGGGACCTGGACAGAAGTCCGTAGGAATATAAAAGGAGCCAACATAGACTTCAATAAAGCCAAGGCCTCCGGATCGAGGCTCCAAATATTCCCTAAAACGGCCAGCGACCATAGGGCCCTCACCCGCCATCTTCAAGAGACAAACCGCCCTTACCACACTTACCAACTCCCGGAGGAGAAAAGGACACATGTAGTAATCAGAGGATTACATATGAACACTCCCAGCGACGATATAGCCCAAGAACTAAGGGAACTCGGCATTACCGATGTCAGCGTAGTCAGGATGACATCAAGAGTCACCAAAAAAACCTATGCCATTGTTTCTGGTGAAAACCACAAACAATAAGATAATGACAATAAGCACCCTCTTCGATCGCGTTGTCAAGATTGAAAATAAGAGAAAGGACGGCACAGTGAAACAGTGTTACAAATGCCAGAGATTTGGCCATACCCAATCCCTATGCACTTACCCGGAAAAGTGCGTAAAATGCGCCGGACAACACAGAGCCGACGCATGCCGACTTCCTGAGAAGGACGAAGATGGTTGCAAAAATGCAGTTTGCGCTAACTGCAACCAGAAAGGACACCCGGCCAGCTACAAGGGCTGCCCAAAATTTCCTGCCCCTAAAAAGGCACCCGTAGCCCCATGGGCCAACTTCAAAAACACCGCCAAGCCTGCAGCCACAAAACCTGCAGCCAAACCCACCTACTCAGAAGCGGCCAAAACTGTTTCTACTCCCCCAAAGGAGAAGAAGGAGAACTCCCCACCATTAGATCTCCAGGCAGCAATCCTGCAAACCGTCACCGGAATGATGCCCTCTATTGTGGAAAACATAATTCCCACAATAACAAAAGCTGTGGAGGAACAGCTTCGCAGACTCAAATAAACAATGCCAGTACACCAAAATGAAAGCCTAAGACTCATTTCCTGGAATACCTGCGGTCTAAGGGCCAGGAAAACAGACGTCATAGAACTCCTGGAAGAACATCGCCCAGACGTTCTAGCAATACAGGAGACTAAACTAAAAGCAGAAACAAGGATGACCTTCCCAGGATATCACATCTACAGATACGACCCTCCCGGACCCCAAGCCACGAGAGGAGTCGCAATCCTGGTCAGAAGAGGCGTTCCACATTCCTTCCTGGGGGTTGAGGATGTGGAGCTAGACGCCATCTCCATAGAGGTCAACACTCTTAGAGGCCCGATCAAAATCACCTCTGCGTATCGCTCCCCAACACAGGAGCTGTTGGATGAGGACATCGAACACTTAGCAAGAGGACGAAGAGCCAAAATCATCATTGGCGACTTCAATTGCAAATCCGAAGAATGGCATTGCACCCATTCCAACCCAAATGGTCGCAAACTAACCAGACTATGCGAGGACCACAGACTCGCCATAATAGGACCAGAACAACCAACATACCTCCCCCGTGGAAACGGGAGACCAAACGTGTTGGACATTGCGCTCCTGAAAAACATCAGGGAAGAGCTAGACATCAACATTCTGAACGAGGGAACATCCGACCACAACCCGGTACTCCTGCAACTAGGAGTAAACCTCAACAGAGTAAATCACAACACCAAGAAGACGACCGACTGGAAGGCCTATCAAAGACAGCTGAAAGCCGCAATCGAAATCCCTGAGATCCGCGCTCCTCAGGGACTAGATGAGGCCGTAAGATGTCTAGAGACAGCCATCCTGAATGCCTTCCACGAAAACACAGTAGTGGAAGACATAAGCAGGCATCGACAAACCGAGGAGCTTCCTGAAAATCTCAGAGACGAGATTAGGACCAACAGACGTCTCCGCAGGATCTACGCAAGATCCCACGAGGACGAGGACAGGATTGCTCTAAACCGACACTCTCAAAACTTGAGAAGTCAGTTACAAGAGCACCGAAACAACAAGTGGCGGGAAAAACTGAGATCCCTAGATACGTATCACCAAACAGCCTGGCAGATGCAACGAGCTCTTCGAATGGACAAACGTCCTATCCCTCCTCTCCAAGGTGTAAATGGCCCAATCTACACCGACGAAGACAAAGCCGAAGCCTTAGCGGATGCCATAGTCCAACAAGGTCAACTTAACCAACATCCAGAGGAGGACGAAGACCACACCGAAGAGGTCCACGACTCAGTTAGAGACCTGGATGCCTGGATTTTACCCCAACAAAATCCACATCCTGTCTCACCCGGAGAAGTTCGAGACATCATCAGGAAACTGAAGGTCAAGAAAGCCCCTGGAGCCGACGGCATCACCAACAAAATGCTGAAAAACTTCCCCAGGAAAGGATACAGTGCGATGGCCAACATCATAAACTCCATCATAAGAACATGCCACTTCCCCAGCACATGGAAAGAGGCAGAAGTCATCGTCATTGAAAAACCAGGAAAAGACAGGACAGTACCACACAACTACAGGCCCATCAGCCTACTCCCTGCTTTAAGCAAAGTAGCTGAAAGAGCTATAGCCAGAAGACTAAAAGATGAATCCCAAGAACTAGATGCCATCCCAGATGAACAATTCGGCTTCAGGGCAGGGCACTCATCTGAGCAGCAGGTACTCAGAACCACAGAGTATATCACCAAAGGATTCAACAATAGAGAGGCCACAGGAGCAGTTTTCCTGGACACCGAAAGAGCTTTCGACAGAATGTGGCACCAAGGCCTGATCCACAAAATGTCGGTGGCTGGATACGAGAGAAGAAATATAAAGCTTATCAGAAGCTACCTAAATGACAGATCATTCACAGTCAAGGTGAATGACTCTCATTCAGCTCCAAGAGGACTAATAGCTGGAGTACCACAAGGGTCAGTGCTGGGACCCATTCTTTACTCCATCTTCTCTCACGATATCCCAATCGGTGAAGAGGGCTTAACAGCACTCTACGCGGACGACACAGCCATCCTACACCAAAGCAGAAGCACCCGGATAATGGGCAGACGACTGCAAGAGGACATTGATAACCTTCATGACTGGTGTGTCAAATGGAAGGTTAAAATCAACCCCCAGAAGTCCCAAGCAATCCTATTCCAACGACGGAGACTGGTTCCAACAGCTAGAATCCGAATTGGAGATGTCGAGATCCCTTGGACAAACGAGGCCAAGTACCTAGGGATGACCATGGACAGAAGCTTGACATGGAGCAACCATATCAACGCAGCGAGGAGAAAAACTAGACAAGCAATGGGTAAACTCTATCCACTGCTCTGTCGAAAAAGTGAAATGGAATTGAGGACCAAACTGCTATTGATCCAAACAGTAGCTAGGAGCCAACTCACCTACGGCTCCACATCCTTCGGATATGCTTCTAAGACCAACCTTATGAAGCTAAAGAGGACAGAAAACAAACTCATTAGGATGGCAGCTGACGCCCCATGGTTTATCAGGAACGAGGACCTGCAGCGTGATCTTCAATGGACACCTATTGAAGAATTCATGCGGCAAAAGGCTACCCGAGCCTTCAGGGCAGCAGAAAATCACCCCAACGAAAACTTACGGGACCTGGTAGATTACGATCCGCTAGCTCCAAGACGCAACAATTGGACAAGGCACAGGAGACCTAGACACGGGCTCCTGCGCTAATATACTCTAGGATGGAAGTGGGCAAATCGAAATTTCTGAGTCTCCGTGCTCCTCAGGAACTAGATTCTGCTCACCGAAACCCCAAGAGTATCAACAAGAGGCCAACAAACTCCAAGAAGAGGATTCCCAGGTACCTCAGCTGGCTCCGGAGTGAGTTGCAGCTGAACCTGAGGTAAAAGAAGAGGATCCCAGGTACCTCAACTGGCTCCGGCGTGAGCTGCAGTTGAACCTGGGGTAAAAGAACACCCCACCTCAGCCTCAACACTGCCGGATCACGGAACAGCAGTGTCGCTGAGGGCACAGAAGAGGACCAAAGACACGAAGACCACCAGGTACACTGACGGAGGGACACTGACAGCGGCAGACTGGACCACGGGACAGTAGGTCGAAGGCAGCGGCAATCCGGACAGAAGAAAGGAGGACAGCAGAGAAATATCCCACCTGGTAAGACGACATTTTCATTACTAATAATTTCTTTTATTTCAGATGACTACAAGTAACGAGAGGTGGCAAAAACATCCTGCCAAGCGAGGACCTCCCCCCCCTACGACAGCGAGGACCATGTCCTTCATAGGAGTTTCTCCCGAAAGGACGGCACCAACCCCATCGAAGGATCCTTGGCTAGCCCAATGATGGTCCATCTGATGGGGGCCCGTTGGGGTTTAGTGGGTATTGTTGACTCCGACAGGTGAAAACCTGTCAGAGCAACGAGTCCCACACTGTCTTCCCTTCTTCCGGAAGGGAATTCGTGCGTAAAAGCATTCCCCATCGACACAAAAAAAAAAAAAAATCCGCCACAATCATTAAACGATTTACGTAAGCGGATCATTGATGAAAGAAGAGCCATTACAACAGAAATGCTTCATAATGTCCTCGACCGTTTTAAACAAAATCTCTTTTATTGTATGTATGCAGGAGCAAAACTTTCAGGACTTATTATCATGCACAATGAACACACAAAATTTACATCTTATGTCTCATCTTTCTTTGTAAACCTAAACCATAACCATACCTTAAAGTTTTTCAAGAAAAACAATGTCATTACATAAAATTAACATAAGGATCAATACGAATTTATAGTTTCATTAGTATTGACTTATTAACTACTCAACTACCTACTTAATTTTTAAAAATTGCTAGGCCTTAAACAGAGAATTTAATGACCTTTGTAATGAGGTATCACTTGACCTTTAATCCGATTTAATATTTTAACGTTTGCAGCTTACCCCTCCGAGAAGTTAAAGTAACAGAGTTGAAACTAAACGAAAAAACGTTTTTCTCGATACCAAAATCAACGGATCTCAACATTTTTTCACAGAGCAGAGATTTTTTCTTTTTATTGCTCTATCCTTATTTTTTCAAAAACGGCCGCATCAATTTTGAAAAAATAAGATGCGTTGAAAAGAGGATTTGATTGCCTTTAAAATAAGGTATCACTCAACCTCTATTCCTATTTAGGATTTTGGAGTTGGAGCTAACCCCCTCGAGGGTGTGAAAGTGACAAAATTGGTGATAAGGGCAAAATCTTTCTCCCGGGAAATAAAAGTCGACGGGTCCAAGTGTATTTTTTTACGTACGGTATGTGAAATATCGGCTTTTGTTCGTTTTGATTGGCCCACCCTGTATATATATATATATTTAATATTATAATTATAATTATATTATATATATATATATATATATATATATATATATATATAAACAGGGTGTTGATTTAAAAAAAGAGTATGAAATTATACTTCTGACATAGATCAAATGGATATTACCAGACAGAAACGGTTTTTATAAAATATGAAGTTTCCAAATTAAAAAATGTATTCCGGTTAAATGTTCCATCCTGTATAATTCACACACCCAAACACAGCGGTAGTGGCTTGCCGGTTAAACTCTTTAGATAGCAAGATCGTGATTATGACATATAATTTTAACCCTTGAATTAAGATACCTTTTTATGCTGCAGATACTGTTACTGGGCTTATAAAAACTGTTTCGTTAGTACCTTAATTTTGATATGGGTTTCTGAATGGTATTTAGCAATAAAGTGTTTTTTTATAAATTAAATACAAAAATGTCTAAGAAAAAAGAACGTTTATATAGTTCTATTTAGGGCCATAAAACGCCGAACCAAGTTTCGTCATGCTATTTTTTTTATATGTAAACTTTTTTAGTTGATAATATTTATTTTAGTTCTAAAAAGATGGTAAAGTATGCACCCGAGTAAAAATGATTAACCACGTTTATGTACTTAATGTTTTTGTATATGGTATTTATTGCTTTTAAAGTGGTGTTTATTTTATTTCTGTTTTGCTTAACCTACAAGGATAAAAATGGTAGTGGCAATTTTAAAAACGTCTCATCATTCTTACTTTATACTCATTATTAAAAAAAAACATATTATAAAACATGTGCATAAATTCTGTTTGGCAAATATTTGTTATAAGAACAAGTAGTTAGATATATTCATATGCAGGTGTTGAATTTCTAGAAACACATTATCTACTATTATTTGATTAGGTTGATAATTTTGATTCTTATACTAACACAGTTGCATATTCAAATGAAAAAAACTGTAAATGTACGAATATTAAAAATACAAAAGAAGAAATTTTCGTCTATATTTGTACTATATCACAGAATGAAATATTTTTTTAGTAAACTTTTTAAAACTAGTTGAAATTGTAACGGCTAACTACTCGCAGTAGGCATTTTAACCACTTTTTGGCAAAAGTAGTTTAACTTCTAAAATACCTTTCACTTAAGTATTTAGCAGTTATACTTAACTACTTTTTCCAAATAGTTTCCTCATTCCTGTGCCCAAGTTCATTGAACTTAACGATGATTTCAGTCAATAATACAAATGCACATGCCTCTATATGTGTTTTCTTGGAAGTATTTGAACAATTTAAGTTTTCCTAGGCTACACTTTGACATATCATACAACAATTTCAATTAGTCTTGATCTCAGTGGCTGATGGCAGTGGTACATTTAAGTCCAATATGCTCCATCATCAAACACTTTCTAGTAGTACCAATTTATCAGTATATAGGCTGATTTTTTAATATGTTGCTTGTAGTGGTCGAAAATATAAAATCCGAAAATGAGGAATCCACACCTGCCGCAGTTTTGAAAAAATCTTCTATCGATTTTTCTCGTTTTTAAGTTTAAGGTCAAAAATCGCAGAATTATTAGTCATCGTAACTCAAAGAATGTCTTTGATAAAAGTTGTAATACCACTGCTTTTTAGCTTTTTTTGGAGATCTACTTTCATAAAAAATAGTTTAGTTGATTTTTAAAGGTACAACTACGGAAAAAACTGATTTTTGGAAATTTTAAAGTTCTGTATCTTTTTGAAAAATTACTACGGAAACTTGGGCCTGCGGTAAATAATATTGCAAACATAAAGACTTACAATCTTCGTTAAAACAATTTTTTCCTGCGGGGAACAGAGAACGAGATAAATTAATTCTTATTTCTTTTAGTTGTCGTCCATTTGGTAACAGTTCATGGTACTCCAACTTGGAATTTAAAATTTCCGATTGTCAGAAGCAATATATTAAAAATTAATTTTTTAAGGCGGGTTTCAGTCCTTTAGCCGCCATTTATGTTTTTTAGGTTGACCTCTAATTTAACCATTAAAAATACGGTTTTATTACTGATATCCCCCAAGCAAACTGCCTGATGAGCCTATATATATATTACATATATATATATATATATATATATATATATATATATATATATATATATATATAGGTACTGCTTAAACCGTCGAGGATTTTCTTTGGCCCAAAAATGAGTATTTCTTCTGTTGAAGATACCATTATTTGTCACTATGCTTTCATCCGACCACAAAATTCGGTTCGGCAAGTTTTCTTCTTCCTGACATCTTCTGGTATACCACTCACAAAAGGTTCTTCTTCTTAAATCATCACCCGGTCGCAGTCCCTGACAAATTCTAAACTTATAAGGTGTGAATTTATTTTTCTTTAAAACAAAATGCGCAGTTGATTTTGGGATTCCAGTTTGGCGCTCAATTTGTCTAACAGACGTTGTCGGGTTTTCGACTGCTGCCAACAAAACATTATTTTCTGTTTCCTCATTAGAGTTCTTATTTCGGTTGCCTAGATTTTTATCAAAAGAACCATACGTATGTAAATTTCTAAAAATCTTTCCAAATATCTGTCTGTTTGGTTGAGTTCTTTCTGGATAATCATTTTCGTACATATCTTTCGCCCTTTGAGTGTTGCTATGACATAAAATGTAGCATTTTAGCATGTCGTACTTCTCTTCAAAAGAAAACTTTGTAAACATTTTTTAAAGCAAACAAAAACTAATAAATAACAATAAAAAATGCAATAATTTAAAAAACTCGATAAGCAAAATCTGTATTCTGTAAACAAAATGTCAGAATCAACAAATTTTTACATTGTTGATTTTGACATAAGTCATTAATTTGTTTTTAAAAGGCTACTAGATTTTTTTTAAAATAAACGTCAACTGGTTTTGGAGGCATTTCAAACCATAACACCAGATGTCCTGCAAAATGTATTAAATGCAACTATCCGACGCGCATACTTGTGTTTAGAAAACAATGGTTTTTTATTTGAACACCTTCTGTAAAGTAAGATAGTTAATTTAAATTCTTTTTTGTCTGTTAAGTAGTTAGTAGTAGTTAAGTTTGAAATAAATCGTTTTGTGTTGTCTACTTAAAGGTTTCTAGTTTTGTTTTTTAAATTGGTGGGTACCTACGAGGCGTACCTAACACCTATCAACCTTCGTTGAAATAAGAATTGAACGAGAAATTTGAAATTGCAAAAATCCAATATGGCGCCCATAAGAAAAAACAAAGTTCGTAAATAAGGCAGCATTTGAAAAATTAAAAAAATCAATATGGCGGCCGTAGGAAAAATAAAGTTGATGAAGTGACACATCGTTGAAATGGGACTCAAATGGTCATTTTAAAAATGAAAAAATCCAATATGGCGGCCGTATGAAAAAACAAAGTTGATGATGGTTGACAGGAGACGAAACGTCAGACAAAAATTGTGACAGTGGAATCTTGTAGGCGAGAAAAAACTGCTATAAGAATGTGTTTTCAAATTTGATCCAACTTTAAAAATAGGGCTGTAAAAAAATAAAAACAAAAATGCACCTCTTCGGTTTTTGTCGGATTTCTTCGGAACGGTTTGGAATTTTTTAGGTTTGTAAACGGCATTGATTTGGAAACTAAATTGAGCACCTTTTCTCTAATTTAACCCAAGCTGTAGCTCTTATGGTTTCCAATCTACCAATGTTATCCACTCTTTATATATACGGTATATATATATATATATATATATATATATATATATATATATATATATATAATTTATATTGAATATCATGTTAGTGAGAGAAAAAATCAACCGCCATGGTCACCATTTTGGATTTTTAGGGTTTGAGCTATTTTGAAACAAGCTTAATATACTTAAATTTTTGTTTATGATGTATCTACATTAATTCGACCGTGATAATTAGTGTTAAGATACAATTGTTAATAACATTACACTTAAAAGATATTACAAAAAGACTTAAACAATCAAATACATCAGACTCTGCTACACCTAAATGTTTCAAATATACTATATATAAGTTATCGATCATAATCAATCTTGCTATTGGCAATGCCAAACCGAACCTTTATTTTTTTGGAATCAAATTAAATTTAGTGGGGCAATCCAGAGATAAATATAGCTATGAGATGACATTAATTATTTCCTGCGGAAATAGTAATCTTTGCATCATTGCAAATGTTATGACCAGTGAACCTTCTGTATAAAGTTTAATATATCCAAGTTTTAGTGGATAACCAAATATCTATCTGTTCTGGTATTTTTAAAATTATTGTGTTGTCATACATTTTGAAACAAAAAATAAAATAAAAATTTGATATTATACTTTTATGCAAAACCAACAAAAATTTGTTAACGATATGACATCATAGCGTTTTTTTAGAGAGAATCGACAGGAAAAATAAGTATAAGCTTAAATTAAAATTACTTCTGCAAACCCAAAAAAATCTGACAAAATTGCTAATATCACTGAAGCATCCAACATTATCACTTAACTCCATATAACACAACTGGTTTACCTAAATATGGTAGGTATTGAGTTATTGCTATGTTGTAGTATCTTGAAAATTCAAAGAAATTTTTCTCTAAGACACTTGATTATATGAATCTGATGAAAAGAATAAACCACTCTCGGTCTCAATTATTCTTACTAAGACTTAGTGATGAATTCTTGAAAAGCAAATGAAATGAACATTTGATAACTTGAAATTATGCAATGAAAATAAGTATTTAAAAAAACCCAAATTTTCTTATGTTCTTCAAAACTAGTAAACTTGGTAACAATGTCAATATAACCTGGATTATGATCAATAACTCAAGTATACCAAATTTAGAGGATCTAGATGTAGCAGGGTCTCAAATATTTGACCGTTCCGAATCTTTTGAAATACCATGTAGAATAATCTGCAGTGGGGTGTAAATTAACGTTAAACATTTGAAAACGAATCAGTTCCCAAATAATTTGAAAAATTCTATAAAAGTCCTCGTTCTTGGGGAGATGTGTATAAGACTATATTTGGACCTAATATACCACATCCACTGTGTTCCAGAATATAAAGATTCATAAACATGAGACAAAATTACTGTACTGTTACCCGCATTAAATAGGATTGTGATTATATGTAGATGCTGCCTACTTGCTAACATGCGTATACTATACATTTATGCTATACATCTAAAAATCACTTAAATGATAATAAACCCACAGAACCTTATTACTGCTGGGGTACAGATAAATCAGAAAAGACCCTTTCCAATCAGCCGAAACAAGCTAAACGTAATGAAAACTAGGGATAAGAATAGAAGGCTAAATTATATAGGAGATAAAAATGTCCAGAAGCTTTTTTCCTTCTGCCGACCGCGAAAAAAGATGCCACTCCCTTTCAATAATTCATTGTTTTCAGGGTATATGTACGTTTTCTTTGATCGGAACGTAGAGATATCTCTACGAACCGAGGTTTTTGTTGATGGTTGTTTTTATGTTTGTTATAAAATATTGCAGAAATTAAGTAGAGAAAAAAAATTATTAACAAGATATTAGTAGTCTTGAAAATGTTTAGTTGAAATGGCAGTGCATATATCTATTTGCTAAATATATATTGTAGAAACGTAAAAGCTGCTAACATTTAGAAAAAAATCACAGCTTACTTTTAAGAAATCATGGTTCTTGGGTTTATACCGTGGCAACTAGGAATTACTTTTCGACGTTTCGCGTGCTATTGCACGAAATCTTCAGTGCTGATCACCAAAACACTGAATCAGTTCCGATGAGCAGAGTTCAGTGACTCACTGTGATGATTGGTTTCCACGTATGATGTAGCCCGTACCCCTCAAGGTTTTTGATAATTTCAATTCAAATTCTCTAATTTTTCGTTTATAATAACCTGAAGCTGATGCAAATTGCACTATTTAATGGTTGTGTATCCAATTCTGGTTTAGGTCTGGGATTATTATAATACCTAATCAAACGCCCAATATCTTCGGATGCAATATCTGTTTCTTTCGGAATTGAATTTGTATCACATATCCGGATTCAAGTAAGATAATTGAAAGAAAATCTAGCTAAGAAAATTTGCAGCCTTATATCTTGGCTTTGCCAGATTTAGAGAAGACAAAATTAAATCCAAGCGGTTTGAAGATTCCTCGGTTTTACGGATTTCCAAAAATACATAAAGCTAATGCACCGTTACGTCCCATCGTCAGTGCAATAGTGAATCATCCATCTCAAAAACAATGCGACATCAATTCATTAGTCTTTTTTAGGCTTTGTCAATATGTGATATTGATATTAAAAACAAAAAATTAGAGAATTTGAATTGAAATTATCAAGCACCCTGAAAATTTCAATACAGATGCGGGCTACGTGCTACATCATGCGTGGAAACCAATCATCACATTGAGTCACGCGTCGATGGGCACAGTCGGGTATAAACACTTGAACTCTGCTCATCGGAGCTCATTCAGTGTTTTGATTTTGTGCAGTGAAGATCCCTGCAGATGTCTAGAGAAAACGTAGACGAAACCTCGAAAATGTATTCCAATTTAACGTGGTCTAAGCCCATGAAGCAATTTTTTTTAAATAACTCTAGCCGTGAAAGCTTTTGTACTTTGTCCAGTTTCCTATTTTACCATATGCAATAATTTTGTAAAATACTTTTAATGCAAATATAGAATTTCATCTTAAAAAATTACATGTACTTTGTATGATTAGGGGAGCCGCTAGAGGGCATCAAATTTAAATGAAGTAAATATCAAAATTTCGTTAGAATTCGGTATGTTATTGTTATTGTGTTCCAATTTAAGTCTAAAAAACAATAAGATATTGAAATATTAAGAAATAACAGTTAAATTAAAAAATTACCTATTTTATACAACAAATACTGCATGAAAATAAAATACACGAAAAAAGTATTCAACTAAAAGATTTTAATTCCAGATAGAAGGCCATCTGTAAAATGTACTGCACAATTTTATAATACCGGTTGATTAGACATATTAAAAAGATTGGTTACTATTATTTTGATATTAAAATGTTACCTAAAATTAATTAATAATTTAATATCTATTAAAATATTTAAAAATCAATACTTCATATGGTAAAAACCCAAAAATTCGATTTTCACTACTTTACTTTAAAAAATACTATGACAATATTGTTTTCGTTACACAGTAACTTCTTCAGAATATACTACATTCTATCTGAAAACGTTACTGTTGGCAAAGCGCGGAAAAAGAGTCCTGTTTCATGGGCGTTATAAATATCTCTCGGTGCGTAGTTTTTGATAATAGTACATAATTTCGTCCGCCAATAAGTTACCTGAACCAAGTCTACAGCCGCTGCTTCGCCACAAATGGATTTGAAAGAGATATTATGACGTTGACAGAACTTCTCCAATCATCCATTTGATCCTTTAAACCATCAACTTCTAGATTTTTCGCAATTTCTTGTGCTTTTTCCTTTATTATTGTAACGGATATTGGAATGTCTTTGGAGCATAGTTTAGACAACCAGTCGTAGACAATTTGGTCTATGGTAGCACCCTCAGTTTTTCTCTTTCTTGTTCACGGTCTCGGCGAATCGCTTTTCCTACACAGAATTTTTCGGCTAATACTCTAACACTAAGTTTGACTCAAAAACTTTCTTTGGTTTGAAGACATATTGATCGCACCAGAGTAACATCAAAACTAAGATATTCTGTTGATAAAGACTACATTTTATAAAAATAAGGTGATCTATTTATTATGCAATTTACCTACAAGCCATACAGAATAAGCCAGCCTATTGTTAAACTAGCGCTATTGACAATAGGTAGGCGCCACGCCGCTTATTAGAATAGATCTAAATATTGCCTATAATATGCAATAAAAATACCGGCATTAAATGTAAATTGGATAATTTGTTTTTTGGTAATAGATTTTTCACTAGACCGCCATTTTGTTCGGCCATACTGAATTCTTACCAAAATATTACCAGGTCATGCCCACATAACCTTTAATTTTTAACGAAAATTTGAGGTCAATGAGGTAAGTAGCTACGTTGCGAGCTGACAGGCCAATTGGAATCGAGAAAAAAAACTTTTGGAATTTAGGGACGCTAAAACGTAAAGACATATAAAACCTGGAATTTTTTTCACGATTACAAACATTTCACTTGACCTCCATTTTGTTCCGCCATGCTGAATTCGTTCCACAATTTTGCCAGTTCATCTCCTTACCACAATTAATTCTTATACAAAATTTGATATCAATCTATTAAGTAGTTTTTTCAGCCTGAACTTTTAAATATGTTATTAAGCCGCCGTTTGTCTCGCCATCTTGCATTCGTACCAAAATTTCACTAATAAATTACTACCTAGTACTTCATTTTTGTGCAAAATTTGAAGTAAATTGGCTATGTAGTTTTTTTCTACTAATTTTTTTAACATTTGACTAGGCCACCATTTTGATTCGCCATATTGGATTTTTACCAAAATGTTACCGAGTCATCCCCATATGACTTTTAATTTTTGACCAAAATTTGAAGTCAAACAGAAAAGTAGTTTTTTAGATATGCCGCGAATAGACAGCCAGTCAGACAGACAGACAGACAGACCGACGGAATTGAGCATATTTTCCGGCATCTAGGTATCACGAAACGTGAAGATCTGAAAAAATCTCGGAAGGTGATTTTTTACATTACTTCCATTTTACGAGGGAAGTAAAAATAAACTAGATTCGAAAATCGGTAGTGTTTTGATTAATTGAATTTACATAAACTTTATTAAAATACCTTTTAGAATTTTAGAGACAATAAAATTAAAACTCAAAGCGAATTTCTCATCAACGTGTTCGTAAATTTAAACATAGTTTTACTGCAAATCGCTTTCAACGTTATGTTTTCCCACTAATACATTAATTCAAAGAGTTTCGGATCGTTCGCTTCACCTGGAATTATTACCGTTCAAACATCGGCAGAAACTTTGGATACCATTTTGTCCGATTCCCGCTAATCTGAACCGATGTAAGGTCGAACAGGGTTTGGTAATTTATCTTATTCGTCATTGATCCTATTTAAAGGAAAAGTGGTTAGAATCGGATCAGTTCCAATGGGTATTAATAAATGATTTTACTTTTTCCTCGCTCATATTTTTTATCTTGGTTTACGAATTTTACTATAGGTTAGTTTGGATACGCTGATTTATATAATACAATAACAATATAATATGTCTTTATTAAAGTATTTTTTGTTAAGCTATGGAAAAGCGAAACAAACTCCTTTTCAATTCTATTCGCACCTATTAAACTGAATATTTTTATGATATTATATTTTAAATACTTTTGTCAAATAAATGCATTAGTAAGCTTTACTAAGTTATTAGGTCAGAATTATCAAAAAATTTTTATATAGTCACATGTACCATAGTAATGATAAAAATTGAAAAATTGCTTCTTTTAGTTTTTCTATTTCTTTTTCTATAGCTAGCTACCTAACTCTTTACATAAAGAGAGTGGGAGAATTTTTGTTAATTTATAAATTAATCATAAATAGTGACCTCTCGCATATCAGAATTGTTCTATATTTCCAGAAAGTAATATTATATATTCAAGAACAGCTTATTTCCTATTCTTTGCCTGGACGAAAACTTAAAATTATTTCGACAGACGGGAAACCTCTAAAGAAACTCAACTCTAAATGAAATCTTTTATTTTAGTAAATTTCATTTTTTCTAATTGAATTTGAGCAAATTTTCAAATAATCATATTTACATGTTTATACAATAACTTAACTTCTCTAGTTTTCTCTACCTGTATTACTTCGTTTAGTTTAAATGTTTGGGATTAGAGCTCGGTTTTCTCACGTGCCAGCTCTAGGTTATTTGCGGTCATCCAAGTGCCTACCCTGCGTATGATTTCGTTCGTCTAGAATATAAGTGTTGCCTCTTCGTCTGCTGCTGGCAATAATGCCAGGTCATCTGCATAAGCTATTAACTTACAATCCTCTACTGTATCCATTTTTAGCTTGCCATCGTAAAGGATATTCCACAGGCCAGGCCTCATAATAATACTCAATATGTGTATTTCTAAAATAGTTGCCAATCTTTTTTTTTGGAGATAGGTTGGAATTTCTTTTTTCCTTAATTCGTCCATTAGGATACTCCAACTGGCTGTGTTAAAGGCATTTTTGACGACTGCGTCCGTTGTTGACCTGTTCTTTGTGAAGCCATACTAGTTTGCGGGATGATCTCACGATTATCTAGTTCCTTTAACAGCTCTTCCTTTATCTGGAGTTCTAAAAATGTTCCTAAAGTATCCAGTAGGCATATTGGCCCGAAAGAAGCAGACGGATAGTCCAAGGGCTTCCCCCTTTACCAGAAAAATAACCTTCCCTACTTTCCATATTTCTGGGATTACTTGGTTTCCAGAAGAGAATACAAAGTTTTCAGGAGTACCTGAGGGAAAGCTGGGACCGATTCTTTTACAGTTTCCGGTGAAAATCCGTCAATTCCTGGTGCCTTGCCATTTTTCAATTTCTCCGCTGTCTTTTTTAGTTCAGGCTTTGTAAACAGCTCCACCTCCTACTCCCTTTCGTTTCTTTGCACGTGGTCATCTCGGTTAGGGAAAAAGTTGCGTGACTATCTCGAGTTGTCGTTCTATGGTAAAGCTAAAGGGTAGTGTAATCCATCTACCCAAATATCTGTCTTCAGCTTTGTGCAGAGTTCGCTCCAGTCTTTCGGTTTTGACGATCTTATTTAATTTATTAGACGCCTTTTTATGTGGGCTTTGTAATACATGCTCTTGTAGCGTAAATTTCCTTGCTTCACCGGGACTTCGTGGAAACAATCTCTGCGTCTTTTTCCGGTAGCGTGCTTTCTATCTGTTTTTTCTGTTCACCTTATAGCGAACATGATGTGTAATCTAAGAGTTTCTCAGTCCAGTACTTTCCAATTTTGTATGTCCCTAGCAATGCCTTTAGTGGAGCATATTATGTAGAAAAATGCTGTACTAAGATCTCTCTGAAAGGTTGGGTTATGCACCACCAGTTCTGACTCTGCTGGCCACTCGATGAGTATGACTCCTGCGGATTGTTATCGGTAAGCCCCATTTAGGAAATTTGGCGCTGAAGTCTTCTAGGGTTAGGAGCACCTTTCACTGATGTAGCCGGATATCATCCTTCAGGTCCTAGAGATAACTTCAAATAGAGCTATCAAACGATTTAAGAAGTATTTTACGACTTGTCCTGTTAATTCAGCAATAATTTAGAAATATTCTTAAAAACTTTTATTTTATAATATTTTTATAATAATAGACTTTATTAGTAGTAGTTCCGTTTTTTTTATATTTTTGATGTATCTAAATTGGAATCTGTACCTATATTTAATTTTATTTGATTACTTTATGTAGGTCAGTTTGAAACACGAATCTATAAAATACCGTATGTCATAATGCCAATGCAAACTCTTAAAGTAAATTAAATTGACGTCAGGTGCTGAATTATTCGAAACTGCTGTAAGGCAAAATTTTCATAAACTCGTCAAGAACCGAACAAGTTGAAATTTCACATACACACAGGCTCATCAAAGTTGTATAAAAGGGGTGGATGATATAGGTATACGTTAATGTGGTTTGCTTTAAATCGTAAGCTGTTCCCTTTGTTTGAAATTTCTAAGGTGATTAAAGCGTATATTTTCAATTTCAAATTTTAGGGGAAGAACTACCTATAGTTTCGATTAAGATTTATGCCAATTTAAAAATGTAAAAATAATATGATATTTATAAATGATATTTATTAATTTATTTAGTTATTTGTTCTGGAGAAAAGAGACACAAACAGATACGTACTGTATCTACTGGAGTATATTCAAATAACATAGCAATACAAGTTTAGAATTTTGCATAAATAATAATAAAACTAAATACTATTAAAAATTAAGTGTACATTTTCTTGTGACGTAACCTAACATTTTTGCAGGGGAATTTGCTACATGCAAGTCGAAAATGAGTTTAGAGTCAAACATGATGCTTAAATATTTTGTACTAATGATTTTTTTTATATGGTAGGGCTGAATTATTTGGTTTTGATTTCTGAAGAATGTAATTGATTTTTCTATATTCAGAAAAAGACAATTCTGGTAGCGATATTGTCCGCGATCTAAATCACTCCGGAGCTGGCCACAATCTTCAGGGCTGGTATTGGAAAAAGTATTCTTTTAAGTTGTCTGCATAAAATAGAAAATTACAATAATTAAAACAACACTTAATGTTGTTTATGTAAACAATAAAAAATAAAAGACTTAAATGTAATACCGTGGGGCACACAGGATGTAGTCAAATATTATTTTGATAGAAAGTCCTGAATAAAAACAAGCTGCAATCGATTATTATATATATATATATATATATATATGTATATATATATATATATATATATATATATATATATATATATATATATATGTTTGACCCGTCTAAAAAGACACCCACACCGACTTAAGCTAAGCGGCTCAACAAATTATAATCTTGTCGAATGCTTTGCTAATGCATCCACTTCGGTTCGTTGGTCCATGTAACCATGTAAGCATCGTAAGCAATCACAAACTATAAACAATTTAGTCCCCAGAGAACGATCATGGATAAAACCGGGTTCCGAAATTATTACACCTTTTTACTATAAAAAATATATTCATAAATTATTGTTTCTAACATTTTTGAGATGACTGAGATCTTACCCATGGGTTTACAGTTGGTTGTATAGCTTTTTTGACCACTTTTTAACATTGAAACAACCATGATCGCCTTCCATTTATCCGGGAATTTAGCCACTCTACGAGAATAGTTAAAAAACAGTATTAAACGTTTACAGAAAAACATACAAACATTTTGTTAAAACAATAGTCTGCAAATGAAAATTGTTGGAAGTTTCCAGAACGGGACGTTTATTAAATTAATACCTCTCAGGCACAAAATATGCCCCGAACAAATCGCCAATATTGGATCCACCTTTAACATATTTTTCGCCCTAATGCATACCCTACTAACAAACTGCTTTTTTCGTAGAAACATAGTTCCACAACCTTTTACGATTATTAGATCATCTTCTGGCACCCCGGCGTTTTTAATACAGTCGTATACACTGCCTTAAGGGTTTAAAATAAATAATGCTCATTTAATTTTTGAGGCAAAAATAGAAAAATTAAAAAGTTGGAGAGTATTTATTTTTTTATATACACTGGTACATATTTTTTAAGAGAGAATCCATTTATGGGAAAAATAAAACAGCTATTAAGACGTTTATTATCAGAAACTATATTTCAGTCAATATGTATGATCCTTCTATTTAATATTTGGTAATATACTTTTTTAAAGTTAAAATATGTATAACAATTAAATTACAAAGGTATGTGCAAGTGGCCTTCGAAAAGAAATGGAGAAAGAGTATAAAAGGACATAAACAATAACTGATCTCTATAACTATGTGCTTGTGACACAAAAGTATATTAAGCAACTTATTATTGTTGTTAAAAATGCAATTAAATTTAAGCATGTTATGAAACGAAAAAATATCAAATACCGAGGAGGATTTAGACTCACTATTGAAAGGTTCGAAACACTGATTCTTATCAAAGTGTACCCATTGCCCAGATGGAACTTTAAAGACACCACAATTGAATAGTATGTAGTTTTCTTTTTTTATAAAATACTCAGTTTGTTTAAAAACACAACAGACAAATGAAATTTTATTACCATCCAGTTTTATACTAATGCATAAATTATCAGCATCGCTTTGATATTCTGAAGACAGAACGGCATTAGACCTACTTTTTACTGCGATAAATACTGCACTACTTTCAGATTGAGCACCAAAGATAGATTCACGATCTCGAGGAAAAACACTGAACATACTACATGATCAAAAATGGAGCCAAGAGTTTTGTAACACACAAAATATCCGAATAACTATCATATAGGTTTTGTTTAAAGTCTTTTTGTTCTTAGACCGCCTGTATTCTGGTATACTACATACATCGTGAAAGAAGAAAATATACATTTTCAAATTTTATGAGAATGAATGCACCTGCAATGCATTGAGTTCTTCAACCTTAGAAATGCATATCATTATCGTATTTTCAGCTTTTGTAGTACACACACTGATATTCTGAATCTACACAAATTAAAAACCTCCACTTATACATGTTTTATGGGCTTGTTTTCATAGAAGACTTCAACTTAAAGTTAATTAAATTGGTAACTACTGAGACTAAGTTCTCAATATTATAGCTGCAATTGAACTGCTCCAAATTATTTGTTGTATTTACCATGTGAGGAACTTCCTTTTAAAGTATACCATTCGCTACTTTTAAAGTTTAAGTGGAATATAATAATAGTCCAATGTTTGAGGTTCAAATAGGTGCAGTTTAAAAGGTTTATGCAAATTATAATGCATTTTTGGAATTTACTGTGTTGTTTCTAACAAAATTCTATTAATTCGAAAATATTTGTATTTTATATTTCCTGAAATTCTTTATGTTAGTGTACTTGCTATCGAAAAACTGTCTTTCAAAATGTTCAGCTATATGTCTCGATCAATAGTCCTCAGGGTCCAGTTTGTGAATGCCAAATCCCCAGTTTGTATGTATATTCATGGGTCATATGTTTTATATTATTAAATATAAAATGTAATAATAGTTAAATTGTATTATTTGTTGTAATTAAATAAGCTATTAGCATTCTCTTTGCAAAAATTTAAACAAATCAACAGCATAAATAATTTGCATGTATTTCTGCTTGTATAACAGGAACTAATTTCGATTAGTTTATTTAAGCATTTTTGATACGTATTGTTAGCTGCGTTTTTTTCGAGTTTGTATTTATTAGATAATAAATATTTCTATGTTATAGTTTTTTATTTATGGTTGTTTCATAATGCCTTTTATTACTGTTGCATTTAATATATCTTCTACTTAACTTCAAAACTTAATAATCTACTAAATAATGTACTTCATAATTTAAATAAAAATGTCCATTTTCTTTTGCTTTTTCTATTTCATAAATTAAAATATAAAAATTAAAACATCATTTTTTTAAATAGATCTTAACGAGTTTCTAGCTCTATATTTTCGAAACCCCTAGTGATAAAAGAATTATCCATATCAACTTTAAATCTTCAGGTTAATTACTATGACGTTTGTATGAATTAAGGTAAAAGCTTTTTGAGCCCCTTAAGTAAATAACATTCAAAGTATTTTAAAAGCCATATGGAGGACTTTAAATTATGTATAAAAATGGAACATGATGGATGATGATGTTCAGAATTTTCACTTAATACAAGATTTTCTGTGCTATAATTTTTTTTAAATATGTACCCAGCTTAAATCGGCATTCTGCTTTTAAATCGAAACGACGCCAAACCGATAGATGGAAGGCGCCATATTACCAACAGTATATCTAAACAGCAATTTATGACATTTGTTAAATATTTTTAAAAATTTCTTATCGATAAAACTTTTTATTTAAGAGCAAGAACATCAATTTTCATCTCCTTTAACTATTATTTACGTCAAAAAACTCTTTTATAATTGTAAAAATTTTGAAAGTCATCGGGAAAATTAATATAAATCGATAAGGTTCATAATAGCAACTAGAACTAGAAAAATTCACTTCACTAGGTGAAGACGGGAGGTAAAGAAGCCAGCTCCATTCGATCATGTATCGACTTTTTAAAATATTTGTCTCTCTGATATACGAGATTGCATGTACCCTGTTCTAAACACCAGATTTCATGTCCCAGCAGGTGGATATTGCTTCTCTATTTCAGTAGTGTATCCTCTCCATTATCACACCCTCATAAACATGAGGCAAAAACTAATGTTAGTTCTCTGTCAGTGGTTCATCCTATTGATAAAAAATGTTTTTCCTGGATGTCAAAGAAATGTAAAGAGAATTCTCTTAAGAAGGGGCTCTAATTGTATATATGAAGACCACGCTACATGTTAATTGAAAGTAATTTTTAACCTTGTTCAATAATCAATTTAAATTGATATAAATATTGGTTTGTATTCGGTATAGTTTAGACCCATCGACAGATTTTTGCGTAATTGTTTGCGTTTTTGTCTCTTTAAATCATAATTTTTATACTGTACTTATAATAAGTAGGCCTAATCAGGCAACTAGAAACACTGCACAACTAGTGTTTCGCGTGCCTGCTAACATTATGATTAAACAACGACACGAGTGATTTATGAAACAGAATTTTCGAAACTTCTTAATGGAATGGAACTGCCTATTTGAATTATATATATATATATACTATATATATATAAGGATTTTCCAATAAGAACGATATGATTTTAAATTTGAATAAAATAAAAACTATATCCTATAGAACCAAACTTTTTATTTTAAATCCATTACATTAATTTAAATAACACATTAATTTCCGGTGACTTTGTGCAATAAATCCGCTCTAATGTTAATGCAAATAAACCTTAATGCATCAAGAGTTCGTGGTTTGTTTGCATAGATAATAGATTTTAAATATCCCTAAAAATAAGTGACCTAGAGTAGTTGAATCACAACTTCTTGGGGGCAAATTAACGCTTGCATTTTTTGAATTTATCCTTTTGTCAAATGTTTCTTGCAATATTTCAATGGAGGCATAAGCAGTGCGATATGTGGCACAATCTTATTGAAACGACATGTTCAAATCAATTTCATTTACATTAAGCCACGAAAATTCTCTTAATATCAATCTTTACCGCTCACCATCTACTGTAACTACATTTGCTACCATTTAAAAAAAGGGGCCCATAATCCCATCATGTCATAAACGACACCACACAATGACCTTCTGTGACTGCAAGGGCTGAATCTCCTGAGGATTGTTTTCACACCAAAAATGACAATTGCGCTTACTGACGTATCCACTTAACTATTTAACCAAAAATGAGCTTCGTCTGAAAATTAGGATCCGTTTTCAGTTGTTATAAAATCCAAGCAGCAAAGTCACAACTCCTTACGATGTTCCAATAGCTTCAGTTCTTGAAACAACACAATCTTATATAGATGTAAACCAAAGTCTTTTTTCAAAATACAAGTTAGCGTTTTTGTAAGGCCTTATTCTTAAACACGACGAGGAATCGATAAATTAGAAACTTCTGCAATACTATCACTTCCAGAAGGAATGTTTTCTACACTTCTTGCATTTCGACGTATTGTTGTTTTTTCATTGTAAAGAGTAGAATCCTACTCAAATGTTTTAAAGATTCGGCGAATAACAAGCATAGAAGCGATTATCTTGATCATAGTTTTCGCGAAGTCCGCGTTGTATATTTACAAAACAACGCCATTTTTTTGATAAAATCAATCGTTCTTGATGTGTGTATTCAATAAATTATTCGATAAAATGACACACCCTGTATAACTTTCACGTAGTTAACACGTTGATGGACAATGACGCCGATCGGCGTCTTCGCTGGCGTGGCAAATGTGACAGGACGCTGTTCGGCGTCCGAAATAATATCGCGTATAAACGGAGGAACGTCTATCGGCGTCCCAATTCCCATATAAAATGCTAAGGGGACATGGTTTCTGCCACATTTGAGACCGATTACATTATGATACTGCCGCTTTTAATGCTTCATAATTTTGTGACACGTGGTATCATCCCCCACTCAGAAAGAAATTGACAAATTCTGCAGTACGCCGTTAGACGTCCTGCGATCCATGTAAAATCAATTAGTCGCATTTTGACTGTCGATTGTTGCGCTTACAGTGCCGATGAGTGTTAAAGTTTTGGCGGGAAATTTGTGGAGCATTACATTTGTGCAATGTAAGTACTTTTTCAATATTTTATGCTGTTTTACTTTAAATTCACTTTAAACCTTAAGAAAAAATGCCGTATGGTGCTCAAATGCATACCTAGGAAGGAAGAAAAATATGTAGCATGACAAATTTTAGTTTCTAGTTGGCAATCAATTGAGTTTATGCTTTGAATTTGTGTAAAATAGATAGAGATAGAATAGATTTTGAAGTATGATACACGGGAGCTGGTCAATAGCGTAGAGTGGGGGGGGGGATTTAAAAAATTACATTTGAATCGCATCCCGGTTGTCGATTCAAATAAATGTTTTTATATATTGACAGGACAATAGGCTAACAACGCAGTATCATGAATGGCTCACCGAGCTTGACAGGGACGTATTTAGGAGGACGGATTAGACTCTTTTAGAACATAAGTTTGATCTACATGTAATTGATGTGACAATTTGAATAATTATGTAAGTCGGATAGTGTTACAGTATGAATGGGAATGGCCTTAGTGAACTGATCAGTGGCGTATTCAGGGGCGGCACAAATTTTAAAAGTTACATTTGAGTCACTTTGCAGTTTTCAGTTTAACGAATATTTTGCAAACATCGTCAATAAATGCTGTATTATGGCGTTACTAAGCTCATTAGGGACATATTTAAAGGGACGTAGTAAATTGGGTGTATATTTTGCGTACTTAAGACTACGTTTATTACAGATGAGTGGCCCCAATGACCCTTATGAAAAAGAACAAAGAAGACTAATGCAACTCTATGACGATTTGTCTGATGATGAAGGAGAACAAGATCCATATCACGACAGCGATGATGGGTCAGATCCAGATTTTGTTCCCAGCGAAACTTCAGACATCGATGAACCCGCAGTTGGTTTAAGGAGATTTCCGAGTGAAGAATTTCTCATAAATCTTTCATCATCAGATCTGGAAAATGACTATCAAAGCCCCCAGGTATCTGACGCTGAACCGGAGGACCTTGACCTACAGCCTAATGGTGATGGGGACCGCACTATACCAGAAGAACCTGATTTATGGGAAGAAACAACAAAACCAATTCCCATTTTCGATTTTGATGAACACAGTGTAGGAGTGAAAATAAATATTGACGAAAACTCCTCGCCCCTGGATGTTTTCCAGTCATTGTTTACGCCGCAAATATGGGAGTATTTAGTGCAGTGCTCAAACAATTATGCTGTTTTCCTAACCAATACAAATCGGCCAAAGACAAGGAACCGTAGAACAGCAGCTATACGACCAATAACAGTCGACGAGCTAAAGGCCTTTTTTGGTCTTTGTCTGCTTCAAGGTCAAGTTTCAACCTGCAACGTTCGCCGATTTTTTTCTTCAAAAGATGTTCTTTATTATCATCCTGTATTTCCTTTTGTGATGTCGGCAAGGAGATTCGAGCAAATACTACGGATTTTGTGTTGTTCGGCGCCAAATTTAAAAGGAAAGAAGAAAGTAGAAACACTGATTGATATGTTTAGATTTAAGTTCCAAGCTGCTTACGTACCTACTAAAGAACTGTCCTTGGATGAATCTTTACTACATTTTCGAGGACGTCTTGGATTTAGAGTTTATATAAAGAACAAAAAAGACAGATACGGAATAAAGTTTTATCAGTTAGCGACATCTGATGGGTATGTGTTGAATTTGGAAATGTACAGTGGACAAGATGCTAAACATAATGATGGTAATCAAGGTGGTGGCAACTCTACAACAGAAAACTTAGTTCTTCGCCTAATGGAACCTTACCTAGACAAGGGCTACGAGTTATTTATGGACAATTATTATAATAGCGTTACTTTGTCTGAAAAATTATTGGAACGAAAGACGCATTCCAATGGTACTCTTAGGTCTAACCGTCGGGGAAATCCCAAAGACTTAATAAAAAAAAATTGAAGCGCGGTCAACATTTTTGGACACGCAAGAAGAACGTTTATGTATCCAAGTGGAAAGACAAACGTGATGTTTTGATGCTTACAACGAGAAATCATCCCGGGATTATTACAGTAAGAAACAAATATGGCCAAGAAAAACTTAAGCCCAAAGAAGTTGCTTCTTACAACGACCATATGTCAGGTGTTGATCGAGGGGATCAGATGACGGCAACTTATAACACAACAAGGAAAACCATCAGATGGTATAAAAAGATTATCTTATACCTCCTAGATTTAACTACATGGAACTCGTTTTATTTATACAAAAAGTATTGCAAAAGGGGCTCACAAAAATGCCGATTTTTGGAATTTAGAGATGACCTCATTAAATCTTTAATAAAATTACCCCAAGATGCAGATGTCCTTCGCAAAAAGATACATCATAGTCGCTATCGTCAGCCTGAACAAAATGAAAATCAAAATGTTGCCGAGACCCAAGAAGGACATTGGCCCGAAAAAGTTCCGGGCACTCCTGGAGAAAAATCGACAAAAAAATCTGTTTTTCTAAAGTGCAGGATGTGTTCAAAAAAGAAAATCAGAAGAGAAACAAGCTTCAGGTGTAAAGGTTGTCCTGAGAAACCTCTTCTATGCGCATTATGCTTTGAGGAATGGCATACCCAGCAACAATAGAATTTTTGTGTTCTTTTTTCAAATTTTTTGTGTTTGTTTTTGTGTTCCTCTTAGTTGAGAATAAAACCGTTTTTGATTGATAATAATTGTTGTTTTATTCAGTGTCGTAGCCAGAATGGAAGAAGGAGTTCCTTTTTTCGATATATCGATATATATATATATATATATATATATATATATTTTTTATATTTCTCAATAAATTTAATAAAAAATAAAATAAAGAGTCCTAAAAACATCTACCTTAACTTTTTGGGATTTTTAGGGAGCCGCTGTTTTCCCTTTGGCTACGCCCTTGAATTATATAACATTTTTAACTAGATGTCTATCGGCGTCACAGCAATTTTTCTCTTTCAAATGTGGCAGGACGTCTATCGGCGTCAATTTTCAAACTTCTCTAAAACAAAAATTCTAACTTTTTTTCAAATTCTGAGATGTTTGCTATACTTTTGAAAGCAATCTGGTTCCTAATTCCTTAAAAAGTACTAATGTCATTTTTGACACCGACCACATTTTCCTATTGTCCGTCAACGTGTTAATATAAGGCAACTGCATTTCATTACATATTTTTAAGGCTAGTAGAATACTTGATATGCTTAACGAAACCAGAAGATAAAAGTTTAACGGATCTTTGTTGAGACGATTATTATAATTCGAGAAGGTCAGGTTAAAACAGCTCAGTCTGTACAAGACGCCCTTGAACTTCCTTTCGTTTTCCCGAATTTATCAGCTGAAGAAACTGAGGAAGATTACATGATCTAGAAAATCAGCATTTCTAACGAAATAATTATATTAATACCAAATTGTACCATCTTACGATTTATAAGATAATGGCAAACATGACTAAATTGTCGCAAAATGCCCTCGAGAACTGGCCCTAAGTTAGACAAGTATTGCTTTAAACCAATTAAAACCAATATTTTTAGTAAAGTATAAATAAGTTATAAAATTTTAATACAAGTATTCCAAGACTTAGTTCCAAGAACGGCTTGTTTCGGAATTAGTATTTTTAAGTACCAAAAAGTTTATATTACCTAAAAACCCCATAATTAGGAAAATAACTTACTTTTTCTGTAAATATTAAACTCGCTCTGATTTAATACACCATCACAATCAAGGCTAAGAAAATTTAAGTTTTTGCTCTTTTTTTATATCTCTGAAGTATATTAGAGAATCCATCAAGGACTAGCTTTTACGATAAGAATGTTTTTATCTAGAAATTTTCAGAACTTGTAAAAAACAGTTTGTGCGTTTATCGAGGCCCGAGTAGCTCTTTTGTTAAAGGCTGTCCTTTATTATAGATATTGAGGAACTGATAAGCAAAATCAGCTCCATCAGACGAGATGACAGTCTCTGATATTTCTCGCGCGAATTGTTCAAAACTTAAATTACTCTAAAATGTTACTAATATTTCGAAATTAACGTTTTTTGTAAAATATACGAAAGATAGTGTTTTTGTCACAAGTTAAATGAAGATTCTGAAGGCGATAACATAATTTTTATTCAAATTCATTGCTTAAGTTTTAAAATCCTAATGATACTTCCGTTATACCTGTTAGTATCACCATTCAAATTTAAGAAAAATGTATAAGTCACCAGAAACCCGTAATATAAGTATCATATTCTACATATTTTAAAACACTCATATAACAAAAAAACTGTTTTTCTCTTTTTATCAATTAAATATTTTTAGGCAATAGGTTGACTTCATAACAAGCTAATTCATAATACACATATACCACCTGTACAATATTATTTTCATCGAGTGCAAACACGATGATAATATAGAGGACATCATTAAAAAGTTTTGAGTCTCGAACACAGGTTGTCGCCCGCTGACATCCTATCGCAGCTTAAATTAATATCGACCCTGTTGTTAATAACGAATTTGGAATTTCCCGTTTACGAGTTGCGTTTTACGGCAATATAGTCAAACTTCAACGTGTAATATTACACGTATCATAATGGAAATTACGACTTTATTAGATACTTCACAGTTCAGTAAACACTAAATTAGTTAACCAGGCGTTTCATACTAGATATAAGTGATACATTTTAAACGCTAATGGCGCACGATACTTCAATATTCAAAGTTAAATAGTCAAAGTTAAAGTGACATATCTTTTTAACCGGCTTGAAAAAAGGAGGAGGTTATCAACTCGTCCCTATGTATGTACACCGATTACTTCGGGATGATTCGACCAATTCGGAATTTCAGGATTTGAGAGCGGTCTCATCGCAACGATATTAAAAATAGCGGAATGGCGCTATTTAGAATTTTTTCTACGTTGATGTTTCCGTGGTAATTTTGAAATGCTTTAATGTATTGCCTTGAAATTTGGTGTAAGAAGTTTAATTAACCAAAAAATAATTTTGTCGCACCCTGAGATACATACAGATCCCCCTAGAGGGAATCTATATGTTTGATAAGGACCGAGGGGGAAAAAGAGGATAATACAAAAATAGCGTGTTTCATATTGTTTTCGGTGTTTTTAACGGCACAAAGTTCAGGTTTACTAATAATTTTAATTTTGACAATGTATATTGCTGATTTTCTACAAATATGTAAAGGTGGCGCTTTTTACAAAGTTTTAGTATCATGCTTCTGACAAGCTTTTATATGCAATAGACTCAGCAGTTTATTTTATTAAAAACGTCTAAAATTTAACTTAGGTTTAGGCCTCGAAAATTTTAAAGCTAACCTTCCTAATAACATTTTGTACAAACAGAACTAAAAACGATGAAATATTATTTTTTTTAAAATAATAAAGCCCACTTTAAAAAATAACACTAAAAGTAAAAAATAATTTTTGTTTCAACTTAAAAATTTGACTTTATGAAGTCAGCGGATATCAGGTTCAGGATACTCATTTAATAAATATCTTTTTATGATTAGGTAATTAAAAATTAGTTGACTTCATGAAGTAAAATTTTTGGGTTTAAAATTTTATTTTTTACTTTTTAGTGCTTTTTAAAACATTTTTATCGCTTTAGAGAATACAGTTTTATGTGATCTCCAAAGAATCAGTTCGGTTTAAATTTAAATTTTTGTTTCATTACCTACAATAAATAACTGAAAAGCTAAAGAACGACAGTCGAAACACCAATTTCTTAATCGCTGGGATTTTACTAAAAAATAAACTTGCAAATCCTAAAACGTTGATTATATTTGTATCAAAAAAATTCGCAGAAGAAAAATCCAGTTTTCAACTACACAATGTGTGATAATTAAAGAGTCAGACTTAATGCTAGAAGTAAATATTTTCTAACAAACTACTATAGTCAACAATGGGCTTCAATAAAATCGGTACAATTCTTACGTAAATATGTATTTCAAAATATCCCTCTTGTAAACCTCAATTAGTTATATCGTTCACACAGAAAATATGTGTTTTTCTTCGAACGGACAGATGAGAAAAGTTTTGTCTGGTTCGTTTTTTTTTGTCAAAGTCAAACTTTGACAAAAAAATACCATTTAAAAAATATTAGCGAATCTTAGAGACAGAAATGGCTTGTTGCAAACACGGTAAAAAAAGAACATCGACAACCGCAGAGAGATGACATGCGTTTAGAGAATTGTCAAGAATTTAAAGTAAGTGATTACGTTGTCAAAAAATTTTTAAAATAACCTCGGATAAACAAAGTGCATCTGTTAAATTTACTCTTAAAAAATCACTTCGAATGTTCTATATAAAAGACGACAAAGAAAAGAACTTCTGCAGAGATCTCGATTGTGAGATCACCTAAATCGAATATGGTTTACCAATGAGAAAATATTTATTTTACGGAAGTTTGAGAACTCTTACAAAAACAAAGTGCATTCCAATAATGAGAAAAATGTATCATAGAGCTAGGAAATCTCTTGCTTTGCAGACATCATTTTTTTGCATCTATAATAGATGCCATGTCCTGTCCGTTCAAGTAAAAATTCGTAATTTCTTTGTGAAAGTTAAAAGTAAGACTAATCAGAATGATATTTTTAATACATTTTACTTGAAAATGAAGAAATTATTATTTGTATATCTTAACAGGATGGTACAGCTGCCAATACATCAAGGAGCACCTTCTATTATATACTTGCGTATTCTGCTGATTTCATTGAACACCAGAACTAGCCAACTAACAACCCTGACCTAAAGCTAGTTGATTATGTTTGGGCTTGATTAGAAAACATGCTTCACTTTAGCACCATTTTTACAATGCTTAAGGCCAGAATTACAAAGTTTTGACAAGATTTTTTTTAATATACAATTATCGCATCCATACAAGAAAGGCTTGGGAGACTACCATGAAGTGAGGAAGAGGTTAAATAATGAAAGGGAAAATATTTATATAGCTTGATATGATATGATATGATTTGTAAATGTAAACGATCAGATTAGTTCATGACGTAGTAGATGACATGATATAGTAGATGACACCGTTTCCGTCACATTTTACGAACGAGGATTCAATACATTATTTACGAGAGAAAAAAGTTACCGTTGAACGTTGATTCGGGCAGCTTAAAAAAAAAGATTCCCAAGCTGACATTAATAATTAAGGGTCAAGAGTAAAGATTTATATTATTATAGGAGGTCTCGTGGGGTTTGTATGCTGTTTTGTTTGCATAATATTGCAAAATTTTTAAAAGGTCCCGATTTAATTTTTGATGATTTTGATAAAAATTAAGATTGAATTACCTGAAATTAAGTAACATGATAATATACGGGGGCAATATCAGATGATACCTATAAAAATAGCGTTAATAATTTCTATCGAGAAAAGATTAAATTTAATTGCGGAAAAAGACGGCGATAGAGATATTAAACAACAGTACAGACTTTTTGGTCCTTCCAGTAGACAAGGGAAATGCCACTGTCGTCATGGACAAGATTACATGGAAAAAATATTACTTCCTTTGGACGACAACACCTACAGAGTAATCCAAGCAGACCCAACAAAATTGAGAGACGGATAGCCAACCAAGTAATCGCATCCAACTTACCAGCAGAGAAGAAAAAGATATTACGGCAGGGCAGCTCTAGGATCCCGCGGTTCTACAGACTAACTAAAACACACAAGGTTAATGCCTATCGTCAGTGCTACAGGCTCGCCCACTTACAAAATCAGTAAATATCTTTCAAATATTCTTAATACTTTCACATGAAAAATCATTCATATATAAAGAAACACTACGCATTTTGTAGAGAAATTAGAATTAGAATCAATCCAATAAGATCCCAAAGATATCTTAGTGAGTTTTGATGTAGAATCGCTATATACGAATGTGGCTATTAGCGAATCAATTTCCATAATATCAGACCTATTTTACCATAATAATATTTACAACTCACTTTTAGATCTGGTTGAAGCATGTCTCACATCAACTTATTTTGTTTTTCAAAGAACTGTTTATGAACAAACCTCAAAAGCAGCCATGCGATCTCCGCTGTCACCAGTGGCAGCCAACATTTTCATAGAAACTTTTGAGGAAGAAGCCTTGGAGTTGTACACATTAAAGCCAAAATCGTGGTTCAGACACCGCATGGTCCAGAATACCTCTTTGTGTTTCTTGATTATCCGAATCAGAAACATCCTAATATAAAAGTTATAATGGAAATTGAATCAGAAGGTACGATTCTCTTTCTAGATGTTTTTGTTCAAACGAAAGGAGATGGTTCCTTAGGACAGGTATATAGAAAACTAACTCATGGGAACAGATACCTAAATGCAAATTTACATCATCCTCCGGCACAAAGCAGTCAGTTAGAGAAAAGAACAAGGAAATGTTTATTGCACTGAGGATATTATGAACCATGAACCATAAACCATAAACATGATTGAAAAAAGAAAGTAAAAAAGGCCAAAGTTCTTGCATCGGTCTCGAGATTCTATAAACGGAAAATTAGAGAAATCACTGAAATGTATAAGCATATTAACAATTTTATTAGAGATACGGGCTTCAGTCTATATTATAGGTGGGAACCAAGTCGACTATAAATAGACGGCCTAGGTCTGTCTGAGCTCATTCAGTGTTCCGATCTCGTGCAATAAAAATCCCTGAAAATGCCTCGGAAAATCGAAGGCGAAACGTCGGAAAGTGATTCCAATTTTACATGGTCTAATTCCAAAAACCATGTTTTCTTAACTGACCACAGCTGTGAAAGCTTTCGTTCTCTGCAAAGGGCTCAGTTATATTAAACTTTAAGGAGAAGATATAAAAACGTATCATTAAACGTTATAGGTATCAATGTAAAAATCTATAATAGCAAAATAGTTTAAAATATCAGAACTTAACCAAAATGCGGAATAATATGGAAATTAAAAAGGTTCTCAACGTTAATTTGTAAAGGCTGTTATTCTCGAAAGCGCAATCACAAAGTTTAGTTGTACAATAAATGATATTATTTGAATTGAACAAGGGAAAGAATTTATAAATACATTTTAAAGAAATATTGATCGTATTATGAACATAAACAGATTGGTATTGAATTACGTACTAACACTTATGTTGTCAATAAAAAGATAAAAAAAGTGTTTATTGAAACTTAAATTTAGACCGAATTCCAGTTTAACCTAGAAGGTTATATCTCATAATTCAAATAAATTGTACCATATTTTAAATTACAGGATGAACAGTTTAAGTTATTTTAAAATATAAAACTCTTACCAGTGATATTTCAATAAAAGCTTAGCTTTACTCCTTACCTGAAACAAAAATCATTTATTGGCAAAAACACACAAATTTATTTGCTGGTAGTTAAATTCTCATTAATGTTTATTTTAAACTTATATTAGATTGATATTGTTATTTCAGCTACCATATACTTAAAGCTAAAACCTCAAATAAATCCTGGTTACCATGTTCGGAAATTTAAATGCGGTAAACGGGAATTGCTTCCAAATGGACAAAACTTTTTGTTTAAAAACGATTTATTGACAAATTAGAAACAAAACGTAGATTATTAAGTTTATCAAGATAAAAAGTCGATACGGGGAGATTTTTCGAGACTTTAATAAAAAAACAGGTAACCAGCAAACAAGCTTGAATTTTATTGTTTATTTATTTGGTATCATTGAAATCGAGATAATTATTAATCAGATCACTTATTAACTGTGATTTCAAAAAGTTTTAAGGATATTTGAGACTTCAAATCAAAAATTCGCACCCCCTCTTATAACAAATTTTACCATATACACATAACACGACCGGCATATGACTAGAATTATTTAGTATTAACTATGCAGATATTATATAAGTAGAACTTTAATATGCTTCACAATTCTTTCCAAAGGAAGAATTTTGTTGCCATTAATTTTCTTCCTTCTTGCAAAGGAAGTAAAAAACGCTAAACTGAAAGACTTAATAAAACTGCATATATTGGTTTTTCTGAAAATATACAGGTTTAATATGGAAACTAAAAGTATTTGCAAACTATCAGTTTAACTTATAACTTTTTATTTATTTAAAGGTTTTTACAATAATTTGTTTAATTATTATCTTAAGTTCTTAATTAAATTGTTAGCTATAAATTTGGGCAATGCAAAATAAACTCACGTAAATTTACAAAATGAAATAAAATATTGAGGTGCTGTTTTAAAGTCCTTTTAGCAAGTTCTCTTTAAAATTAGTATGCTGGGCCTGGTTTTGACAGTAATCAATTTATTTATACAAAGGGTTATATAAAAGCATACCAATTTAAAATTTATTTTTCTCCATAAACCTGAGAAAAGATAAGATATTATTTAAACAAGGTCATGCGAAGTTAAATTGAAAAAAACTATTAATGTATTTAGCAAGTTTTTTAACATTTCTAAAACTTCTTTTATCAGGTACTTATTTTTTGTTTCTTACTTTGTTGATAAAAATTAATTTACTAGTTGAATTAACCGAATTTTCACTGACATTAAGAATCATTGCTCTTACCTGCTTAAGAACAAACATTTTACTGATGTGGTCTAGCATCATCTTGTGCTAAACTTTGCAAACGATAGGACAATATTTTCTAAAACATCATTTCTGTGTTTATGGCATTTAACGGTTCTATGGAAAAAATTGTTCTGCCCTATAGTTACTCAGCCCATACATTCTCTCCCCACTCCTATAATTTTTTTAAATTTGAAATTATGCAAAATTTAGCTTAAATTCTAAGTGTTTGTACTTCTTTTTTCTTTCTGAGGTATTTTTTACTGTCCATTGCTAAAAGTACTTTTCAATATCACTCGTTGGCTTAGGCGAGAAATTGTGCTGCACGCGACATTAAGCAAATTGCCCATATTTTTAATGTAGTAACAGTTCTCGTAACAATCTCAAACAATTAACTTTTAAAAAAGAAATTTAGTTTTTTTTTTGAGTAAAAAAGGTCGGCCAAAAAAGAAACTATCATTTCCTACTACCCAAACGCAAGAATTCACTATTTATCTGGTCAGTGCTGCGCAATATTTCTATCTCATTTGTGGTACGTATACCATGTCAACGGTCATTATAACTCATAATTACTAAAAACAAATTTACTCTTCACATGGAAAGTTCTACTAAACCGTTGCAAGCAGCAACAAGATAAGAGTTGTAAATTATATTAAATCGAGAAAGCGCGTCTTTCATAGAGTTTACTAAAACATTATATTATTCAATTCTAATATGTTCTTACAAATATTAGGTTGTTTTTAGTTGACTCTAAAAAGAATCGGTTTTTCTCAGAAATATCTTTTGTCTTCTGAATAGTTGATTGTTCTGTCATTATCGGAGCCCAAAGAAGTAATTAGCAGCTCTACAATCTCATCTAGTATGCCACTAAATATGCACATTCTTACTTCTTCCTTAATTACATGATCTACATTAAAGTGTATAGAAAAAAAACAATTTTTGATTTGCTTAAGGGCATAATATTTCGATTGTCTATATAATATTTATGGGGATATCTCTCATATACAACAGATAAATTATGTCTTCGAGTTTAACGCGACCGAATGCTTTTGTGAAGTCTATGAAGCATAGTTAGGCCTGGTTATTGCATGCGAGAAATTTCTTTACTATCTGTCGCAGTATAGATGCCGCATCCGAGCAGGATCTTCCGCATCTAAATCCTTGTTGTTCTTCTTCTACTGACTTTATTAAATTGATTTTGCTAGTGATAACTTTTGTGGTGAGTTTCAACGTCCTGTCTAGTAATTAACGCCTGTAATTATTTAATTCGTGTTTATCACCTTTCTTGCATGAGCGGGCTAATTTTCCAACACCTGCGATATTATTGGGAGAATTTAGTAGCTTAAAATTGCCGTTGTTGGTTCTAAGCCCGGATAAAAAGTGAGGGTTAATGGTCCAGGTTAGCCTCTACGAAAACACAGATAGCTCAAAATACCGGTAAAAAGTCTCGCAGTCTTGGACTGACTCAACTATATTATTTTGTATATATATGAATTGCATGTTATTTTGTCATATCCAGAAACACCATATGAATTCTGAGGAACTCGCTAAAAGATTTTAAAAAGAGCACTTTGATAACTTATTTCACTTTAACAATATCCAGGGGTTTATTTTATGGTAAAAAAGATACGTTATTTATAATCATCAGTTTTGTTAAGAATATATAGGAAATAAGCATAGATAACAATTTTTAATTAATTATTAATATGTTCTTTAGTAAATTAATGTTGTCCATCATACGCGTCGCTATTCAATGAAATAATTAAACGCAGTATTGAAAACGACTATTAATTAATTGCAAAATGACCGAGTTTATTATTATCTAACTACACTACGTCCATTAATTACGAAATTTTAAAAAATGCAAATCAGTTTCATTCATTTGTAATTTCCTCAATTGAAAACCGGCAAGTAATTAATCCTAGGGTTTAGAGAGGGATAACTAATGTCTCAATGGATTTTTTTAAAACAAGGGCATAATGTTTAAATAAATGTAAGTTTTATAAAGTTTAAGTTGGTTGTGTTACAAATATCAGCTAAAAAAAATTTATCTTTATAGTACCCAAGTTGCTTATCTATAACAAATATTGGGGTTAATACTTTGCCATGCGATTCCAGGTACATACAAAATTATACAAGTTTAGTGGAAAGTGCAGGAATTGTCAATAATCTCGAAAAGGACTTAAGCCTGTAACAAGTTTTTCTGTGTAAGAATAATATGGCACGCCAAGTTGAATAAAAATATGTCAGTGACATTGCAAAATCTTTGCAATTTTCTGCAGATATTATATTCAATACCCCATTTATTTTTGTTGCAACCGGTTTCTCGCATTCGATTCAATATAATGACACACTCTCAGATGTGTTATACTTTATATTATAATATATGTATGTATCGTCTTTCTCTAAATAGCTTAAAATAATTTATTTGTGTTTAATTGCGATTGAAGCTGACTGTTGGTGTAGTTTCAGCATGAAAACTAATCATTACAGGGGTTTAGATCAGTGATTACAAATTGGGTATAAATAACGTAACTGTGCTCATGGGAACTCGTTGAGTATTTTGATCTAGTGCAGTGAAGATCCCTAAAGATGCCTCGTACAATTACAGCCGACACGTTGGAAAGTAATTCCGATTTGACAGGATCTAAGCTCAAAAACTATGATTTCTTAACTGACTACTAGTGACAAATTGTAAGTGTGCAAGGAGCTCATTTAAGATGTAAAAACTACATTACAATTGGGACCTTGACCTGGTTTTGAGATAACGATTTAACATTTTACTGATTGCACATTTGGGTTTTTTAAAACATTGTTACAATATCGTCTTGTTAAAATGCTTTTTTAAAAAACACTCTTGCATGGAAACATTGCTCAGGGGTTAAAAATTTGCCACCATTGAAGATTATTACAGATGACCAAATATCTGGACTTTAGAACCTCAAATGTTTATCTTTAGTAATGAGTTATAAATATACCTACATTTATTATTTATTTTCCAAGCTAACTTGGGGGGAATCACTGATATATTTTTTGTACTAGGCATATCATATGATGCATATACAATGAAATTTTTTACAATACCTGAAGTCGTTTTAAAGAAAAAATGGCATTTTCTGGATTTTCGACAAAATTTGTGTAATTTTGTATGAACCTGGAACTGCATGGAGAAGTACCTGTGCCTATAATTACTATAGATAAGCTTTTAATTTTAAAGATACATTTTGTATATTTACTAGTAGTCATTTCAAATTTAAACTTAATATATACAGACGTATTATATTAATCCATAGACTTATAAATCACACCAAATTCAGGAACATAAGTATTAGATGCTAATAACCTAATGTAAGATATATTTACCTGATATCTAATAAGCAGTGAAAGCAAAAATAGTCTTTCATAATATTTATAGACCTCATTCAATTTTGTCAATATCTAATTTGTGGAAATATCAAATGCTTTCAGCAAAAAATAACAAAGGGTATATTATTCGTCTTAACAAAAAAGCTTTTAAAAGACATTTTTTTCTCGGTACCAGACTTTCATTTAATTACCGTAATGGAACACACAATACGTACATTACTGGTATGTGTATTTTATATTTTGAATGTATTTTGTCGTTCTATGTTGAGCCAAATTACAGACAGTATTGTGTTGGGGTAATATCAAAATTATCTCGGGCAGTTTCACATAAAGTGCATATTTCGTTTGAATGTTTCACAAATTTTAGACTGAAGGGTGTACCAGAGAATGTCAATGTAACAGTTCAGATCATAATTTCAGCGTTTTATATTATACAGTTAGGGTAACATGAACTTATGCAGAGCAACTTTTTTTTATTAATATTTTTGATCAGTCGACATTGCGGTCGATAACCAAACTTTTGGTGAAAATGATGATTTTAATTTATGAAACCTAGGAATCATATTAAATAAACTATATAAATATATTTGAACATAATTTTTCTTGGTATTGTACCCCTTTGTATGTTATTATGTTCTTCTTCATAGTTTTGATTTATTGCGTCCAGTTGACTATGACTAAGCAACGAAGAGTTATTGCCTGATCGAATATTAGAGGTCATCTGACAATACAGACCGCGTCATTATTCTGGACGGTTATTTCACTGGAATGGTAGGTGTGGCAGAAGCTGCTAAGTAGCACGCGATATAAAACGTGAATCACTGTTTTGCCTATGAAACAATTTAGTTATCTCAAAATATACAGTATCAAAACCAAAAAAAAACAAAACAGTTAACACTTACAACGAAGCATAGAAATATCTTTGAGAGTGTTTACTCTTGGTTTTTTTCGTTTTATGATAATAAAAATACAAACACATATATATTATTTTCATAAGATTTGCATAGCATGCGTCAAAATAGTCAATTAAAAATAAAAACAAAAAAGTCCCCTACATGGAAGATACAACATAACAGAAAAAAGTTCAATAAGATTTATTAAAGAACTTCACACTAGATTACACTGTTAGTCGGGCGAAACCTTTTTATGATAAAAATATAGATTTTTAGATAATTAAGTTCGTTCATAAACTCATTTTTATCAGTAGGCTTAGGATAATTATGCATTTGCATGCATTTTAGTAATTTTAGTATATAAATGTATATTCGACAATGATTGAAATAATAATGCATAATATCTTCATTTTTGAGCAAAACTATTTGTGTTTTCCAGAAAAAAGTAAATTTAATAACATAGTCTAGACCAGGGGTGCTCAAACTTGAACTACTGGCGATCTACCTCAATATTTTTAGACTACTTACGATCGACTCTGAGAGGCTGCAAGTATGTGTGATGCGGGGTTGTCGTTCATAAACGATACATACACCCTACCTACCTACCTACCTACCTAGGTAGGGTATACCGTAGCATATATAGATATTAGCTTTCCACACAATATACATTATTTTAGTCAAGGTTTGGGTTAGGTTTAGTTAGGTTCTTGTCTATAATATCAATGAAAAAACTCATAGTTATTCAAAATTGCGAGTTTATTGGTTGTTACAAAACAAAAGAGTTACATATGGTGTTAAACTTAACTAAGGAGTGACTTTGGATGTTGAAGAGTGGAACTGCATGTCCTCCGCATACTTTTCATAAGATGGTAACCACTGAGTGCTAATCGCAAGCATGATAACATATGATCGTCAGTTAGTCGATTGCGATATTTTGACTTAATTATCTTCATTTCAGAAAATCCAGGCTCACGCAAGTAAGTTGACCCAAACATTGCTGTCAGTTGAAGGACGATTTGCCTTAGATTCGGATATTTATCTTCAGATATAAAACACCAGAAATTTATATCAGATGCTATAGCTTTGAGATGTATATCTGATATAATCTGCACGAACTCATTTTCAACAGAACATGAATTCATATTAAACTGACTTGCTATTTCAGTAGCTAATTCCTCAATGTTTTTACATGAAAAAGGATAACTCATAAATGATGCTACATTTGCCAATTTACTACAATTATAAAAACGCACTTCTAATTGTCCCAAAATATTTGATAATTCAGCCTCATACGTATCATAATTCAACTGAGGAATCCTTGCTTTCAAAGACGGAAAATGTTTCAGATTCTTTCTTTTCAGTTGATCTATCATAAGTTGCAATTTATTTTTGAATGCGTTTACTGCGCTAATCATCTCAATAACAGTTTTTCCTTTACCTTGAAGCTCCAAGTTAATGGTGTTTAAGTGCATTATGATGTCAGTCAAAAATGCCAAATCAGTCAGCCATTTTTCGTTTTTCAACATCTGAGTGTCATTACCTCTTTCGTCTAGAAAAGCTGTTATTTCGGGCAATAATTCTTGAAACCTTTCTAGGAATTTTCCGCAACTCAACCACCTGACGTCCGTGTGAAGAACTAAATCAGTGTGTTCAGCTGACTCCCTATCTTCCAACTGCAACTTAAAGAGCCGCCATTGCAAGCTACGTGCACGGATGGAATTCACAATTTTTGTTGCAATGCCCATAATTTCTTCCGTGTTTAAAACTTTTGAACACAAAACTTGTTGATGCATAATGCAATGGATTGAAAAAAATGAAGGGAAATCTTCATTAGCTCGACACAATGCCACAAAACTGTTTTTGTTTCCAGCCATTGCTGGTGCTTCATCGGTTGTAATGCACACTAATTTATATATTGGTAGCTTGTAGTTTTTTACAAAATTGAAGAAAACGTCATATATATCTTCACCACGGGTCTTCCCCTTCAGAGGAATGATTATCAAAAATTCTTCCTTAGCCAACATGTCATTGAATACCATCCGAATAAAAATACACAGCTGGGCAGTGTCTGTCATATCGGTGGATTCGTCGAACTGTAAAGAAAAGTATGTACATTCCATGATATCATTTTTTAATTTATCTGCCATGTCCTGACTCATGACTTCAATACGCCTTGTGACAGTCGGACGAGATAACTGAAGTTCTCTAATAGCAGACATGATTTCTGTTTTATTTTTAAAATCTCCAAATAAAGTCTCACTCGCTTCAATAAATGCTTCCTTCACAACCGATCCATCTTCGAATGGTTTCTTGTGTTTCGCCAATATATGACATATTTTAAATGACGCGATCGTAGCAGCTTTTGATTGTTTGGCTTATCTTGTGAACATGGTTTGTTCTTTTTTCAAACAAGATATCAGATCACGTACTTTTCGTTTTCTTAATTCACTCTGTGGGGGAAAATCCTTTTCATAGTTTTTATGAACTGTTTTATGATGCCTCTCTAAGTTACCACGCTTAGGTATTGCAACTGACGCACGACAAATAAGACAAATGCACTTATACTTCACCATACAAAACAAAAATTCTTCCTCCCAATCGTTATTAAAATGATACGTTTTAGATTTCTTCGCTGCACTCATTTTGTAGTATTTAATAATAAACTTTGTATCGACGTAGTATTGCCTTCAAGTTGCAATTTAGAATGACTCCAATTCCTGCAGGCGCAAAATTTATATCGGCGTGAAAAGCGGCAAGAATAAAAAACGCGGCTTTTCTTTGACAGGTCCCGCGCGTTCCTTTGATAAATCCGCCTTTTGACACTAGCAAAGTGTTATTTTATTACGTAATAAATTTTTGTAGTTTAGTTAAGTACCTACTTATTAAAAAATTTTTCTTCTCGAGATCTACTCAAAAAGCACTCGCGATCGACCGTTTGAGCTAGACTATAGAGTTTCGGCTATGACAAAAAGTTGTTGGCACCAAGAAAAATAAATTTTAAATACGGCATTTCGACAACAACAAAAAAGAGTTGATTCTTACAACCCAGTCGACTATTTTACTTTCTAGGTTCCATCGACCCTACAATAAAACTTTGAGCTTATGGGCGTTTAGTTAAGTCCTTTTGGTTTAAACATCCTTTAAAATTCCGAAAGAAAAGCGTTCGACAACCATGTTGGAACAATTTGTGACAGATTTATCATATTCCAGATGACCAATAAGTTCCTTGAAGACTTGTTCAAATTGAATAAACTGAGTAACCCTAGCCTGAAGATTTTTTTTATAAAAGTATACTGTGACGTCAATTCCACATCAATCCACGTATTATTATTATATTATTGTGAGAGAAAGTGGCGAATAAAGTATATATATATATATATATATATATATATATATATATATATATATATATATAATGTGTTTTCATTCCGGGTGTACATCCGTTCACTACTGTCGTTCTGAAAAGAACAGTTTTGCTGACGTTTCGCCAAAATCACATTTGGCATTTTCGAAGCTTTCTTTCTCGCGTCCGAATAGAGACTGTCTCTATTGACTGACACATTGTATTTTTCCATCCGTGAAGGAGTAAAAATCAACATATATATATATATATATATATATATATATATATATATATATATATATATATATAATAATGATTATTTACAATATCATAAATACTATACAGATCAATATATACTGCGATAATAAGACTAGTGTATCTTCTTTTTCCAACCAATATTATGTGTCCTGAGTAGATAAACACCAAAATATTCCTACAGGAATAAAAGTGCTGGGCGTAGGCTGGTATATTACGATTTAACAATCTTTTAAGATAGCAACTAACAATAAACATAAAACCAAATGGGGATCATGGATAAGCGCTGCTATTTACTATATGAAGAACTTCGATGTATTAAATAATATAGTAAACAAAATCATTTTTTTCAAAAAAAGTATTCGTGAGGATCTAATTTACATTATAACTAGTTTTTCTTTTTTAGCCGATACTATAAAAGTACTAGGAGCGAAAGAACTTGGTCAATAAGTGTCAAAATTGTAGAATATGCTAGAATGTCTTTAAATGCAATAAAAAATAAAACTATTTACTATAAATTAACTAGTGATTTGCAAAAGAATACTGGTTACCAGAATTTAAAAAATTAGTGCGTTCTTGGATAATAAAGTGAAAGAATAATTTGTTTCAATTAATCTACAGGTTAAAAAAACCAGTAATTATTATTTGTTAGTATATTATTCAATTGTCTCCTATGATGTCGAGAGAATATAAAAAAATAAAGGTAATAGAAGACAATTTTAATTTGAACATTGATTACATCATATTGTTGTTGCCACACATTTTCTGTTTGATTTATTTCTTATTCTAAGCATATTTAGGTGCATAGTTTCATATAGAACGAAAGCTTTCAGGCTGTGGTCAGTTTCTCTGTTTCCGACTGTAAAGAATTTCAGCTCAATCTTTAAGATGGAATGGATATTGCTCTGAAGATATTAGACGGTCAATTAGAAAATATAATCATCCTACTCCACGAAATGAAACTAATAAGGACTTACCGTGATTTCTTCCATTTATACACGAAATCACAGACAAGATGCAAAGTTATTTCGCCGGTCCAACATGCGTACAATATTTAACACACACAAGAAAATTGGACTATGTTTGCGATCCCCAAAAAGCAAACGGAAGGAGTATATGCAATTCCTTGTTCCTGTGATGGTGTCTATATAGGAGAAACTGGACGATCCATATTGACTAAGTTTAAGGAACATGAACAATGTATTAGGAAGCAACAAATTATACAATATACTGTAACTGAATACCAACATTCCACTGGACATGTCATAAAGATCAAAGAAACCAAAGTCGTTGCATCAGTCTCAGAATTCTATAAACGGAAAATTAGAGAATCTATTGAAATGTATAAGCATCCTAATAATTTTAATACGGGCTTGAGTCTATATCTTACGTGAAAACCGATCGTTATACCAAGTCAGCGTTCGGTGAACACAGGACGACTATAAATAGCCGGCCTTGGCCTCTCCGTATCTCATTAAGTGTTCCGACCTTGTAAAGAAAAAATTCCTGAAGATACCTCGTGTAATCGAAGGCAAAACGCCGGAAAGTGATTCCTTTTTGATACAGTTTAATTCCAAGAACCATGATTTCTTAATTGCGTGGTTTCATGTTTTTCACAACATAATTATGTCATGTTGGGTCAAGGTAAGTTGTCGCTATTTACCAGTAAATAATAGCGGTTTTTAAACTCGGTCCCTACTTGAACTGAATTTCTGACTGATTACGTGCCTAAAATAAATCTTTTTTTAAATTGAAAAAGGCTTTTTGAGTGTTTTGACCGTTGCAACTCATATAATCAGTTTTTAAATGATGCAAGAAATTAAAATGATATTCACTTAATAACTGTTGATGTTAAATGTTTTATTATTGTAAGAATATGTGTAGTTTAACTATTTTTCGAAAATTTTAATTAACGCTAGATTAAAACGCAAATATAATAAAGTCACGATTTTGATATTTTTAAGTAGAAAAACGTACAAGCCTCAATATTCTTACTGGATGTCAAATTACCTATCTAGCAGCGTACCATACGATTGATTTTAGAAGAAATTAGATTTTATCGGGAATCGAGTGAGGTAAAAACCGTATAATAACTCGTAGATGATAACTTTTTCCGATATCTCGGTTTTATAGTATTTTAAATAGGTATATTAGGTCTTATAGTTTACCTAGCTACGTAATGATCCGTGTCATGTTAATTATTTCTCGAATATATGGGCGTAAACATATTTACATTATAATAACATGAGATGTAAAAATGGCTTCACAAATTTAATACTTACAGTTTTATTTGTTACTAAAACGATAATACTAAAAATATATATTAAAAACTTTCTGATGCCTTTGCCCCACACGAGGCCTGGTAATCTAAGGTGGCATGATGAGCTCTAAAAAGAGCGGAATCGCGATCGTAGTTTGACTGAAATGGATCTTTACGCCTGCGGTATTGCAAGACATGTTCCAGATAGAGATCATGGTATCCTTGTTCTGACGTAACTTAATCAAAGATACATTAATATTATTTCTCCCAACGAAAGTCAGGAATGAACAGGGAAACTCAATGCCGGTCCTGGTACTAGCCAGTGGAGTAGTTAGTTCTGTGATTCTATTTTGTGCCTTTACCCTACACGGGGCTCGACAGTCTATGGCGGCCTGATGAGTTCTAAAAAGAACGAAGCGCGATCGTCGTTTGACTGAAATGGATCATTACGCCTGAAATATTGCAGGACATGTACCAGACAGGCATCTTGGTATCCTTCTTGTGACGATGATAACATGAAGCAAAAATACAATAGCAGGATAATTAGTGTTTGAGCTATACCGCGCACAGACAGAATGCGAGACCGTCAAACTGACGGAAATGGGAGAACAAGTTTTTTGGAATCTGAGTAAGGACCTTAAAACGCAAGGCCTACATAAATCTCGAAAGGTGATTTCTGCAATAAAAATCACCATAAAATGATATTTTTTAAACCCTACTTAATAAATTAAGCTTCTGTTAACATAACATGAAATCTTAAATAAATGTGTTTTATTTTTGTTTTTACAAGTATCTACCTAATAATTTGCTAATGTGTTTCAAAACATTTTAACAGCGACATGATTACTGGTTAATACTGAAGGTATAAACAACTTGCGTAAAGTTGACAAATCTCAACTCCTAGTAACATATAAAAATCGGTATCTCTTCGAATTTAGATTAGAATACAAAGGGTCTATCTTACACACTTAGTTGCTTTTTATCTTCCCTTTCTTATTTATGTGACAATTACCATTACCAACTTCATATTTAAATGAAATTGAGAATTATGAGTTTTATAATTCCGGTTAGAATGGCATTTCATATCAGATGACAGATAATTATTTATTATTTATTTATTTCACACTTAAAGTAACTTATAACTACAATGGCAAATGGCCCTGAAGTACTAAATTTAAATCCAATAACATTTATGTAAGTTAAAAAAACAAATCAATTTAAAATATGTTACAAACAGTCTCATAAATATGTTAAATGAAACAGATTACAAACAAACAACTAACCTAAAATTGCAAGAACGTAAATCTACACCTGGTAACCAGATAACAAAAAACACAGCAATATACACCACTTATGAATGGTTTATAGTGGTTAATCTTATATTAATCTCTTTTTGGAATTGACTGAAACTTGTGTTATCAATGCCTATGTCATTAGCATACTGATTAAAATAATAACACATCTGATATACAGAAAAATTCAGATAAAATACTGTCTTATATCTTGTGTTATTTTGATTAACAACAAATGGAAGCTGTTAGGGGTAAGTATATATAACATCAACTTCTGTGCTCTGCGTTTTAATGACTCATGGACATATTGTGTAAATGGACAAATTTAAAAAAGTAGATCATCTACGTAAAAATCCATGTTGTGAATCATTTACTTTATGTTTGACTTCTTGATAAATTCTATTAAATATTATTATTTCAATTTGAGATAGAGCAAATTATAATAATGGGTCGGTAATTCCATTCTTCATTTAATCTCTAGGCCCACTTTTGAATACAGGAATTACCTTACTGAATTTTCGACATCTCACATACAGGTTCATTATCATCTTCGAATACAATTCCAAAGAACCGGGCAAATCCGTCAGATACACCTTTTGTTCCACTAACAAGTTGATCGTTATACATCATCTCATCGATAATCTCTGGGCTTTCTTTTTGCAATTTGACATTAGACCAAAAAAAAATAGGATTTTGCTTTAAACTAATCTGAACTTTGGAAATATATTCATCATGAGCTGATTTAACCATAATTTTGACATTTCTCCTAAGAATATAATATTTAATTCTCGAAAAATTGGATTTCGACTTTTTAAGTTAGATAATCAAAGTTAAGGTGCTGTAAACTAAGCCCTTTAAATAGAAAATCTGTTTCAACTCGGTAAATGTTAACTTTTAATTGTCATTATTTCAACAACAGTGGAAATAGATAAAAATGGTTTTTTAAAAATATTTAGAATCTGAATGATTGAAAATATATAGTGAAGCCAATTTCAAAAAAAAAATTAGAATAAATAGAATCCAAAACTACAATCAAAAAATGGATACAGATTTATTTTGGCTTTGTCGTTAATTAAGGGGAGGGAGATTAACCTCTAGAAACTCTTAATATGGCGAAAGAACTAAAAAAATTGTATAACTGATGGATTCTTGGCATGGTATTCATGCCATTATTTAAGTGCTGTATATTATGTTTGTTTTTATTTTGGTTTCACATAAAAATATTTTTGTTAAATTGATTAGGTGTTTAATGTTCTTATTTAAAAATAGTTATGGGTTTTAAAGGAAAAAAAGGAAATTTCTGTTTATTATTCTAGTAACGTTTACAAAAGGTAAAACTTTAACAAAATAATATTGTAATTAAATATTTTATTCATACATATTACAACGTTCACTTCGTATATAGATAAATGCATGTATTTGAGTTGTTTTTTTTAATACACCTAAATCACAATAAGAAAATCTATTCTGTCAAGTTGATATCAAAATTATAATAGGCAATTTCGTTAAGGACGTGTTCGTGATTGAATATTCTATGAAATTTCAAGTTGCGTAGTGCACTACAGAATGTCGAACGTGATTAGTTTAGAGAACCTAATATAGGAATCCCTAAACGATTTAGTGTGACTATATAATAACGTTTTAATTTCACCAACTTAACTAAATTACATGCAATTACATTAGCGGATAATAAATATTAGTAATAATTTCGTACATTTTGACTTAAAGTGGCATATTAATGTATTAATTTAATGAAAATCGAAATGATGTTCTTTAAATCCAAAACTGGATACAAATGGAAAAATTTGTCCATTAAACGTGTCCGTAAAAAAATTTACTAAGAAACTTGTGATCTATAAAAAATATAAGTTAGCTTTTATAAATATAGAAAATTAATGCATGGTTTTCAAGCCATACACAAATTTCTAATTCCTAAATATTTCTTGGACATCGCTCTAGAAAGCTAAAGAAAAGCGGACCTGATTTTTCTAAAAAGCTAAAGTGAAAAAATCACGTGACGATTTGAAAAAAGTTTTTGAAAAGTTAGGTTTCCTGATTTATTTTACTTAACTAAACAATAGAACCAAAGGTAACGCCGGATGTGAATATGAGCATATATCCGAAAATATTATTCAAATAGAGAGGAAAAACTAAAAAGAAAACTGTTTACCGGTTTATTCTTATATCACATTTTATTTTTGCGCAAATCTTGTCAGTCCATTTAATAAGTAGCTTCTTATTAAAGATTTGTTTCTACAATTCGTAATGCCGCCATTTTGTTTCTTCATATTGAATGTTTACCAAATATAACCATTTTATCCCCCTGTGACTCTTGACTTTTCACAATTTGAAGTAACTCGGGTAAGTAGTTGTTTTTCGGGGTCCAAGGGGGGAAGTAAACATTAATTAAGTAACCGTATCGTTGTTGGCCGATATCAATAGGAAAGAAATTGATCTATTCGCAAATAGTAGGAGTCGCAGCCGTAATCTTCAAAAAGCTCGAATTTTTAATTTAGTCCACAAGGGTGAAACCTGAAAGAAAGTTTTTTCCGCAGGATTTTTATGTATACTAAATACTGAGATTGGGAGCCGAAACTTTACTATGAAAAGTTATTAAATGTCAATATTGTTTCTTGCTTTGAAATATCTAATCCCCGGATTACGCATTCAATGGAAAATAAAGAGATTAGAAAAACCCTTTGAGACTGACATCCCTAATTTTAGTACCCCTACTACCTACAAGCTGATTATTGGACATATTATTGCTTACGTACGTAGATTTGTTTCTAAAACGTACAGGTTCTTTTAAAAATCGGATATCGCTATTTTCTGAAAAGTTGCAAGAAAACCGAAATACGAAGGACAATAAAAATTTAAGTTTTTTAATGTCACCCTTTATATCAGAAACAATAGGTGTGAAAATTTTGTTTAAGGCATTTTATGTGTTTCAAAAAATTAGTCATACTGAGGAAAACCTAACTATCTATTTTTATATTTTACCGGTAAATCCTACTTTGGCTACAAAATTCGAGCACACTATACTTCAGTATATACTATGTAAAGTTGTGATTCAGATTTCGTAAATTTCCTCTATTGAATAGCTAAGAGGAAATTCGGTAAAAAGTCATATTTTTGGAAAATAAATATAACTTTAGCATTTATTACAATAAATCAAAAAGTCCGCAACTTTTTTAGAGAAGGGTTCTGGTGAACTTAATATGCATTAGAACCTTTCCAAAATATCTTTTGTGATTTTAAGGTACTGAAATTTTCCAGTTTTCCTATCATTTCATTTGTCGCCCTGTATATGATAAACACAAAGCATCAAAGCTAAAATGTCTACAAATTTAAAAACTAGATAAAATTTTCTATAAGTAAGCGTAAAGTTTTTAACACAATTTCATAAAAAAAGAGAGAGTCACACTTCGAGTATGGACTAGTTTTGTTAAAACATCAACATGCAGATGTTAACCTTGCAGCTCTCAAGTTATTATACAGGGTATCCCAGCGAAAAGTTCCCCATTTAGACTGCTAATATTTCAAAAATATTTTTGCTACAAATATCCTGTTTTCGACATAATGTTCTACTCATTCATTTATTTTTTTATGTATGCTATTTTTCTTCAATTCATGTCACAGTTGGCTCAAAAAGGAGATGAGTGTTTCTGTTCCTGAAATGTTGATTAATTTTTATGGACCCGGTATGTTTTGCAATACATAAATTGTCTATGTCTTTACTTCCTCAAAAGCAATTACACTTTCAGTGGAAATTTACAAACAAAAGGATTATTTAAATAAGAATTAGTGCAACTATTTAAGATTAAGACGCAACCAAAACGCTTCTAAAGCTCTTCATTATGCTGGAAATAATTATAAAAATATTTTGAATGTGATATTCATTTTGAACAATACATTTATAAAGTACATATTTTATATTCTAAAAAGCATTTAACAAAATGTCTTGTACAATACCTTCTATAACATTTCTAATATTCCTTGTTAGATACACTATTAATGAGGGAAGAAGTTTATAGCATCTGGCTTTAACGAACCATAGATGAATATCTGTAATTGTTGCGTCAGGGGTGCGGGGTCCCATTTCATATTCCCCTTTCGTCCTATTCATATATGGCCAAACGATCTTCTGGCTATTAGCGAAAAGTAATCCGGAGCTCAATCTTCCTGATATCCTGGTATCTACGCATTGATATCCTAATCCAGATGGGGATAGAAAAATATTCCAACGTGCCAGTTTAACTTATACCAGTTAAAGTTAGCCCAAAAAAAAATGGACTACATTATTTTGGCTGGAAATACCACACCAAACATTTACTTTCGGCGAGTTTCCATCAAACTCGTTAAAAACTTTACGATTTGCATTTATCCAAATTCGACAATTATGCTTATTTTTCTTTTTTTGTACCAGTTTCGTTGATTTTTTATGAGAATAACAGTTTTTCTCTACGCCACCAGCCTTTTGATCTTTATTTATTATTATTTAATTATATTATTATAATTTATCTATTATTTAAGGCAGTAATAAGAAAAAATTACACGCTTTAAAGTAAAGACATTGCTATTTTTATTTTATCTTTACGCTTAAATTCAATATTTAAACAAAAAAATACATTTTAAATAAACTTAAAATATTACCCTATATTGATAGGTTGTTTTAATGAGAAAGAGAGTAAAAAAACACATACTGTAAAAATAAGATATCGGATCTAAATCATTTACCACAGAAATAATGCATAAATTGTTGAAAAAATATCCTTACCTAGTAAAATCTGAATTTATACAGGCGACATGCTAATTTGGGCCATTTTATCTCAAAAACCTTATATTTAAAAAAAACACCTACAACTTTTATTACATACACTTACATAGCATAAAATGACACTAAAAGGTATATCGTTTAATCCCTAATTCAAGAGAAAGGGCAAAATCTCAAGGTTTGTAATTATATTATAATAAATAAGCTAAGTTATCTTTGTCTATTTTTTATTAATTGATGTATGATATGAATATGAATGAAATATGTTTGAATACATGATTTTACTGATCATTCCCATTAAATAATTTGATTATATGTCCAATTTTTCAACCGACTCAAAATCAAAGCAGTGAATTGTTTCGAAATGATGTTTAGCCAAAGCCGTGTTTTCTTGACTTGTCCTATAACTCTCGTTACACGAGCTTGTATGTGCTCTTAATCGGTTCTTTAGAAGTAGTTTGATTTAGCCTACATATATAGCATTACAATGCAAACACGGAATTTTATAAACAATTTTACTAATTAATTCTTCCTCTAATTTATCTTTCATAGAATCAAATAAATTTCAAACCTTTTTTAAGTGAAAAAAAACTATTTTCTTTGCATAATGCCTTTTTTAGCTATTTAGACATACCTCTGATATAAGGAATTTTAATGTATTTTATATCCATATTTGTCTAAGTTATTTGTCTTGAACTGTTTTCATTTAAGGAATTGTTAGTGATTATATTGACAAGCTTTTTTGGAGAGGAATTATGATTAAAATCCTCTTTTTCTGAGATTTCATGATAGACAACTTTTGACTAGGGGGGAGGTTTGAGGAATGATTTAAAAGTCTACTAGAACTTACTGATTTTTCATAATAGTTAGATATTCTTTTTTTATTTTTATTGGTCCTTATGACAATTAAATCTAAACACGGAAGTTTTCTATCTACTTCTTCTTCAACAGTTAAACGGATTTTGAGGTGGTAAGTACTGAAATATTCGGCTATATGTGGAACATAGTCTATTGGAATGGCCATAACAGTATCATCCACATACATTTTAAGTAGTGGAATGTCAAAGAATAAACTGGTAATTACAGAGTATATTAGATATTCCATTACTATATTAGTGGGTACAGGACAGCTCAAGTCAAAGTTGTAGTTGTTGTTTTTTATTAAATATAAGAGATAAAATATATAAAGATTTTTGATGAAATTCCCAAATTTTCATATTGTAACTTGTAAATTCTGATTTCCCTAGGTAAGGATGTTTTTCCAAGAATGAATGTATTATTTCTTTGGTAAATATGATATGTTTAGATCCGATATTTTATTTTTACAGTTTTTTTTTTACTCTTTCTCATTAAGCTATCTACCAATAAAAGGTAATACTTAGTAACTTTTTTTAAGTTTTCTTTTTATGGCATTTTTGAATGTAAGCGTAATCAAACAAAAAACAAAATGTAATAAATATGTTTATTTTCCTTGCCATTTAAAAGCATTATAAGTTTGTTTTTCTAATTTTTCTAATCTAAGTTTTTTTTATCTATGAGCATGCCACGAAATCCCAATTACCAAGTACCGTGGTTGCGTTAAGTAAAGGCAAGGAAAGTTTATTGATACGGGACTTAAAGAGTTGCAGATTGGGTGAAGAGGGAAATGCTCTTGTGGTAACACATTTTATAATCAGGTCTGGGAATAAGAAACCAAACAAAGTGGGAGGTCCTCGGTCTTTGCAGTTGGACGGTGAAGGGATGGATGTGGGTCGCTTCTTATGTCTCCCTAGCAGAAATTACCAAGGAGGGTTAATAGATGAATACTCATTTGAACAGAATCCGTGGTAGTAGCTGTAAAACAAAAACAGATCACCCAGAAATCGGCGCAGTGATGCAAGCTGCCTTGTGATATTTGGATCATTAATCAGGCAATCTTTGGACAGAATCAAGGATATTAAGTATTGAAGGAGAGACTGCTGCTCATATGTGCAAGCAATCAAGGCTGGGTCTGATTTATGAAGGGTGTACCAGATGTCAGAAGGAAAGTATTTTTGAGCTCAGAAAAAAAATTCAATTTCTTCGTGGCTGCTGTCGCAATTTGAGGTGATGGGATCAGGCCAGCGAAGATCTCTCTGAAAAGTGATGCCAACTGTGCTAAAGGAATATTTGGCTTCAATCATTTGAATATTTATTTGAATGATGTGGATATTGGGAGATAATTTATGAAATAGATACACTGACCGGCACGAAAAACGGGTCACTTAAAAATTGAGCCAAATTGAAAATTCTATAACTTTTTTCACTATGAACCGATTTGAATACTCTTTTCAGCAAATCGTAGGTAAATTTGTATTTTTTATTCTTATTTATTTAGGTGCAAGGGAAACAAGAGTTATGTCTAAGTTTAAATCACCCTGTGGAGTTTTTAGGTAGTGCAAAAATGATGAACTGTCACTATTCGTCAAGCTATATTTATTTTAAGCATTTGGGTAAATCGAGGACCACCTTTTAAAAGGCTATTTATTTATAGGAATTAAATTCTTTAAAAAAATACAGCACAAACGTAGACTTTGGTGATCTATTTGGCACAGTTCAAACATTAATACAACTTAACAACTAATTATAAACTGAAAAAGCGAATTGGTCCATCTCTCCTAGAAGGTGTAGGAGAGATGGACCACCGACTATAGGAGAGACAGACCGTACACTAATTTCCTTTTTTTCTCCCTTTTTTCATGATGGGGGCGGCACCGCAAATTTGGCACGTGTTGATGTAAGTTGCGCAACCTTCGTGCAGCCATCTAGAATAGAGAATGTACTGTAACCATTCCTCTTTTTTCTTTGTAAGGCGATAATCTTCGAGACACCCGACGCACTGATTTTCGAGGTCGTCCAAATTTTCTTCCCCACTAGGTGAATCATCAAAAACTAGGTTTTCATTAGAATCTGATAATGAAGTAGACTCGTGTCTGCTTTTTTCTCATTCGATTTTAGGAGGCGTGGTAGAAGTGAGTTTGCGAACATGAGAACAAATGTCTTGGAAAACAGTTTCTGTTGATAAATCTCCAGGATGTAATGGAGCCTCATTTGGTGACTCCGTCAAAAAAGCGTGATCAGGTATTTCATTTGGGTTGTAACGCCAAATTTCTGTCGCTCGGAAGGCCGATACAGCATTGTTGACTGTAGCCGCTTTGCCCAAGGCCTCCCCTAAAAGTTTACCGAATTACAACCGATTTAACTTCCTATTAGGGTTGTTTTTGATCACCCTCCTACACGAATCGTAATAATGGCCCTTAAGGCTCTTGAAGAAGGCCCGAACAAGCGGTTGCAAATAATGTGTAGTGTGACTCGGCAAACAAAATAAAATAATGTCGTTGTTCTCAGCAAATTGTAGTTGTCAAGATTAGTTGTGTGAGCCAGTCCAGGAAAATGTCTGATGTTATGTACGCTGACTTTTCTGACATCCGTACACGTGAGCTGGGTGGCATTCCATCAGACCACTCCGCTTTAGCATTTTTTCTCTTAAGTACGCAGTAAGGAGGTAAATGTACTCTTTCTGCATTGCAGCAGGCCAATATTGTAATCGTTTCACCCTTTTCGCTTGGGCTAATTGAAGATACACTTTTAGATCCTTTCTCAGCCAGTACCTGCCCAGCTCGCGTGTTTAATTGTAGACCAGTTTCATCTATATTGTAAATGTTTCCGGGCTTGCCAAACAAACCGTTCTCAGAAAGTATTCTATCAAGTTGTTTAAAATAGTTATCTACAACGGTTTTAGATATTCCCAATGCTATTCTTATTGAAGTATTTTCAGCTTCACGAATTGTAATGTCTGGATTTCGTCTTAAAAACTGGAGCAACCATACGTTACCAGCTTTACCTAAAAATATTTTATTACAAAGTCTTTAACTATCGAGACTATATAAACTCACCATTCCAATTCCAACTCCAACACGTTCGGCTAAATTATAGGCCATTGTTTGTACTTCCTGTCTAGTCGGTGCAAAAGCCTCTCTTTTGTAATTTTTTGATGTGGTTAGCGAGCTTCGCTTCTACTTCTTTACCGAGGACGCTGCTAGAGCCCAAACAATCCGTTTCATCCAAATTGCTAACTGCAAGTCTGCGTTTAAACGTGGTTTTTGGAATACCGAATGAGTTCGCTGCCTCGTTTATACCCATTTGGCCAAACACTACTGCATTAACAGTAGAAGATCAATCCTCTGCGGACTAAAAACCCCTTTCGGTCACATTCCGCTTGAGGATGTACTGATTGGGCATTATCCTAAAACTAAAGAACATTGGTCCATCTCTCCCATACTTTGCTGGTCGGTCTCTCCTAAAAGTGGAGGACAGATGAAGCAGTAAACCCTGCATCGACTAAACAAGTAAACTTTATGTTATCTAAGTTATGTGCATGTCGGAATACATATCTGTCTATGCTACGCCTAAAATTTTATCTAAAACTTACCTTAAGTGAAATAACTGTTCAAAGAAAATCACTATGCAAAATTTCGATGACCATTCAAAACTAAATTTTTTGAAAACAAACGACACAAACGAGTAACCGTACTACCAATTAACAACTGACGCTGTTGCATGATTCTACACCGGCGAGAAGAGCGTTGTTGCCACAGTATGCGAGAAATCGAAAGTGGTCCATCTCTCCTGCTGGTCCATCTCTCCTCGATTTACCCTTTATTTTTTTGTTTATCTGAATAGCTCTTTTCCTTTGGGAGATAAACGCTTTTGAGTAAAACACTACAAAATTTAAGAAACAAGCTTTTAATTGCAAACAACATAAACATTCAACCTTTTAAGCAAAACAAAAACATTTTGAATCCAAGCTAATAATGAGAATTGCCTCCTCGAGCTTGAATAACCGCATGAATTCTTCTTGGCATCCCTTGTATTAAATTGAATATTTCTTCTTGAGGGATGGCTTCCCATTATTCTTATGCACGTCGTAGTGCATACAGGGTTGTAGAAGCAGGCACCAGGTTTCTAATTCTTCGACGGAGCATACCCCACACTCAATAGGATTTAAATGCGATCTGTGTGGGGTTCATTTGTGAGATATTAACGTCAGTTAGATATTCTCTTAATATCCGTGCAACAAGGGGTGGCGCATTGTCGCGCATCAAGATGAAATTATGGGCTAACGTACGAGGGCGTGACTACATAGTCAACTAGTATTTCTCGAATTTACCTTTCAGCAGTTCTTGATCCCCTGGGAACAATATACAAATCGGTACGTGTATCAAATGAAACTCACGCCCATACCGTTATTGAACCTTCTTGAAAACTAACCCTAGGGCTAAAGGTGCATTCAGCATAATATTCTCCTGCTCTGCGTCATACTCTTTCCCTGCAGTCTGGAGATCTTAAAGAAAACCTTGATTCGTCGATAAACAGAACTCGTCTCCAGTCATTTTCCATCCAATTTTCGTGATCTCTGGCGAACTGCAACCGGGTTAACCGATGTTCCCTGTTTAGTTCCGGTCCAGTAGCAGGCCTTTTTGATTTAAGATCTGCTTCATTTAATCTTCTACGAATAGTGCGGTCACTTACGTTAACATTTCTCACCTGCTCTAATTGGTTTCTAATTTGAACTGCAGGTAAACGGCGATTTCTTAATGATAAAGTCACCACGAAACGATCGTCTCGATTAAAAGTTTTTCTTCGGCGACTTGTTGCACGACGTTTGGTATATGAACCTATCTTTCTAAAGTGGGCATAAACACGGTAAACTGTGTCTTGAGGAATCCTAAATCTATAGGAAACATAGTGTTGACTGCTTCCATCTTCAATTAAAGCGACAATTACAGACACAGTTTCTAGACTTACAGACATTTTGTGTATTATCAATAAACAGTAACTAGGGGTTCTAAATCACCTTGTGAAAATTCAATAGCTGTGCTGATCAAAGTATACACAAAAAAGCAAAGCAAAACTTAACGTAGAATATCAAATACTTTTAATGTGTAGTGTTTTATTAAAAAGCGTTTATCTCCCAAAGAAAAATAGCTATTGAGATAAATAAAAGAACAAAATGCTTGGAATAAATATAGCTTGACGAATAGTGACATTTCATTATTTTTGCCCTACCTAAAAACTCCACAGGGTGATTCAAACTTAGATCTAAAAAACACACTTTTGTTTCGCACAGTATAATATGATGCGAACTGATTTTTCATTGCACCTAAATAAATAAGAATAAAAAATACTAATTTACCTACGATTTGCTAAAAAGAGTATTCAAATCGGTTTATAACGAAAAAAGTTAAAAACGTTTTAATTTGACTCAATTTATAGATATTAGATTTATAGATCCAATAACATCTCACACAATAAAAATTTAGAAGGTTCGAATTTTCATTTTTATTGTTCTCTATTTAAACTCGTACTAGTCTGTAGAAGTAAAAGAGCCGTAATTATTTTTATTTTCTTTTTTGTTTTACGAAGTTCCATGTTCCAGAAACTTTTATTGATAGATTACAAGGTGGTGGTAGTAATAAATAAACAATATTGTTTGGGATTTTTCTGTAGAGTTAAAGATCGTTTTCTTGATTGTCGCTAACTGTCATTTATTTGTCTATTTCTTAGCAACGAGGAAAAATTTGCTTATGCTATTATTGTTTTCAATGTCTGAACATAGGTATCTCATTTAACATGTTTTTTTCCTGCTAAATAAAGAGCATTTGAAAATGTTTGGTTGCGTCTTAAAGAGCTTCATTGATTTTTATTCAAAAGAGTTGCGATCATTCTTATTTAATATCCCGTGATATTTAATGTAAATGAAACATTTTCAAACGGCACATATTTTTTTCTTATCTTGATCTCTTGATTTTTTTCTTAAAGTATAATGGGTTTTCAAAATATAGAAACATTTTATTTATCAATCAGACAATGTATGTACGGCAAAAAAATACAGGGTATTTAAACTAATTCAGGTGTAAGGGACAGAAAAGCGCCACTCTGTATATTGACATAAATTCTGAACGTTGTCGACTCTGTATGGTATGCATCTTTTATCGCAACACGAGGCTACTTTTAGATAATGTAGATGAATCAATAATATGTTAGCTTGAAATTAATTTTTTTTTGACCTGATTTCACAAAGCATTTCACGGATGATAGCAAACATTTACAAGAAATAAGTCCTTTGTTGAAGAAATGTTTGAGATAACGGCCGTTAAATATATATGTGTTGAGCTAACCCAATCTGTCTTTTGGATATCATAAGTGATGTAAACGCCTCATAAATTAAGCTTATCTTAAATATATACGAAATAATCCTTCCTTACATAAACCTAACGAGCAAAGACATGCTCAAGCAGCCAAACACACAGGATTATTATGCTCCTTTAGAAAATAACTAAGTCATTTTAACAAACAAGGTAATAACGGCCCCTAAAAGTAGTTTAGTAATACTGAATTAGGGCTTATGACTCATTATTACCCATTATCTTTCTTGCATTAGAAGAAACCTTTTATGTTAATCACGCATTGTTACCAATGTAGGTTTAATTAAATCATTTTATACTAGTAATTGGGAAAATTTTAATGCCCCTAAATACTAAGGATGACTATATCGAATTAATGTAATATTTAACGTTAGCTGAAAGGAATCACAAAAATGTATATACTTTTAATTGATGTAGAAGTAACAACAAATAAATAATCCGAAATACAAATGCATTACTCAGTTATCGTACATCGTACATAAAAAGTTAGTGGTGAATTTAATACTAAATTGTAAAAAAACAAACAATTGAGTTTTAAATTTTTTAAAATAGTTTTTTCTTTAACCCCCAAAGATAAAACTTTCGAATTTGTTAGTTATTTAAAAACTAATTTTTGGCTTTTATAAATTCGATCCTTGAGGGAGTGAAATGTGTTTTTCTTTTATTTGACATCTCTTCAACTAAATGACATTTTAAGATGATTCTTCCATCAATGGTTTTTCAAAGTAATTATCAAAACATATAGTTACTCTAACACTCTTAAAGAGTAGAAAATGGTGAAATTTATTTTTACTTTTTTTTACAGTATCTCTTCAACTATATAAAACTTTAAAATGATTATCTAAAATTTAATTTCAACAAGTTTTTTTGAAATTCCACTTTTCAGGAGAGAAAATATGTTTTACCTTTTTTACAATATTCCAACTATTTATTTAGAATATCTTTCGAAAATTTTTTGAAATTCCATTCTTAATGGCTTGAAGTACGTTTTAACTGTTTTTACAATTTTTCTTCAAACAAGAGATGAGCTTTTAGGACGATTTTTTCGTCAATTAAGGGTTTGTTGGATAAGCAATAGCAAATCAGAAGCATACTTTTATTGTAATTTAAGGAAAACTGTTTTTTTGCATATTTGGAAAGTAAACTGTTTTTTTAAGGTACTTAAGGACTAACATAGATAGTTTTAAAAAGCCTATTGAGATGAAATCATTTCAGCTATTTTAAGAAAATAAAAATGTTCATGACAAATGTTTTTTTCGGGACTTTCAATAAAGTGTTTTTTTTTTAATTGTTAAGGAAACACATAACATAAAATGCCAAATAAACATAAAAAATGTATCGGACTTGTCGAAATTTTGACTCTGACATTTTTTATAGAAAATATTAAAATTAAAAAAAAGGATTAAAAAATATTCAGAAAAAGGTAAAACTGTATTTTTTATTTTAAATGAAAAATGTAACAATATTAAAATTATTACAACACAAACCAACATTTTTAACCATGCTTCGTTTTGTTCTATTCGACATCGCTTGTTTTGCTACTAATACATACATAATAACCTTAATACAACCTTAAACTACACAAACGTCAAACTAACTCCAAATACTGACGGTATAAAGCCACGTATTATATAATCTATCCAATTTTCTCAAACTGAAATATTTCCGGAGAAACCACACATGTTACTGACAAGTGGGACTTTTTGGAAATATACGTTGGCTAGCGTGGTTTTACGGAACCATCGAAACATAAGGCGCCTTTTTTTTAATAATATGTGTACTTTTTATAGGAAACTGATATAGTTAGGTAGCAGCACCTTGTTTTAAAAACGTGATAGAGCTGTCAGCTCAAGTTTACAAAAAATTGACATTCGAAAACCCCTAAATGGTTTTAAAAAAGAATTATGTAAAAATCAGTTTCTAAGTTTTTCGAAATTCCGCCCTTAAGTAACTAAAATTTAGTAAAATATGTTTCAATAATACTGTATTTTTTTTAAATTCATGTATTTCATTAATTCAGTATTTTTTTAACATGCCTCGAGGGAGCCGCAACGGGATATTTTATTTTTCTCTGTTTAAAGCAGAGTATGGTTGTGTTTGTTTGGAAAAGAAAACCGGTTTCTATAAGATATATAAAGTTGAAATATGGCATATATTTAGAAAATGGTGACAGTATGTAGGGAAAGATCATAAATTCCTTAAGCTGCAATCGGAAATTATGAAACATATTACGTAAAAACACGATTGAGCAATACATTGCTGTCACGCCTGCGACACCCGCCGGCTCATAAAAGTATATTTTGCCAATACGTTCAAGGGTAAACCTTCTACGTATTGCTAAAGCTGATCTACGAACTCTTACTTGTCACTTGGTCAATTTTATGTTACCTGTTCTAGAGATACCGCAAGAAATATTTATTCAGATATCTCTATTATCACATTTATTTTAGTTAGTCATTGTTATACATACAAAGTAATACATACCCGATGTTACGTTCGTAGTATCTGGAGAACGAAAAGAAAACTAAATTTGAAATTTTGACTGAGGCCATGGGAAGCAGCGCTCTAGCTTTTAAAAATAAACTTATGTTTGCATTGTTGCCAGATCTACTGGTAACTGGCATTTTTGGGCAGGATGTTTTTTCATTTCTTTTACAGTTTCTTAAATATTAATTATTTTGGGTTTTTTTAACAGAACTATGTGAATTAAGAATTCAACATTTTCGTCTCCAGAAGTCAAATCAATATAAAATTTTAATATTATTTAGCCAATATGTTTAGTCAAAATATTAACTGCAATTCAGATTTTATAAATTTGAGCAAAAGTGACTTTTTTTTAATGGAACACCTTGTATTTTATTGAGGCGTTGAATAAAATGGACAAATTGAATTTTTTTCATGTAAGATGTTTTTATACCTGTTTTGAACCGCTTTCGATTTATAAGAGATTTATGAATAACTACTATTAATATTCGACAAGACATTGAAGACTTAAAACACCAAGTGTGCTATGATATAAAAACTGCAGTGCGTAACGATGGTGACATGACTTTTTAGTTTATGTCAGATTAACTTAGCGAAAATAGAGAATAATAGTTATTCAAATGCAGTTATTTTAAATTTGTTTTATATTCGCGTCGAGTGTCAAAGAATTGTTGCAAGAACCTGCAGAAGATGTAAGCTCTTTTGTCGAATTTGCCGCCAACGAACCCAAGGAAATTTCTCAGAATTGAAGGTAACTTTTTAAATTTCGGAACTGTGCAGGCTCCAGGAATTCAGTTTCACCCTATTACTGAAAACGAAGAAAATGAAATTAACGTTTTGAAGTATTTTCGTATCCTCGTGCTTGAATAATAAGTGTCAAAAATCACTTAGGAATAACTCAAACATCAATATGGAGATTTTTACATAAACATAATATGCATGGCTACAAATCTAATTACATTGCAGGTTTTACAACCAGATAAACCTTTAACCTTTGCGAAATGTTACGCAGGAGGATCTAAATTTTCTGAAAAGAATTATTTGGACTGATGAAGCAAAATTTTCACAAGAAGGAGACTTTAACCATCAAAATAATCATTTTTGGCGCGCCTTTGAAGAACTTGATCCATCAGAAATTCAAAGAGCTGAATGTGATGAAATGTATTACCGAGACTTAGCGTTTTAGATATGTATTATCTATTTCTCGAATATCAATATTAATTATTTATAAAATCTCTTATAAATCGGCATCTTTAATGTCTATTTGTCGAATATTAATAGTAATAATTGTTCATAAAATCGCTTATAAATCAAAAGTAGTTCAAAACACGTATACGAACACCTTATATGAAAAAAATTCAATTTGTTCACTCTTATTCAACGCTTCAATAATATACAGGGTATTCTATTTAAAAAAAGCCAAGATCAAATTTATAAAATCTGAATTGCAGTACATAAAAAATTCAATTTGTTCACTCTTATTCCACGCTTCAATAATATACAGGGTATTCTATTTAAAAAAAGCCAAGATCAAATTTATAAAATCTGAACTGCAGTACATTTATAGGACACTCTGTATAAAAGTTGGCGATCCTCGGTTGCTACGATATGTTAGCTAGATAGTATTAAGATTTTACATTGATTTTACTTCCGGAGATGAAAGCTAAAAAGCTAGAACGCAGCCTTCTATTCAAAAATTAAAATTTATTTTTCTTTTCGTTTTCCAGCTACTTCTGGTACTACGTACCATCAAGTATGGAATACCCTGTATACGCATTCTTCATTTCTCCACTTTGATTTTTACGTGCATGGGCTTTACTAGTAATTTATAACCTTCAGGAGGTTATTTCTATAAACATGCCAACTAAAACTCTATAAAATATTTATATATATTTTTAAGCGAACTATTTCTTAGAAGCGCAAGAAGAGATAAAATATTCTGGACGATATCCGGAGAATCTAATGCCCGGAAGACATGGAAAACGTGCATTTCTCGGTCGACCCTAATGATCGCAACACCTGTTGTTGCCTACCTGGTTCAGTTTGTATTAAATTATGTGGAATTTCCGGTCGCGTGATATCCAGCCATAACGTTCTATTTCCGACGCGTCGAGTTTACTTAATAATTAGCTTCGATTTCAATCTTTTTATAAGCCAGTGTTATGCTAACAGCAAAGTGTTAAACTGATTTATTCGCAGAGAAATCAACAAGCTCTTCTTACCTGATTTAGTTTTAATTGATCTTTTCTAAACCAAAGGACAAGGCAAATCTTTACCGTATTTGACCTTCTGTAGAAAATATTTCTGAAATGAGCTTATCAAGAGAAAACTTTTATAGCAGTGTGTGTAGTAAATATAATAAAAATATACTATGTACTTTTTTAAGTTTTTTATGCTAATTATTTTATACAATTTTATGGAGTACTACAATCATTTACAGGGAAGGCAACGAAAACTTTACCTCCTGATTTTCCGGCTTTAAAATGAAAATCTGGAAAAACGGTCGCGACCCGTCGATTTTTGATTTGTGGGTGAACTATTTTTCAGCTTTTTTCATCCCCGTCGCTTTAAACCCTAGCTTGAGAGAGATCGACCCTTCAAAAAATAGGGGAGAGAGGTCGTATCATACCTCTTTTTGAAGGTTTCATCGAGTTCTTTATGACCCTATAATTTCGCCTACAAATTAGACTTCGTTTTTTACGTTTTCGTGAAAAAAATCGAACCCGTCGATTTCTGATCCCCGTGACTTCAACGCCTAACGGGGGAAGCACAACTCCCTGATTTTAATAGGGGTGAGGGGTGCTGTGATATCTCATTTTGAAGATCTGAACGAATATTATCTGACCTTAAAATTTCGGGTCAAAAATTTTATCGATAACAAAATAAAAGCTAAAATAGTGAAAGGAACAATGTGGAATTTACATCGATGGATTATTCTTATGAGACTGGCATTTGAAAGAAAAAGTTTGTGGACGCACCATGTGTTCGGTTTACCCCAGTTTATCGGGAATTTTGAAGAACAACTGTGTCAAACCGATTGTTAATTTGTAGGGAGGAAATTATAAAATTGTTAGCGAGCGAGTAACCGCTGTTTACGTTTTGCAACTGCTTGCCAAATTTGACACTACTCGTTGAGTCGGAAATAAAAAGATCCTTTTGAGATACGATTGGTTCAGGAACTGAACGAGGAAGATTTCGATCGCCGACTCCTGTCCAAAGAAGTCATTAGTGAAATTATTAATAATAATCAAAACTGCATGTTGGATATCTGTTTTTCGGATGAGTGTTCCTTAACCTTAACGGCATTGTAAACAAACATAACTGTCGGTATTGATATATGAAAATCCAAGAATATTTCATGAAATACATACTCAGTACCACCAAAAAATAAAAGTCTGGGAGGGTATTTATGGAAATCACATAATGGGCCCCTTTTTTATACCCGGTAATCTCAATGGCGAAATGTATTTGGAATTATTAAATAATGCTACTTATCCAGCCTCGTTTAAGTGTTGGAGAATAAAGAAGACCATCATTTTTCAACAAGATAGAGCACCACCTCATTTTATACAAACTGTGCAATAATTTTTAGAAAAAAATTGTTCTTGAAGCTGGATTGGAAGAAGAGGACATATTGAATGGCCATCCAGGTCACCTGATCTGAATCCAATGGACTTTTTTCTTTGGGGTCATCTGAAATATAAGGTTTATGCTACCAAGCCCGAATCACTGGATGATTTGCAAAACCGTATAATTAGTGAATGCCGTCAAATTACACCAGAAATGTTGCGTAATGTAATGTAATGTATAGAAGTGCATGGAGGTCATTTCCCGCATTTAATAAACTGATCACAAAATTAAGTAGTTTTTTTGTTAGTTATTAAGTAGACGTTTTTTCCACATTGCCTCGTTAACTAATTTGGCTTTCAATTCTTTATCGATGAAAATTTTCAAAATGAGGTATCACAACACCTCTTACCCCTATTCGAAATCAGGGGATTATGCTTCCCCCACGAGATTGAAGATACTGGGAGGAAAAACGCAGACAAGTTTTTCACAATCGAATCAGAAATCGACAGGTCCGAGAGTTCGATTTTGTACACCAAAAAGGTAAAAAACGAAGTCTATTTTGTATCCAGTACCATCAAATCTCTAACAAATTTTAACAAGCCGTCATTTCGTTGGTTGAAAATAATAAGGCAAAATTATAACATCATAAAGGACTCGATGAGACCTTTAAAATGAGGGATGAGACGACCCCTCTCTCCTAGTCAAATTTCGGGAGTTATTCTCCCCCAGCTCCCCCTAGCTACGGGGATGAAAAAATCAAAAAATATAGCTGAAAAATCGGGGTTTTTGCCCCACCTGTATAACCGTACAATTTATTAGTTAGTGTGTTTTGCAAGTTAAACCATAGCGTATAATATACATTTCTTTATTATTATTTTCGCAGTCCGTAAGTTTAAAAAGCTAAAACTAATACGTTACAAACCAAATCAAATTTTTATGACAAAAACATTTGTCTCCCAGAGTGACCGTTGATATATTTTGGTTATCTATTACCATTTAGAATAAAAAATATGACAATTCTTAAATAGTTTTCTAAGCGGTTCGAAAATTCCTCGTTTTGCTTAGAGATTTTTAGTTAAATTATATTTTATCTCAAATCCCTTGTACAAATATGTCTATTGCCAATTCAGTTTTCATAATTTATAATATATCTAAACATAAGAATTTTGATCCGATCCTAATTGAATTGATAAAGAATGCTTAATGTCCACATAATTTATTTTTTATGAGCGGAACTTGGACGCGGTCATGGGATCTGCGCTATCTCCTGTAATAGAAACCTTCATGAAAACTGCTTTAAGCGTTGCTCCATTACAATTTATATTATATTTTTAGAACATCTGAAACCACAACATTCTAATTGATTCGGCCGATACTTAGTGGAAATCCATAACTAAGACATATATGGCACTAAGTAAAAAAACAATTTTTATTTAAAACTTCCACTATATTAAAGAAAACAAAGTTATCATATATTTCGTCAACACTGTGGATCGGATGATACAAAAAGAATTAAAATAAAATTAGCCAACAAAACCATTTTTGGTCTGTTTCACAATTTGTTTTTTATATTGACCTTTTTAAGAGGTGAATATCAGTTTTATCGTTAAGTAATAGACCCGTATATTTGCATTTGTTTATTTCTAAAGGTTCTAGTTAATTTCACTTTATGGCTTCCTTTTCCATATGCAAAACTTTTAAATTTTGATTGAAATGATGATTTTAATTAATTAAATGAGAAGCATAATTAGTTTATTTATCCTTTTGTCGAAAGTTCTACCTGTCTGTCCTATATACGTTTTTGGACGATCTTTTAAAATTTAATTTATAGACACCTGATTTATTATTTAAATTTATTTTTGATTTATTATTTATTATGAGTATGTCTAAGGAGTTATTGGTTTTATATGCTATATTCATACTTAGTTTTCTTAGAAAATTGCCTATTTTGTTATTGGATTATTCATGATACGTAATACATTTATAGTTAGTGCAAGGGTCTTTTAAATTAGGGTAAACTGAACACATAGCTTTTTTATAATTTTTTCTCCTTAAAATATTATCTTTCATATTTGGACTATAACCATTATTTATTGTATTGCAATTTGTTTAGTTAAGTAAAGTTTATTTTGGAAATCCTGTTTATTTAGGGGAGAATCATACAATGAAAGGCTGCTAACTTATGTTGTTTTGGATGACATGTATAGTATATATATTTATATACATATACATATTCCAGCCACAATTTTACTACGATTAGAGCATAGGAACTAATTCCGCTGCAATAATTAGTCGACTGGAACCTCTATAGCTGAGTAAGCTTGTTTTATGTAAGCAATAGTTTTCAAATATCAGAAATATTTAAACCTAAATAATTCCTTACGTTTTTATTTTGGTAAATAAACGTAGTTTCTTTGAAATTTGAATAGCACTTATTCTCAAAATAAAAAAAAGTTTTATGAATACTAACTACAGGTTTGAGGTAGTAGACAATGCATTGTCTTTATTACATTGGTTTTACAACGTTTCGATTGGTAACTATCTCCAATCGTTTTCAAGTGTAAACTTAATACTTTGATGCATAAATCATACTCAAAAGGCCGAGACGTCAATACGTCTGGTCAAACCAACATCGGACAACCTCCTTAAATTTCGTTGTTCAGGTAACCAGGGAACCGACACTTCACGTATCACCGCACACGACTAGTAGGTATTTAGTTTACACTTGAAAAAATCAAATCAAAATCAAATCAAATCAAATATTTATTAATGTTATTGTACAATTAAGCACTTACACAAGTCAATAATAATTAAAATTACAATATACTCATCTTAATTAAAAGTATGGATCATATTATAAAAGACCCAAACTTATATTTATAAAAAAATACACAATTTTAAATCGTCTTTTACAACATAAAAAAAACAGGAAAATTAACATAAATATACAAAAGATATTTGACAAAAGCAATTACCAAGTAAAACAATTTAAGTACAATACAATGATCAACATTTAACAAGCAATACATCAATACTAGGATATTAAAAAATTAAAACAAATACAAACAGATATTCAAATATAAAAATATAGCATCTAAAAATTCACATATAATTTGTCTTAGATGTGTTCAAAATTGCTTGCACATATCTCGTCCAGTGAATAAAATACATTTTATTGAAAATAAATTTTAAGTCTGTTCTTAAATTGAGTGGGAAACAAAATCCTAATTGAATGGGGCAACATATTAAAGAATTTGATACCGTAGTAAGAAGTAGCGTTACGGGATCGGCTAAGACGTAGATATTTATAAGTATAATTCTGACAGTTTCTTGTACTATATGGATGCGTGTTGCTATGATTTCTGTACATGTTTAAATTTACTCTAAAAAAAGTTAAGCATTCAAGGCAGTAAAGGGAAGGTAACGTTAAAATTCCTAGTTCTCCAAAGGCATACCTACATTCATCACGGTAGCCAAGCCCCATCATTACTCTAATACAGCGTCTTTGTATTGCAAAGATTTTTTTAGCATGGGTAGAGTGACCTCAATTCACTATCCCGTAAGCCATATTCGCATGAAATGTGCCATAATAAGAAATTTTCAGGTATCTAAGTGAGAGAGTATTTTTCAAATTTCGCAAAAGATAAACCGCCTTTGTCAATTTTTTAGCCAAATACTCAACGTGGGCCTCCCAAGATAATAAAGGATCTAGATACAAACCCAACAACTTAACTGCCTCCTGTTTTCCCTGAACATTATTACGTATCGAAAAAGTTAACCGTTGGCTCTTTTCCTTATTTACAATTAGTCGATTCACAGCAAACCACCGATTAACATTAGCCTCAGCTGCTAAAACCCTATCCGCAAGTTCAACACTATTTGCACCACTCACAAGTACCGTTGTGTCGTCCGCAAACAGTGTAAATAAAGATGAGTCGGACTCGGGCAAGTCATTTACGTAAATAATAAATAGAATGGGTCCTAAAACTGAACCCTGTGGTACCCCGTGTTTTACTGGCAAAAGAGTAGAGCTATTTCCCGCCCATGTGACAAACTGTTGTCGGCCTGTCAAATATGACTCTATCAAAGATATGCTTGAGTCACTGAAATTATATTTTTTTAATTTCTCTAGTAATATAATGTGGGAGGCACAGTCAAGTGCTTTAGTCAAATCATATAGCATTGCTGTACAAAAGCAGCTCTGCTCAAATGCTTGTACTATTGCTGTTGTTAAATTATTAATGGCAAGGGTAGTGGATTTTTCTTTTCTAAAGCCAAATTGGCACTTGTTAAAAAGTTATTACAGTCAAAATATTCATTTATTTGATTCTTTAATATGGCTTCAAAAATTTTACTAAAAGTTGGAACTAAAGATATAGGCCTATAGTTAGATAAATCTTCATGATCACTTTTCTTATAGATTGGTATTACTTTGGAGATTTTAAGTACATCTGGATAAACTCCCTGGCCAATACATGCATTGATTAAGTTTGTTAGTGGTGACAATATTACATTTATAACTGTCTTTATTAGTTTGATATTGATATTGTAAACATCAAAACATCTTTTGTTTTTCATTTTAGCTACCACTTCCCTGACTTCATTATAAGTGACCTCTCTAAATGTGAATAAACCATTAGCTATGGAGGCATTACTGTCACTCTTTTTAGTTTCAGGAAATTTAGATGTTATCCTTTCTGCAATATTTGTAAAAAAATTGTTAAAATCAGAGGCAGTCAATAAATATGGCGTTAATTGTTTTTGTTTTACTTTGGGACTATTTACTATTTCCCAACAAGCCTTTTGAATATTCACCGACCCGCCAATATATTCGTCATGAGCTTTAACTTTTGTTTTTTGAAGGCTTACACGATATAATGAACGATATTTTTTTATTGTTTGCTGTGTTATTAGATTTGGATTTGTTTTATTTACATCAATCAAAAAATTCAGAAAATCACGCATCATTCTCAGTTCATCATTAAACCAATTTATCTTTTTTTCTCTCCTTCTTAACAATTTTGATTTGTAAGGAAAACACTGTTCAAAACATTCTACTATAGTATTATTAAAACATTCAAACTTATGACTGGCCTCTAAGGAAGTTTCCTTTACAAAGCCCCAATTAGTATATTCCAAGAGATCATAAAATTGTTTTAATCCTTCGTCGGTTATTGGTCTATAAAGAATCCTTAGCGATGGCATTTTTTTTTTTGTATTAATTTTAAATGTGAATTCTAATCCCTTGTGATCAGATATTTTTAACTTGCTTAAGCTCATAGTATAAGTGTTGGCATTTGGAGAAATATTTGTAAAAATATTATCTAAACATGAAGAATTTCTAGTTGGTGTAAAATTAGTAGGATGCAGTCCATATGACTCAAAAATATTTATTAAGCCAAAAGCACTTTTATCCCTTTTGTCAAACCTGACATTAAAATCACCCGTTATAATAACAATTTTCCTAAGGTTAAGTTTGTCAAGAAGTGAAGAAATTCTTTCAAAGAAGATGTCAATGTCGCCCTTTGGTGACCTATAAATCGTTATTAATTGAAAGTTGTTACCTGAAACTCCCGCAACTTCAAAATGCTGCTCCAATGAAAGATCACAACTTACCCTTTTTACATTGTCATAGTCCTTACGAACCATGATAGAAACCCCACCATGTATCATTTCACTTCTGGCAAAAAAAGAAATCAAAGAATATTGACAAATATGCAAGCAATCTAATTCAGCATCAGTCATCCAATGTTCATTTAAACAAATAAAATCAATATGGTGTTCAAGTAAATAAGTCTCTAGTTCTAAGATTTTGTTCCGCAGACGAAAAAGATTGATTTCCAATCTTTTAAAAAAGTTACCATTCAAAACGTTGTGAAACCAATGACGGAACGATTTTAGTAGTTAACAGGCTCCTAGAATTTCGAAACCGTTACTTATAATACAAAGTAAGATCCTTTAGCCACGTGACACCTAACCTATTAGGGCGGAGTCAGTTCTGCTTCGGCATATCGCATTAATTTAGTTTTCAATTGATAATTGCCATATATAGTAAAAAGTAAAACATTAAAGAATCCATAGTACTTAAGACAATGAAAATCCAATCACAGAGTGATTATACAAACCAACAATCATAAAAAGAAATTTACAACGTTTCTCATTTAAATAAATACAACATGTGTAGTGTATAGCTCACGGCCGAAGGGAAGGATTTGAGGCTTCAAACGCTTCTGTTGTGCAGGCAAAAATTGAAATAATGTTTCCTAAATTCAGGTTTTATTTTCAAGGTAATGTTTACAAAATTTGTTATTTGGATTTTTCCCCGTTTTTAAATTCGGGTTACTAGATTGTAGAGAGACTCGGTGTATTAACAAAACGTACAGAAGTACACTTTTTCATGATACACATGATGCATTATTGTCAGTATTAACGCTCAGTGGCATACAAACGAGTAAGAGTATGCATTTTTTCACTATTATCCGGTTAATCTATTTTGGGATTGGCATTTTGACAGAGTATATATGCCATTCTCTGTTTTATTTTACACGCAAAAAGTACGCCTTATTCAAGTCAATAAATCCTAGCTATATTCGAGACATTATAACTTTAAATATTGTCGAACATGATTTAATTAATTTAGAATTAAAGCGGTAGATTTTATTCTTAGTGAAAGTATTAAAGAGTGCCTTCGTTGGAATATTTAAAGCAAGTACCAAAACTTAATTGCCTTAGTTATTCACGTCAAAAAATTATTATTTTTGACATTTGTAATAATCAGAGTTGCCTTTAATTTAAAATTTTCTTCTTTTAGAACAAAATAAAACATTTCAAATTAAAATAGCTGGCACTCGTTGAGTTCTATTTTCTAAAATTAGACATTCTGTAAATTTTTCGTTCAGTAGATAGGTTTCTACTACGTACTGAAGAGAAAAAGGGATTCTTTACCATAAGGACTATAGCAGAGAGTAACAAACTCGGTATATTTAGAATCAGAGAGCTATGTACTGAAAATATAATTTATAAAGTCATTTAAAAATATTCAAGTTATTTTTATATCTCTAAAAATTGTTATATTTTGTATATTTATCTAATGCTACAAAAATCTCGGTAAACCTACCAGAGAATCTGTTTTTTTGTTCACTTTAATATTTTAAAAAATAATAAAATTATAGTAGATTAAAATATGGGCAAGTTAAGATGATGCTTGGATTTATCGACTTGAAACTAAGGATGTCTTTTTTCTGCAAAATTAATCAGAGAATTAAATAAATAATCAATAAAAAATAACTCCCTACTTTTTGTCAAAGAATCACCAATTAAGTTATAGGCCACCTTATATGGCCCTAGTATAACTTGATTTTGATTTTTTAAGTCGGCTGAGGTGTTGCAATGAGCAAAATGAAAGTATTTAAAAAAGAAATGATCTAGCTGTTCAAGTTACCCCTTATCACAAAACTGTTTAATTTTAAATCCACAAAATCTCTATCAACACTGTCAAAAGTGCGAATAAGATCAAAAGAGAAGGAAATTACAGTTTCTCTTTTATCAATCTTATCTGTTATAGATTGAACAAGACAAAACCCATGTTGACGATCTGAAAAATTATTATATTTAACCAAAAAAGAATACATTCTGTTATAAACGAGTTTTTCTAAAATTTTAGCAGCTCAGTAGAGAAATAGGTTTATCCTATCCAGTTTCCTACTAAAAAAAATAACTAACAGTCTAAGAACGGTGTTTAGTCCAAAGAAATCTTAACCAAAACAATATTATTTGTGTTAGAAATATCCAAACAGATAAACTAGCGAGAAAGTATAAAATAATTTCAAAGTTTTACGTTTTGAAGGTTCGTAGATGCCAAAAAACATTCCGTCGTTCTCTCGGTCTGACGGTCTGTCTGTCTGCATGTCGGTGTTAGCTAATAACTACTTACCCGATTGACTTCAAACTTTGGTAAAAAATAAGGGTCATATGAAGATGATCTCATAACTGGTGTGAAGGTCCAATATAGCGAAACAAAATGATGGCCTAGCTAAATGTTAAAAAAATTATTACAAAACTGGTTATCCAGTCTACCACAAATTGTTCTCAAAAATCAAGTATTACTTAGGACTGATAAAATGTTGGTACGAATCCAAGATAATAGAACAAAATAGCGACCTGATAAACTATTTAAAAAATCAGCCTGAAAATACTACTTATTAGATTAATTTGAAATTTACGGCTAGCATTAAATGTGATGTAGAGATAAACTGGAAAAACTGTAGTACCAATTCAAGACGCAAAACAAAATGGCGGCTAAATAAAATTTTTAAAAAATGACATTATATTTGGCGAGAAAATAAAATGTGTAATAGGGATAAACTGATACTGAAAAAGATAGTCTAATGAAAATTTTAAAACCTCAGTGTAAAAAACTAAATAAAAATATATAAAGCCCGGATTGAAGGTGGTAAAGATATAGCATTTTTAAGGTTTTCTAAAAAAGTTCTAAGAAATAAAGATAATTTAATTCAAAATTTTAATTAGTCAAGAGATAGATAACTAAAAATTAATATAGGAAGTCGAATCTGTTGGCAGTTACAAGGCCTCGAAGAGTCAAGAATGTTAATTTTAAATCCTTGAAAATAGTTGAATTTTTCAAAAACAGACACAGTGATTTAATAATTTATTTGATCACACAATTAGCTTAGAAAGGTTTCTGAGTAAATACATACATTTTTAGTAGGAACCAGAAAAAATCAAAAGCACAAATTCAATGTGCCACATTCTCAAATAGAAAAATCACGACTATACGGAAAAAATGTCAAGTGCCAATAAGTAAGTAATAAAGATAAAGAAATACTTGAGTGACCTAATTGTAGTAACTTTCATGTTGATATTTATTTTCTTTTTACTGGAAATCTTATTTTTAATAATATTCATTAATTGTCAAGATACATATAGATTTTTTCGGGGGTTTATTTAATTTTTCCGGAAAAATTTTGAAAAACAGGTTTTTAACTTAGTATATAAGTAGTTTCCCTTAACTTTAAAATTTAGTTTTTACTTGATAAAAGTCACAGATAATAAGACCGCAGTTACTGAGTTTAGTTTAACTAAAGACAGATAAGACAGAATATTAAAGGAAACAACCCCCAAATGAATCTCATTGTTGCATAGTATTCCCTTTAGTAGATATTCATCGAGAGATTTCCGCCCACCTCGGCACAATTTCACGGCTAGTGCTGCCAGTATGTAGCAGTCCCGTAGCTCCGAATTAAATTATGCAAACAAATATTTCTAAACAAATAGACCTAACTCGCGCTCTGGGCAACTCCGCGACCAATCTCGCTGCGAGATAGCTAATATTTCGGTTAAACGGCAACATGAACAATTAAAAGATGTGAATTTGTTGTGTATCTGATGGACCGTTTATGCACGGTATAATCGGTCTTTGATTTAACTGACTTTATGGTTAATCTCAATCTGAAAATATGGGACTTCGTAGGGAGGAATATACTTATAAGTTTATTACGCTCACAATTGAAATTGCAGACTTTGCGAAACAGAAGAGTTTCTGCTGATATACATTTTCATCACAAAGTTATAAATTATCATGTGGATTGTCATTTTTTGTTGGAACTTGTAAACTTTAGGGTTGCGGTTAGGTGTAACAGACATGTTGACATCTTTCAGGTCCCATTTCACTTAACAAACTGGGTTTAATGATCCTTCGACCAGCTGAAATTACGATCATGGGAAGGAAATTATAAAAAATAGAGTGCATGTGAACTTCTCGATGCGCGTCTGGTATTCAAGATACCGGTTATTTTTAATATTTCAACATTCATCAGATGCGAAGGTGAAACTTAACCAAAGTTTCACATACGCAACATGTAGAAGATGGGACTGACCTTGGGTTACTTTCAGAGAAGTTTTGTCGATTTTAGAGGAACTTTCACTAAATTATCAGATTCGCAGCGATCAGTATGACTGATCCCAAACTTTTCGAGTATTGAAATAGTAATTCACATTATAAGTCCAGTAGGTGACTTATTACAGTACGAGTTGTTTCTGTGTCGTATGCTATTTTATTTCATAGAGTCTTTAAACTCCTTTAAAAAATAAATAGAAAGTTCTATTTTCATAAAACTATAGCAATAGCCACTGTTTGCCATAGCTAATTATTATTGCCTTTGTTTGTCACTGTCAAATAAATAAAACCACATGTTTTATTAATTTCTTATATTTGCGTGCTAGAAAATGTCAAAGGCATACCTGACAAATAATTACTTGCCAATAGAAATAGCATAGTAATGTTGCTAGGCAACATATTACGGTAACTGTAATATTCGATTTACCAGCCCAAATCTGTATGAAATAAGTAGACAGTATAAAATAAATGCGTAGAAATTACAGTTCTACCATTTTTCCCATCGTTACTAGATCCCATTTATCAGAAATCTTGCATACCAGCAGAGAAGTGTTGAGTATTATTAAGTTTTTTTTTTGCTGAAATCAATGTTTATTTAAATGAAATCCGAGGCTGATACCGTAAATATAGCTTTCTGATAACCTATTGTCTTTAAATATAGAATATTTGAGACGTAGCGATGAATCCACATACACACCATTTCTTGCAACTTCCCCTCCTCCTCTACTACAGTACCGACTGCACTGAGGGCATAAACATCTAGAAATCATATTATAATGTCATAATTAATCATATATCAGTTTATCAGGTGAGCAGCGGAAATAAAAAATCTTGTCGTAAGCTCGGAGACTCTTAGAAATGATATTTAAGTTTTTTCCTGTGCCGAGAAGAATTACTTATGTTATGTTTCCTTTTGTTGTCGTTTCCCTTCACTATTTTTGTTTTAATAAAGGGAAATTGAAAGCGCTTAATATAAAGTAAACTAAAGTTGATACTGTTATTATTCTTTGATATCTATCCTTTCAAAAAAGTCGTACGATTTATTATTAAATATTTTAAACAGCTTTCATTGAACCTTGTCATATGACAAATATTATTGGCTAATGTAGCGTATTATAAAAGGAAGAAAAATTTTCGTATGATACACATTTATTATAACCTTCCAGGAAATCATGTCATAAAAACCCTGTATAATATGGAATATATTTTATTTCCCATAGAAGAACTGCTTACTCCATAATATTCACAGTAAATGTAATGTTACAATGCTTATTTTTAATAGATCAAAATAAACCTCAGTTCTTAAATGTCATACATGTACAATTTTTAGTAAAGGTGAAGACTTATTTATTTTAATTCAATCCTTTTGTTAGGGAAGAATTTAATAGGTTCATTAGGCTTCAACAAATTTATAAAAACGAATAATGCGCTGGGGGGAATAGAATTAAGTGTAATTAAGCATCCCTAATTATTTTATATAGATAATAAAGAGGCAGAAAGAAAAGTGATTAACCCTCTTTTTAAAGAAAACGGATTTTTCTAAGGATTACTTTCCCTTTTAATAATAACTGTGAAAGGCTATTATCAAAACTGGATTTAAATAAATTGCGTGCCATTTCCTGGTATTTCAACTAAAATAAGATCTTAAACAAAACATTTTTATTGTTATCAAACATAATATCATGTACCTAAATAATTGTCTATCCTCAAAATGCTTCCATATATTTTTTGATAAGTGAATAACTCCGACACCTTGAATTTTATTAAATAAATTGTATTGAAAATATTTGTGTTTCGAATTAATTGTTTCACAAAGACTAATTTTTTGATACGTGAAGTACTTTTTAATAATCGTCTTACGGGTATATTTTTTAAAGAACATATATGGATTTTTAAATCGCCTGTAAAACTAACCATAATTGCGTAGGTATTTAGATTTTTCTTAAAAGTACTAAATAAATTATTGAACAAATTTTCAAATAAATGGACTAGTCTCAAATACATAGTAGCTGCCTGACATAAACTGTATAACCAACAGTCGCTTAAAAGTTTCTGTTAAATTTAGCACTTCGAGAACCTAACAGATAATAAATACAGAACATCTAAAATATACAGGAATGGACCTTAAGATCAAATATTACTGTACAACTATAGGTTATAAAATTTTAAGAAGTAGTGCTCATAGTGCTATATGTCTTTAATTTATGCCTGACGTTTAAAAATACGTAAATAACTCTTCGAAAGGTTGTGGATGTCTATTATAATAATAGTAGATAAGGTCTGATAATGAGAAGTCCGTTATGCCCGACACTGGCAGAGATTTTCATGGATAACATAGAAAAATTTATTCATCAGCATACATTGAGTAATAATGTGTCTATTGATATCGGTATGTGGATGACATTATTACTCGTTTTACAGGCACAAACAAGCAATTAAACACATTTTTAGACTTTTCGAAATTAATTCACAGTAATATTAAATTCACGTTAAAGAATGATGATAACAGCTCCATTAACTACTTAGATTTAACATGTGGTTCGTGCCCAAAATCACACATTGGACAGACAGATAGAACTTTTAAAATGCGGATAAACGTACTTAAACACACTTTTATTCACAATAAATATGACATTACAACATTACTAAGCCATATTATCAGGGAGGGTTATGTATTTAAAAATGATTTCAAAATGCTTCATGTAGAGAATAAAGACTCTAAAATAAATATATTAGAAAGTTTAGAAATAAACGGCCTAAAAGATAACAAATTTATTACTAAACGACCAAATAGAACTTAACAATTCTCGTTTACACAACATTTTCTGAAATTCCAAATATTGTTACTAGGTTTATGGTGGTTAAAAAACAGCTTTTGGACCTTTTCGTAGGATAATTAGGTCATAAAATTTAAATAAGGGACCGTAGGCTAGACATTGTAATATCAAAAAAAATATTATTTTTTAAAATTAGTTCATAGTATACACCAAACGAAGGTACAATGTTAGAAAAATGCGTCGTGTAAAAATTCATTATAGGAAATTTTCTAATTAATATATTAGTATTTTATTTTATGTTTTTTATTTAACAATATATAGTCAAATCTGTATTAATAGCCTCCCCTATAAATCGAACGCCTGTGGTATCGGACAGTTTAACATGTCGTCAAACCTATTTAATGGGAATTCCATTGCACAGAAAAATTTTGGTCAACCATCCTTAGAAAACTGCGGTGACCAGGCCGGCCAAAATTTGTATGATCCAGTTAGAGGTAAATGTACCATATAATAATGACGTGAAATTTTGGATTAAATATTTATTTTATTTTTTGTAGATATTTTATTTTTATGGGTGGGTACTATTTGTCATCTGGTTTAAATGGCTTTATTGGTTAGGTATTTTAAATTCACGGTACCGTCAAACGGGTTGAAGTCGATCAAAAAAACACGATTTTTTGCTATAACTAAAAATCCAGTCTATATATTTTATTAAAACTAAAAATATATCTTCCTTGTTTTTTAAACTGTTTATTGATCACAGATACAAGGTCGTAGGTCTAACGGTGTGCCTACTATTTTGAATTAAAAGATGATCGACTTCACACCAAGGGTCGGGGTGAAGTCGATCACCTGTTTAAAACTGTAAAATTCCGACTTAAAACTTATGTGGAGTGAAGTCGATCAGTCAAAAAAAAAATAAAAAATTAGGTCGATATATTTAGTTGGGATTTGTCCGATTTGTGGAGAGTTTGGTGTGCTGTGATTAATTTATCACATGAACGCTACAAATATAAAGGAACAAATACAACGAAAAACTAAAACAAAAATAAAAATCAATTCTAAAACTAGGAATGTAAAAAAAATTCGGACAAATAAATTCGTCACTGAAGTGTTTTTATTTTATCTTCTGCCAGGGAAAAGAAATATTTGACCCGCTTTTTAAATTTTAAATTTACTGGCCGGACAATCTGTTATTTAGTAATGACGGACTCATCCGCAGTATTGGGAAAAACAAAAGACACAGATTTTTGTGATGGGTTTTTCCTTAGTGCACTTACAGCTATTTCATTGTCTGAAATATCAATGATTACTTAACCTGCAGTTACAGTTAACCTTTATCCTCTTTTTTGAGCATCATTAGGTCCCGTCTTTAGCTCGTGTAAATAATCTACTATAGTTGCAGTCATTGAGGATTCTTCGTTGTTTTCTGCCTTCCTCGGATCAATTCTTGGTATTTTTCTAAGAACAGCATCGGGATTGAACGGAACTAAGCCACATGCTTTAAAGCCAGCTAATATATTATTAATTTCTCGATCACCAAGTCCCTTAACTGCGTATTTTAGCATCCTGGGAAAAAGAGTTCTGCTCTTACACCTTTGGTATTTTCAGCTGGCTAAATAGTTAACTCGGGTGCCTTTTCATTAACCCATCAAACCACCCTTCTCCTGGCGTATTATTTTTGAACCGTTTTTCGGTAATACAGCGTTTATTTAAGTATTGTTGTGTTATTCGACGAATATCTATGCGTTTTAGGGAAAACCCCCATTCAGCACATAATTGCAATGCATTTACTAGCAATTGATCCGATTGTTAGTCCAGAGCAGGTTGACCACCATATGACAGAGGATGAACCCCATGAAAATAATTATTCAGAGTGGCGTATGACACTCCATATTCTTTAGACGCTTTGCGCATGTTGAATGTTTTCCTGCGCACTGCAATTAACGCTCTCTCCAAGAAAACTGGATCGTAATTTTTCTTTCTGTAAGCACCCAGCTTCTTTGTATATTTTCGTGGCATCTATAACAGAAAGAAAAAATCAGGACTAAAAAAACTCTCATCCCCTCCCTCCACCCCACCCTATCACCCCTTATACGCTAGCATTCCAATTTATTTAAAATAATCAAACAACCGCCAACTGATTTAAACATAACCTCAAACTACTAAAAAAATCCTTATAACCGTATGATTGACTTGACCCCGTTGTTTTGCCTTTTTGCACAAAAATTGTAATAAAAACGAAAAAATAAATAAATTGGCAGGTGTGATTGTACTCGTCGGTTCTCAAAAATGTTTTATTTCCTCTATGGGGGTTAGGATGAGTCTAATTATTACTGATACAGTTGTGCATATATTTGATTTTACATATTGGTATATTTTGCTTATGACTATTTTTTTTTGCTAGAACTCATCTTTAATAACTAACAGCTACCACCAAAATAACACATGTGTTCCTGTTGCACATATGAATGTAAACATAAATCAGCTGGTTTAATATGCGTTGTTGCCATTAAGCTCGAAAATAATTGCAAAAACGTGTTTGATCAACTTCACCCCGTTTGACGGAACATTTTTAGGTATTGTTTTTGCGACGTGTTCGTACAGTTTTTAATTATGTCCTTAAAAAGAAAACGATTATCACTGAAAGACTAAATTGAAATCATCGCGGAAAGTAGAAATTGTGCACTAAGTTCTCGAAAGTAAGCTTACAAATTAGTTATCGGAAAAACCCAAATAAACGATATTACGAAAAAAAACGTGATCTCAAGAAAATGTTTTAAGGTGTCAATTTGAAGCAATAACCGAAATTTCTTAAATCAAGGGGTCTGGCAGTGAATTAAATTGAATTCAGTTCAAAAAAATAATAAATTTGCAAGGAGGAAGGCAGCCAAACAACGTGTGACAATTTTACTGTGTGCAAATATAGAAAGTCAGAAAGAAGATTCATTAATTATCGGAAAAAATAAAAACCTTCGCTCTTTTGAGACTAGTTATGTTGACAAATTGCCCATAAAATGAGTTTCTAACAAAAAGCTTTCATGATATTAGAAATTATGACAAAATGGTTGCATAAATTTGACGACAACAAAATAGAAATGTGCTTTTATTTTTGGATAATGCTACTTCACATTGCAAGATTTCCCTCGAAAATGTTAGGATAAAATTGATGCCTCTAAACTCCCATTTTGCATTGTCAGCTTTGGAATAAATGGAATAATTCAGAATTTTAAAATAATATACCGACACTTTTTCGTTAAAAGACTTTTATTAACATTGATTGTGATTTTGAAGCTTCTGAAAAAAGTTTAAACTTAACAAATGCCCTTATATGGATGACAACTGCTTGGAAAAAAATTTCTCCAATAATAATAAAGAAATATTTTTCGAAGGACGGATTCTCCGAGATTATTCAAGAAGTTAGAAAACTCTGACTCCAGTAGTGATGTAGACGAATGTGAAAGACCAAAATCACCTTTATCCAGTATGAGTGAATTGTATGCAAAATTAAAAGACATACAAAATTTTTTATTATTTATTTATTATGTAAAAATTATGATGAACTGGTGATCGATTTTTCTCGAACCTTAATAAAATGTGAAGGTGAATATTTTAAAACAAAGCTTAAAATTCTAAAGCAATCAAACATTGACTTGTACTTAATTATATAAATTAAAAATAGGTATAATATTATTTGTATAAACTTTAGGATATATGTAAATAATTTGCAAAAAACTTTGTACAACGTTTGTATAATATAATATTTTGATTAAAATATTTAAGCAGACCTGTCATATTTATTTATATTTTCATATAATATACACACCTACAAATTGTAAAGGTTACCTGGCAATTACGGCCACCCCTTCAATATAATTTATAATTTTTAGGTGGCCCTTATTGACAAATTTTACTGTATTGAAACTAGTCATAATTTTTTGTTTCGCTCAGAAACCCGGGTACGATAACAAATACATAATAATCTGATCGTTCCAAAAATATTTTTTGTTGGACGATAAAAATATTCCACTCGCGTTTGAAGTGTGGAAGTTAAATTAACGAAATTCGTCGAAGTTCATTTCCAGCACGCTTTGTACATGGTCTTTTACGTAATACAATTTTCAGCCACGTAATCCAATCATATAATGTGTTCCATGTAATCTGCAAATTCGTTATCCCTTATTACTTGAAGTCGAAATATCGAATTCCGTACATTGGTTGCATTCTATGCATATTTGATGAGTTCCATTGTAAATTACTAAATCACGATTTGGATTTTTTCTATAAAAATTTCTAAAGTCGTTTTCATTAACCTTATAATATTTTAAAAGGTGTATCAGTATTAATGCGGTATTATTGAAAACGTATGGTGACTACTAAAATGTTTCATCTTATTAAGCAACCTGTAGCAAAATTTGTGAAAAAAATTATTTTGGTAGATCGAATATCGCCCAGAGCAAAAATATCGATTGTAGTTTTTCTTCTATTACTATCATTAATATTGTTTTTACGATTAGTTGGGTTGGTTTACTCGGATCGTTTTCGATCAAGACTTTTTTCAATCAGTTTAAAACTTTTCGTATAATCCAGACAGTTCAGAATCACTGCTTTTACACATTCAAAAACGATTTAGATATCGATGTTTAATCTTGTCAAATTATTTTTAAAGTCCTTAGGAGCGGGTCCGTTAGAGCTAATGACAAATGGCAAAATTAACACTTCTCTTAGGTCGTAGATTCGTTTGAGGTTACGGTTTTTTGAACATTAGCATCCAGAGGAACAGCAATATCAATTAAATATGCGATATTCTGATCTTTGTCGAACACTGCAATATCTGGCTTATTATGTTCTACTCTTGAGTCCGTCTGTAGCTGTTGATCCCAGTGGATCGTAAATTGCCCATTTTTTTTAAGAGACTGCGGGTTAAAGTTGAAGTATTTTTCTTTGCTGTTTACTAATTTGCATTTTTGAGCTACTTGCAAGTAGATAATTTTGAGCATTAGGAGCACCCAGAAGATATGTGTTGTATTGTCTCCCGTGTTGTTCTGCACAGTCGACATTTGTAATTGATTTCAGGTGCTTGTGTCATTTTTTAAGTAAGCCCTAGTAGGTGTTATCTGGTCCTGAATTGCAAGGATAAATCCCTCAGATTCTCCAGATAAACCACTTTGATTCAGGTAAAAAATGGGGCTGGTTTTATCGATATTTTCATTGTATACATCATCATAGTACCTTCCATGTAGGGGTTTCGATTTATTTATTTATCAAGTTTGTTGTGAAATATTTCATATTTAAAATTTGATTGTGATTTTGATAGCTCGACCTAAGAGGAGCGGTAAATTAACTTTCTTAAATCTTTCGTACTAGTAGATATTATAATCGGTACTCTGGTTTCCTCTGCATACAATATCAAAAGCAAAGGTTGCTTTTGATATTGACTTGATGTTGATAGAGGTAGTGTTTGATTGTAATCTCAAAAAAGATTTTTTCACAAATCCTACTAGTACCTTCTTTCTACATCCCTTTCTTTTATAGAAATCTTCGAAACATAACACAAAACAAAACAAAGATAATAAAGTACCTAGTAGTTGAGGTGTGAATATATAGAACAGGATCTTACATGATTTTGATCAACTAAATAGCTGAGTTCTTCAAATTAGAGCATGTTGATTATCGGCCCATCTTGGGGGATCTTTACTCCGCGATATGTTGAAATCATATCGAGTCAACTTGAAAAGAATTAAACAGGCTTTTTATAACTCACTTTATCACCGAACCGTGATCCAGGATGTTTAAAAAATTCGATAGATTCTCTAAATCTGATCTTTTATACATTTATAATGTGTCCAGTAGAGTAATGGTGTAAAAAATTGTACAATTTTATTCTTCATTTTATTTTTTAGTAATTGTACTTGATACTTCTTAAAAAGAATCTTATATTTGATACTTGACTTACCAAAAAAAAGCATCTGAAGTTTTAATAAAATTTTCTTAAAACACAAAAGTAACTGAAATAAAATCATAAGAACTACAAATACTCTAGAGTTTGAAAATCAACTAATTTTTAACAAAAAGTAAATGGACATTTTATTTTAATTCGTGTAAACGTACCGCAACCCTGTCATAGAAAAAATTATTTAATTAAATTCTATATTTTTGTATGCCCAAAAAAATAATGTCATTATTATATAATAAGAAAGAATAGAGAGATTATAAAATATTTTTTATAGATTAGTGGACTAATAATGGTATTTTATCAATAGAGTTCGAGTAAATTCCCGCCTTAATATATAAATCGCCATATATGGCTTCAAAGAGAAGCAAGTTCTAAAGTTAGATTAATGTATAATATTTGCAAATTAGCTTGTCAAAAACATGAAAGGGAAAGCTTTTTCGTTCTTGAACTTATGAAGCTTATCTCTTAATTTTATATACAACATAACTGCAAAATTTCCCTCTCATTAAAGTTCTCTAAAATAATAATTCCAAAATTATTCCCGCTCCAAGGAGGCACTGTATTTGATTAGCCGAGATTTATAAGCAGCATAGAATATTGTGCATCTTTTAACCGGCAATACATTGATATAAACAGGCAATATACTTGTAAATAAATATTGTCGTATAATTCCACAAAAAAATCCAACAGATTTAACTAAAAAAAATCTAGTTGCCGTACATTTAAAAAGTTCGTAAACTGGCACGGAAATATTGTAATCGTGAAAAAATCACCATCCGATATTTTTCAGATCTTTACGTTTCAGAATCCCTGGATGCCGAAAAACATGTTTTCTCAATTCCGTCGATCTGTCTGTCTATCAATCGAACTGTCGGTCTGTCTGTTCGCGGCAAAGCTAAAAAACTACTTATCAGATTGACTTCTTCAAAAATTAAGGGTTGTATGTGAATAACCTGGTAGCATTTTGGAAAAAATCCAATATGGCAGCCCAGTGTAATGTTAAAAAAAAGAATTATTAAAGCCTGACAAAATGAATGAATGAAATGTTTGTAATCGTGAAAAAAGTTACAGGTTTTACATATCTTTACTTTTTAGCTTCCCTAGATGCCAAAAAATATGTTTCCTCGATTTGATTGGTCTGTCTGTTAATTCGCGGAATGGCTGAAAACTACTTACCTAATTGACTTCAAATTTAGTTAGAAAATGAAGAGCTATGTGGGGATGACCTGATAATATTTTGATAAAAATCCAATATTGAGGAACAAAATGACGGTTTAGTGAAATGTTAAAAAAATTATTACTAAAAAAAGATTATCCAATTTACCCCACATGTCGCACAATAATCAAGTGTTACATAGGAATCAACCTGTAATATTTTGGTACAAATCAAAGAAAGTAAAACAAAATGGTGGACTAATAAATTATTTAAAAATCAATTTTTTTTAATTATTTCAAATTTTGGGCAACTGATAAAACTGTGATACAAATTCAAAATGGCGGCCAAGCAAAATAGAATTTTTAAAAAACCAACGCAAAAAAATCTTCTTGTTCAATTCAAATCTTGTAGCCAAATTAAATGTAATACAGGGATAAAATGATACGATTTCAACATGACGGTACAAAATGACGTTCTTAAAGAAGTCAATGTAATAACTACGTATTCAATTTATTACATCGCTCGTAAAAGGAAAGTATTGTGATCGTGAAAAATCAGCCTCCAAAATGTTTTTAGATATTTACGTTTTAGGGTCCCTAGATGCCGAAAAACAGTTTTCTCAATCCCGTCAGTCTGCCTGTCTGTCTGTTCACAGTTTTCTGGTGAGAAAAAGGAACCAACTACATGGTCACCGAAGATGTCAGCCAAACGTTCAACTTTTGTGGATTTTACGTATGCGTCTCATGAAAAATTCTCAGATTTATGTCACTCCAATAACGGCGATTGTGACCAATCACAGTGTCATTGACGGAGAATGAACGTTCATTGAAAAAGCAGTCCTTAAAGAAAAAATATGGGGCCTGATTTGCTCGTTGGCTCATGATCTCGCCAAATTACAGACGCCTGTTAAACCCATCTTGGTTAAATTATTGTACTAATCGTATTTTGTACGGATATAAATTATGTTTTTTTTTAATTCGTTAAATGCTAGGTCGATTAACACCTGATACAGTAGCCAACATTCTCGTACATAGTGTGCAATATCTCGCTTTTTTTATTGTAATTTACAATACGTAGATAAGCCAAACATTCCATTTTTTACAAAGGACGGGGGAGACAAATACTTCACAACTTCAATGTAATAAATTTGTTCAGTAGCCAGGTTTTATATTAAATAAATTGCATATTTTAAGTTCTGTAAATAAAGTGTTACGGCATGAACTAGGTGTCTTTGTACAGAGAATCGAAAAACAATTCAATCTCTCCCCCTGACGCTTGAAAATTTTTTTTAAATTTTAGTTTAACGAACATTAATTTCAATAACATGAATTACTAAAATGACAATTTAGTAAGTTTTGTATCAGTTAAACCATAAAAATTAACAAAATTTGTTTTAACGTATTTTTTTGTTTTGAATTTTTTGTTTTGGTCTGACTGTTACAAAATTCACTAAATTGTCATTTTATTAACTAATTATTTCAATTGTTGTATTTTACTAAAAAATGGCGATAGGTAAGTCGCACTGCACGCAAGCCACAACTAACGTGAAAACGAAAATGATAAAGTGAAGTAAAGCGACTCTTTTCAGGCCGTGAATAATAACTAGGCGTATTCAAACTCGTCCAATTTATTCCCTACGAATATTTTCCTATTAATAATTAAAAGGCAAATGCAAAAAAATAGAACATACATTTATCCAATGATACTGTTTATTTTCGGTCTTTTATGGCATAGGAATATAATTGTGAAAATAATGAAAAGCAGACAATGTTGCTATTTTTGTTTTCACACAAAGGTGTATGAAAAATAGATATTGTTTGTCAAGAATTTTTAAACATATTGTATCTATTTTTAACATAGTATTGTTTAAAACTTCGTATCACGAGTCCGGACATCTAGACCTTATGGGCGCGGCCGTTTGGACGCAGAGACATTTTGACGCGGGACCGTTCCAGAAGAGTTGGGCTTGGTAATACGTGGGCGCGGGAAGACCATTTTACTTTTTAATTTAATAATGTCGAATATTTTCAAATCTCGTTTTTTAAGTTTTCTTTAAAACCTGTATTTAATAAAAATGAGGATAAGGTAAGGGTAGAATTAATTAGGTTAATTTGACAGAAAAATCCCAAGCCTATATTAATAAAAGTTTATTTTTTAACAAAACCTTTATGTTAGGTGGATTTGTCTCGTTAGCGTTAGTTAGCCCAGGTTCGTCGATAAAACCGCATTAAAGTTATAAACCATCATTAAAGGCATAAAATCACATCTCAAATAAACAAAACAAAAGTTTAAATTCCTTACGCCTAAGTTTCCCGTGCACAAATAGCTGCCCAATAGCATCCAATTCTCCTGGCATCCAAGTCTCCCTCCACTCAACTGTCTGCGCGCCCAAGAAAATATGTCCAAATCCGTTTTTAAATACTATTCAAAAGATATGCAACTTTTTTGGAAATAAAATTAAGCACTGAATTAGAAATATGCATTTTTATGTTTCAACTTGAACTATTAATTTATCCATGAGGTTAATATTACAGTTGGCAGCAATAATTAAAAAGAATTGTTTTTCAAAACACTGCTATATTACAATGCTTAAAACAAAAAAAGAGCAAAGTATTATAAAAAGTAAACCAAAGAGCTGTTCATACATTTTAGTTGAGTACGAGTGAGCTTTAATATGAAATGCAAACATATAAAGGCAGTGCAGATTTGTTTCGGCAACAACATTAAAGTCGTTCATATTTTATGATTCAAAATACGAGACTAAGTATGTACTTTACTAAGGTATATTCATTCCAGACCGCTAAAAACAACATTGTGAACATTTTGATATATATCTCGTGAATTCGTGTTGCGACGCGTTGCAACGTTCATTTTATCGTTGTAGTTACTATGTCAAGCGCACAACTTAACGAAAGAATTTGAGAACATTGAATTGGTAATAGAATAGAAAATAATAGCATTACATATTAAAATGGTTTCGTTTATTTAGAGTGTTTTGTCTAGTTATGTCTTTTCAGCACGTTAATTTCAAAATACGGTGAGGACTCGAGAAAATATAAATAATGTAGAAGATAAATTCAAACAAAGGTACATATGTATCAAAATTAAAAAGGAAATCAATTTGAAATTATTTGACGCGGGAAACATTTCAGATCTCTCTAACTTTATATACAGATAAAGGCAGCATCCAAAATATTTTAAACTGTGTATGTGTGTGTCAAAGATTTGCATACAATATTAGAAACATATTTTTTTCTAGAAGCGTGCGGTTTACGTAAAATGACGGTCTCATAAAATTTTGATCCCAAAATTTTATCCAAAAATCAAGTGTAAGCAAAGAAAAAATTAACTTGTGTGGTGCGAATCCATTAGGTATGACGGAACACAATGTGACATACTAAAATATTTATAATATCAGATCCAACAACTACTTATATTATTTAATTCAATTCTGTACAAATTTTTAAATGTGATATGAACACGAAGTCGTAAGTTTTTGTTGTGTGAATCCTAAATGACCTAATTAAATTCCATTTCCTGGAACAACTACTTTTTTTTTCACTGATGAGAATAGTAAATAATATAGTTTATTATTTCCGCCGTAAAAGGGAAGTATTGTAATCGTGAAAAAATCACTCTCTTAGATTTTGCAGATCTTTGAGTTTTAGGGTCTCTAGATCTTCCATCCATTACATTCATTTTCTCCCACTTCCGTGGCTTTCTCGGTCTGTCGTCCTGCCTGTGCGCAGCATAACTTAAAAACTGCTTATCCGATTTTGTTAAAACAATCAGGAGTCATAAGAGGATGGTATGGTTACATTTTGGTGCAAAATCCAACACGGCGAATTTTGCATAAAAATCAAGTGTGACTTAGGCGTGGTTCGGTTTCAAGAATCTTTAATTTTAAACAAACTCATCACCTAATGTTTCCTTCCAAGACTTTTTGCTTTGATGTTCGCTTCCTTTCTATGTTATGTATACATTTCTATGTTAACTAATAGTAAATTGTGTTATATATATATATATATATATATATATATATATATATATATATAAAATTAGAATAACCGAACTAAACTGAAATTTTATATTCTAGTGTGCGAGTTAATTTTGATTAACTTTTACGCAATAAAATGTTAATCTCTTTTTACTAATAAAAGTACTGTGTTCTTAGTCGTTTATCAAATTTTTAGAATACAACCTTAGTACATGAATCACGTTTTTTTAAGTTTCTATTTCTATTTTATTTTCTATTTTTACAATCAAAATATTAAGTTCTTAAATTAAAATTCTTCAGTACACAATTTAAGGAAACTCATATGGGTCAATAAAAAAGTAGATAACATGTACTCGAACTAAATTTTCTCACTTGGCGCGTGAAACATATTTACGGCAAAATAATTTCTGCTATCTACTAACTTCTCAAAAACATATTTATGGCGACAGTCTGCTGCAGATATAGCTATTTTATAAAAATCTCAGAACTGCCTTTTTCCGTATTTATTTTCATCCATCCAGAACGAAAACTGCCTGCTTCTGTATTTGTCAGATTAGTAATAAGACTGAAAATTTGAATTAACAACTAAGCGTACGATACAACAAAATCATTTTAAATGATTTGGTTGCGCATGAATAAAATAACACTGTAATTAGGCAAAGTATTTGTTGCTTCTTTTCTCATAAACTTCACTAAACTATCTTAACGAAACCTGCAACTGAGATCTTATTTTTTTTTTATATTTTTATATTTTTTAATATAAAATGTTGGACAAAACTTAATTTAGTAAAAATACTCTATATGAATATTTTTTGTTTTTGAAATACCCAAAACAACTTTAAGCACGGTATATTAAGAAAAAACATTACTTAGGAACACGCAAGACTGTTTTAATCAAATTAAAAACAAAAATTAAGTCAATATGGAAAATATCACGAACATAATTGATCGATTGTTGGGTAGCTACAAAATATTCAGTAGATATTGTCAAATTTTTTAAAGCTCAGAATTTCTGGCTAATATAATATATTACAAAAAAACGAAATTTTTCGTCCAGCAAAATATAACAACTATGTAACAAATTTAATGTTAAAATACATGTTAAACATTATTAAACGAAATATTTCCTAAGGTTCGTCTTTTGCTCAGTACTTTTTATTTTCGTCTCTTAAAACTAACAAATAGGTTTTTGTTTACATTTTTGCAGATTGCTTTTATTATCTACGATGAAGTTTAGCACAAATACTTTAAAACTGTTTGCGTCTATTCGTTTTATTATATTTTTTGTTTGTTCAGGTGCCTTATTATAGAAGCTGACAGAAACATAAAGGAGTCCCGTATTGCTGTTCCGGAGAAAATAAATGCGACAAACAATGAAAAACTAGATTGCACAAGCAAAGCGATATTTGTAGAAAGCTTCAGTGTGTTTTTGGATAAGTCAGTCAATATTGGAATATTCTGGAATAGTTCTAAATTTACATAAGTGAATCAAAGAACTTATGTCATTGTTTTTTTGGGATTTCCTTTTTAAATAAATTCATTTAAATTACCAGTAAGGCAAACATGTATAGTGGGTAATGATGAAATCGTTTTGCACACTATTATTAAGTCATTTTTCTAGATCGGGATCAAAATTTTAGGGAAAGGTACAGCTAAATACATACATATACATTTCGCTGTCGGTTTTTTCGGAAGTAGGGTCAAGTTATATTGATCGCTCTATAGTTTTAACACAGATATAAAAATATAGGGAAAAGAAAAACTCTATCACATAATTCGTAGTATTTCTCTGCCTACAACTCTTTGCCTTCAAATTATTAATTTATCATAAAAATTCGCTTAAAAATCACTAGCTCACCTTAGACATATAATAAGATATCCTTATATCAACCTAAAAAAGAATAAAATTTCTAACGCATTATCATGCAATACATGGCATACATTCGCTTATAAATTAATGTTTTATATTCAGCGTTCCTATAAGTTAAGTGACATCTAATCGTTCAGCCAGATAAACCTGACTGTAATAAGTAGCATCAAAGTTAATGTAACTATATGAAATATCAGTTTTGTAAATCAATACTCTAAGGGCGTAGTCATTCGACACTGGACGATGTATCTATTTGCATTCTCAAGTACATAGTGTGATTTCCCTGTCACGTCAGCTGCTACTGACTAAGTGCAGTATCTCTTTAGCGTCTATTATTTATTTCATTAATATGGAAAGCAAAGTCCGTATGAGGATATTTAGATTATACAGTTATATATATATATATATATATATATATATATATATATATATATATATATATATATATATATATATATATATATATATATATATATATATATATATATATATATATATATATATATATATATATATATATATATATATATATATATATATATATATATATATATATATATATATATATATATAGTATATATATAGCTTAGTATGGCGGATTCTGCTGACGAGGCTTCTTGGTATCGTCGTCCCCTTGAAATAACCATCATCTGATATGGTGAGAACCAAGGGCATCGTTCTTTAAGGTGACATTGCTTCATGGGAATGGATATAACAACTCCCCCATTAAGATAAAAGTTGACGCGTGGTGACAACTTTCAGTTCTTCTGCTTGTTAAGGTTCAGTTCAATCTCTTCATTTTGTTCAATGGGATCGCCAAGGCAAATGATCTGTCTTCTTTTGGGAAGGATTCTTCTCCACTGGATAATATTAGATCTTCTTTTAGGTGGAGAAGATGAATTGTCATGCAAATTGGCTGCTCCGATCTTGAGGCTGCCTCTTCATTTTCGGCATTTGCAAAAGACAAAGATAATTAAAGTAATAATGAGGGTTATTGTCAGAATTGTGAGCCAATGCATATGTTTCTTCACAAAAGGTTAATTGACTAATTAGTTCAGCCGATCGGTTTATTGGTCTAGCTTGTGCTAGGATATGTTCAGGTCCTCTACATCGATTTTATTTAATTTTTTAAGTGAATATTTGCTGGAATATGGTTACAGCAGTCAAAGGGGATGTTTACTGGGTGACAATTGTAAGTTATATTGTCGTAAGCATCGACTGATTGCTGTGCACGAATTCTTGTACTCCCGATGAAGGCATTAAACTCGGATTGAAGATTCTTTAGAGTACTGGTGTTAGTGATCTGACTGTCTATATCTCTGGATCCATATTTGATGGTGACTGGCAGAGGCAGCAACAGCCATTAACCACAAATTCTGAGTGGATTCCTTGAATATTGTAGTCCTTGGCAAGAATAACTAAAACCTGGCATGTTCTAGGTAAATAGTCATGTCTCTTCAAAAGTTGAGTCTCGCAAACTGCATGGCTATCAATTGGATATGGAAGAATGTTGGAACAGATTAACATAGAGTGGCCTAGTAGTTTACAGGACTCCATGTTGCGGATACTAGTATAAAGCAAAGAATCATCATCTTGCGCAATTTGTTTATTAGTTATTGACAAAATGTGATGAAGACTTGTGCGATTATCCAGAATCAGTATAGGATATAAAAAAAGAAAATTTTTCTTGTATCTAATAGATGTGCCTTTAATTATATTATGTCGAGATATTGACCTACGTTTGAATAATATAACAGTAAAGGCAGATTATTATTCTGCAATGACTGAGATATACGCTTTAGTGAGTTCACTAAATCATATAGTGTTATAATTTAACTGTGCAAAATTTTTAATCGTGCAAATTTTCAATAAACGAATAACTTTATCTTTATATAATAAGTTTTTATTAAAGGTTTCCTCGTCGATTTGAATTTTCTGGATAGCTGCATTAGAGTTTTTGATCACAGAAGTAATTACATATATTTGATTTTTCAAAAGATTTCCTATTTGATATTCATCGCGGTTTACTTGTCGATGCATTAATTGTAACATTCACCATCAAGGGCGTCTAGATTACCGGTTATTGATTTCCAAATGGTTCCAATACATGAAAAATACCACGTTTTTCTCTAAAAATATACCTTTTAGTGTCGGCCATTATTTCAGTGTACTTTTGGTTAACGGAGTTCAATATTTGATTAAGGAGACTAACATATGTTTGCACATGCCGCTTAAATGCTTTCATTCGTGGTACGTATATAGTGTTCAATATAGCCTAATATGTTTTTATTAATATAGGCTTTGTGAAAAAGTGTATAAGTTCGTAAGGTGAGAAATCGGGAGTTTTAATTTTGGTATTCTGATAACATATAGTAGCATAAGAAAGGACATTAAACGGGTAATCGTCAGGGTTTTGACTAGCGTATCATTTCGCTAGTTATTGAATGAAAATCTTCTAATAGAACCGTTTAATTGTGGGTGTCTTACACTAGAGAAATTTTGTCAGTTCTTCATATATCGTTAAGGCATAATTTCGTCTTTGTTTATTCTTTCAAAAGGTGTCTTGGGTGTTTCAGTTACGACTAAGAAACTGTTTAGTTTTTACGACAGATTTTTATTTTTTGGCACGTAATGAAGTTTTCTACGGCTTTTATTATACCTAGTCAATTCTATATTTGTCTTATGCGTCTTAAAGTTTCGTTAATTCTGTGATCTAAGTTGGTTTTTTAGCAAGGGTAATAATCTAAGATCTGAGGTATTTCATCTTCACTAGGGGATTTTGTAATATTTTGACAAATACTTGATATTATATTTTTGTCTGCAATAATATAAGGAAATGTTTCAAAGATGGGAAGGTCGACAAAATAAGTGTGTAGAGATGTCAAGTTTGTCTTGTCCTGTATAAAGAATGTAAAATAGAAGTTGCGTGATAGTTTAACTCCGTCCTGAGAGATAATATGAAGATATGCTAGCTCTTTTTACAGGAACTTACATTGTTTCGCCTGTATTTTAAAATTTGCTTTTCGAAGGGGTTTAAACACAGACAGAGAATGCAGTTTCTGGGATACCTTTAAAGTCTATCTCGATCTGGTGAAATCCAGAAGCTAGATCCAGGGTTGTAATTTGCCAGTTTCCAATTTGCCTAGCTGATCCAGTAGATCGGAAATATTAGGTAGTGGATATTGATCATCGCGTTTCATTTTAATTCACGATAATCTATGACTACTCTCAATTTTTGTTTGCCTGAGAAATCAAGTTTGTTGGGGACGACCCAAAATGGAGATGACCAAGGTGAAACGAAAGATTTTATGATTCCTTGTTCTAACATTTTATTAACTAGGGTTTTTACTTCTTCTTGAATATGGGGATACTTCTATGATTTATGTCAATTTAGTGCTTAATTTTATTGGTAAAGGTAAAATATGTCTTTAATTTCTACGCAAAAATTAGAAATAATTTATTTTTATTCTCAGTTAAAATATTCCAAACGAAACTGGGATTTAATGTTGGGAGTACTATTAAGAGGTGACTTTTTATCGGATAAAGTGTAATTAAGTAGCGAATAAAAAGAAAAATGTTTGATTTTAATATCGGAGAAATTAATGGTTTTCGGAATGGCATTCGCATTCAGTATATTAGTTAAAAATTCGCCATTGATTCACATGAACAATAGCATTTGGAATGCAAATTTTTTTTATTTCTTGCCTAGATAGGATAGCATCAGTGTTGACTAAATCGCAACGTAATTTAAAAATTTGTACTGTTCTACCTTCAACTTTAATTTTTTTTAAATTGTTTACGACAATTATTTTGTTTTATGTTTGAAGTTTTCTACTGCTTCAAATAGTGATAGTTTTGAAGTTAGTAGTAAGTTGTTCATTTTTTTAAGTCGATTTTGCACTCATAGCGTTCTAAAAAGTCGAGTCCTAGAATTTTCATCAAAATCAATATCCAAATCGTATATGTGAACTTATGTGCGTTTCCGGCTTGAGAAGAGACTAGGCCTAATTCGGTGATAAAAAGTTTTTAATCTGTGATGCCTTGGATAGTAACGTTTTCGGAAAAACGTTGGGGAAATACTTTTACTGTATTTTCTTTGAATATTGTAATTCCTGCTTCAGACTATAAGTAGTTTAAAGGTGTCGGATGTATATTTGCATGCATTTTAGTGTTTAGGGCTTGGAGTCTATTAAGGTCAAAGGAAATTCGTTTGGTAATTGTCTCAATCTTTGTAAGCCCCAAATTAGCGAAGTTAGGTCTCGCGTATCTCCGAAATGGGAATTGAGTAATTGTTTCGTTTTAAGGGAAGAAAGTGAATTACGGGAGCTTATCAGCTTTGCTGCTTTTTCTCGCAACCTATTTTTTATGTGAATCACTGAAATATGTTTTTGGTTACCTGTAGACATATAATATGCACATTCACAGGCATTTAGAAAGGTTTGCAGAAATATTTTATCACCCTCGAGTTCAAGATTTCCACAATACACCAACAATAGACACCTTCTAAGAAGCAGTTATATATGTGCATGTAAAAAAACATATTTTAAACAGTTAGGCAATAAAATTAATTTGTATTATACAAACCCTTAGATAAAGCACATCCAAGCTCTCAGATCTAAATCAAATGCACTACAGAATGTTATACCACTAAGAATGAATGAAGAAGAAATTAATATTATTTGTCCGCATAGTTTCTGTAGCCAACTATTCGTACGTCAAATTTTAACTACTCAAGATGCACAAATCACGAATTAAAATATTGTTGTCGCTATGGAAATGAAGCAAAACTGACCGTGTCATCCTATATTATTCGCTGTTGCCACTGAGTTGGAGTGCCCAAACCATATATTTGAATACTCTCACAAATCAACGAGGACGGATAATTAGAGATAACCGCTAATATTTTTTTGTTGAAGTTTCAACAGAAACTTTCGTTAATATTTGTAATTATTAAGAATTGAAACTATGAGTTACGTTAACATTTTTCACAAGGCGCGCGCGGCAACGCGGCTACAAAGAACAGCTTACTAACTCAGTCAATGTTCGAATCCCCAAAATCTTCACCTCTTCTCTCAATTATAAATCGATATATTCTTTAAAACGAAAATAATAGGCTAGTTAGTTATCATCCAGTATATTAAATACGTATCTCTGTGTGTGCGTGTGTATTTAGTAGAATATGTCATAGAAACAATTGTTCTTAAATCAAAATAAATCAGTTATTCACATAGTTAAAAAAATTCTTTCTGCATAGACCGCGCATTTTCTCTTCTCAATTTGTTTTCGTCAGGAAGTCTTCCAAAACTGGTGGCAAACTATTTCTCCTACTGCTAGCCTTATTTATAATCGAAAATGACCGGGAATGTATCTGATCCGTTGCCGAAATGACTGCTGCCACACGAAGATCCCTTGACTGATGGCGGGTGAGCAGCTGCAGTTATTTCGCTGCGGTTAAGTTGAAACGGGTTAAACCCAAAGATATCTGGAAGAGATATTTAGTTTCTCTGCCATTAACAAATAAAAGTTAATTGGAAGGTCTTTTTGAGTTGTACTAGAACCAAATTTAATACTATAAATGAATGAATAAGAATAATTATACCTATTTTTTATAATTATTTGTAATTCCTAATATATTTCAATATTTTTGATAATGCCCTAAAGGCAGATGTACAAAGTAGAGGTACGTAAAACAGAAATTTATTTTTTTTTAAATTTATTAAATATGAAATAATACTAACAATCAACGAAAGAGCAATACATTAATATTTGTAGTTATCAATATATATTTTTAAACCAGACTGTGCAGTTATCCCAAGGTTACGATTGATAGACCCAACGTATTTCACGCAACGGGTGAAAGAATTCTGTTGCAGATGAATGAAATGGACAAAAGTAAAAAAAAGAATCGTTAGATATTGGGTCTTAATAAGACTGCCCTTCTCGGTTCAAGATAAGAAGGACAGAATAAATTTACTAATTCACCTTAGGTTCTGATCCCAAACTTTGCAGATGTATTCATTAGTTAGTTTTATACACCGTTTGGAGAAGTATTGATAATAATATATCTAAAGTTCTCATGATAATTAAGAATAACACTAAGATATATGTATCCACAAAAACCTACTAAATCTTGATATTAGACTTGATTTATATAGTAGTTCAGTGTGTATTTAGGTATGTCGATGTATCCTTTCTGGCTCTCATAGTAGAAAATAAGAACAATTTGACAAAAAAAAACTACATTCACATACACGGTGTCCTTGTACATGAACACTTTTATAGGGTATTTCCATAATCGTTGCTCATATCGAAAAAGTATTATAAGTGTAATGTGCTCTTCTGGGGGCAGACTTGAAAAGGTAAAATCAAAATTCAAAAATTTTCGTTTGCTTAATATGGGGGAAAATTCAACAAATTGGCAATTTTAAGATTATCCTCTGACTTCTTAATTAAATGAGATACAAAAAAATGTTTTAAGTTTCCCTATAAATCTTTTAGAATATCATAACGTTTTCAAAATAAGAATTCGGGGTCAGTTAAAAACTTATCGGACCCAACGTTATTTTTAATGAGACACCCTGTATATTGAAGTCTCAAAAGATAGCATCATAAGTTATCTCTTCAAATATATGACATACCATGGTTATTATTTGTTCAAACTTTTTACTTTAAACCATAGTTGGTCATGCGAGAAAAGAAGTTGAAATAAAAAACATTAAATGTTTACATTTTTTAATTTAATTACAAAATGGCGGTGATCAGTTGCACCAATTATTTATACAATATAAAACCAAAAGTCGAAAACAACATTATTTTCTGCACTCGCTAAACACATTTGTTCATTTAGAAACTAGAAGACTATAGAAGAGCTCTGCCCAGTATATGTAGTCAAATGGCAAGGTTGTCGAAATTGGGGTTTTGAATTTCTCGACTAATGGAAGGTTAACAGCTGCTGAAGTTCGTCCCGTTTCGTCTCGCGGCATCACTAGGCAGAACTAAGACTACCTTTTCTCTTAAAGACTCAGAACCCAAGTAGCAAATTTAATCATGAGTACGTCATTGTTACCACAAGGAATTTCGTTGAAGTAACCGGAACTTGGTGTCGCCACATTCTGTTTAAGCTGAGACTACAAAGTCGTCACCAAAATGGGGAACAATTTTAAGGTAACTATTTCGTGAATAACATGTAACTGTGACTTTGACAAAAATGTAGATAGTACGGAATTGTGTAGTTCCATTTAAGTACCCGATTAGTAATAATTCATTCACCCTATTTGTTACTTCCTTATTTCTCTCTTTATTTAATCCATTTTAAAAATGTGTATGGTTCTTTTTAATATAAACAAAACAGTTATGGCGACTACAAACACTTAAATTGGGAATATGGTGAAGAGAATATAGGATGCGTTATTAGTTCTTTAGGTAGAATACATGCTTTTCACTTAGTATTCTAGCTATGCTAAGGACCTAAAATTAAAACGCACTTAATTTCTCTGGTGAATATGCTGATGATAGTCGTAAAAAAATTACGCGCCTTTAAAATTCTTTAATTTTCAATAGATTTTGGTCAAATATATTAGCCAATTAAGCCTCAAAAATGTAATTTTGGAGTTTGGTTTAAATAGTAATTATCTTTATATATCTTATTATAAAGATTGCTTCTTTCTTTAACGTGATATTTAATTTGTATACATTTTTAATCTTTATACTCACAAAAATAAATTTCATAGCTAATTATTTATAGGGAAGATCAAAATAAACAATGGCGTTCTATTGGACTTTTACTTTTAAGTTAGCTGCACTTCTTTACTGAGAAAATTACTTAACATCAAGTGCCTACAACTGCCCCCATAGGCTTTTATAGTTTTGGATCCTTTAAATACGCAACTGTCACTTATACCCAATTATTTTTAAGTCTACTAGTTATCTACAAAGTTCCCATTAATCCTATACGTTTTGCGCGTAGCGTTGTAACATGCGGAGAGTTGCGGTACTTGAGTCACTTCTATAATTCTGTCATAACTATAACCCTTTATTTGGATTTATTTTTCGTTTCCTTAAAATACCGCTTTAGGTTTTGTTTAGGTATGACATAACCAGGTTGTGATATTTTTAATTTTCTATAGAATGTGGATAAATGACGAAAGCTACTTTTTTCTATAGGTTTAAATGGGCGCACATATTATCGTTAGTTTTTCTCAGATATAACTAAATTAATCTACTTCAACACATTAATATAAGTAAACTGGATAAGCTAAAAGTTTAATTAACGAAAGTATTATTAAGTGCAAACTTACTTTTTCATTTAGATTTTTAACAAATAACAATATTTGTGCAAGCGATTAATGAGAGTTGTCTGCCAAGTGAATTTAGTAATGTAATATGTATAGAAGAAGGCCTACAAAATAAAGTTTCTTTTATGCCAATGTTTGAGAACTTCTACCTCAAATTTAGGTGCTAAATGAACTAAAACATACACAAGACATGAAACAATATTGCTTGAAAATAAAACCACAATATAATAATATGCAATATTTAATAACTTTTCTTGGAATTAATTTAAACTTAAGACATTTACGGTCATAGTTATTTACAAATTCGTCACAAACACTTTATAATTACAAACACATTGCTCCTTTTGGCCAATGGTTCAGAATTTGTTGTTTGAATCAATATTCACTTCAATAATCACAAAAACTAATAAAAAAATACACCCAAACAACAAACCTCATAAGAAACTCACTTAGGCCAAAAGTAAACAAAACGATTTAAGCAGCAATATAGCCGAACCAACTAAAAATTGGTTACTCTATTGTCGCCACTGTCCTTGCAAAGTGAGTGTAGACCGAGTCTCGTACCAGCAGGGGGCGCTCTCCGGAACCTCAAGTACAAGACATAATAATTTACTTGTAGTAAATAATTACTGTAATTTTTACTTCAAAGTTGCAACAGAAGAATAACGACTAGTAATAGCCAGTTTAAAGTAACATTAGACAATAACCTTTTCTACTCTGAAACGACTCGTTTTACTTGATAGTAATACGTTATAGGAATACATTTCAACGTAATGGAATAGTCTCTGCAAGGTTCAGGAAGGTACTGATACTTAAAAGTTGTAATTTAATAAACAGATTAGAAACAGTAACTTTAAATAAGTACTATTATGTCACGAAAAAGAAATGACGACCTTGGAGTCAATTACGTAAACAGTTGCTTGGCAGTAGTTATTATATAATTACTTTACATGAAAAATTACTATAAAGTATAACTCGCAGTAACAAATACATACATAATACTTAAAAACGTGTGACCCAAAGTGTTTATTGATATATAGTAAGATTGTTAGTAATAAATACGTAATAACTCTTAAACAGTAGTTGTGAAAACAGGTATAGCTACTTTAGTGCCAGCTGGGAATCTATATTGATTGATTGATAATAGTAGAATCATACTTAAATAAATTGCTTTTTTTTTAATAATTAATGACACGATGAAAAAAATATATATATTTTAAATGTATTTATGCATAATCTGAAACGACTGTGAAAAATAAGTAACTTGAAATAATATAAAGCTGAAAAATGTATTTTGTAGTAAAAGCATGACGTTATATTATTATATCCTTGATGTAGTTATTTTAAATTTTAAATGGTTTGTTCTTTATATCAATTATTCAACACAAAACATACCACGTCCTGTTAACTATGATTGTTTATATTTTAAAATGTATATTTAAAATATTTCCAAATGAAGTTAATTAATTTTCAGATAACACAAGCGGAAGAGACTTATTGTTGTATATATTTAACAAAAATCCCTAAAAATAATGATCATACAGCTGGATGAACATTACACTAAACACATTGAACTAATTTTAATTAAATCTTGTAACAATATCGTTTTATTTCGCATTACAAATGCAATATGCAAGCTAATTAATAGTTGTACCTTAATGAACTCCCTAATTAGTGACAATAACATTTTAGACGTTGATATTTTCATACTGCTTGAAACATGAAATAACTCTATTTTGGAACGTAAATTATGACTTGTTTGTAGATATGACTGAATCTTGCATATAATGCGCTTGTTAAAATATTTTATGGACAAGTCTAAATGAGATATCTTTTTAGCTTATTCTGATTACACGTAATTCTGGTCGTAACTCTTATCAAATCCGAAAACTCCCTCGGTATAATAGTGAAGTACGACTCAATTTAGTCCACACATTGTTATTTAGTAACACATTATAAATATACTGTCTTTCCAGATATATTTATTGGGCGCCATTTTGTTCCACTATATTTGTTCGTAACAATATTTTAGTAATTTCTATCTACACAACACTTGACTTTAGAACATAATTTAACATATACTGAACAAGTAGTTTGTAGACTAATTTTTTAAGACCGCCATTTTGTTCCATCATGTTGATTCGTACCAATTTGTTTCTATATCACATTTAATTTTTGTAAAAAAATTGAAGTAAATGGAATAAGAATATTATTTACGTTTTATTTTGTCTCCATTTCATTTCGCCATTTTGAATTGATACAACAATTTTACTAGTTACTTATAGTATATATATAGTACTTAGGTTGCCATTTTGGATTCATACCAAAATGTTACCAGTTCATTTCTATGTAACATTTGTTTTTTGTGTCAAAATTGAGGTTACAGATAATTTTTTTTAATAATTCACCAAGCCGGCATTTTATTCCGCCATATTGGATATTTACCAAAATGTTATCAGGTCATCCCCATGAGACCTTTAATTTTTTTCCAAAATTTGAAGTGATACGGGTGAGGGTTTTTTAGACATGCCCCAATTTGACAGGCAGACTGACGGAATTGAGAAAACATGTTTTTGGGCACCTAGAAACGCTAAACTTTGAAATTGTAAGAAAATCTTGGAAGGCATTTTTTTGTTCACAATAACAAATAAACATTTTATTTGACCGCCATTTACTTCTGCTGTCTTGTATTCGTACCAGCAGTTCATCTCTACACCACGCTTAATTCTTGCACAAAATTTAAAACCAATCTAATAAGTTATTTTTCCATGGTTATTTTTTAAATATTTTATCGAGGGGCCATTTTGATTTGCCAACTTGGATTCGCACCAAAATTTTAGCAGTTGATTTTTACGTAATACTTAATTTTCGACTAAAAATGGAAGTCAATAGGATACGTAGTTTTTTAGCTATGCTGCGTACAGACAGACCGACAGAATTGAGAAAACATGTTTTTTAACATCTAAAAAACATCTGTAAAAACCTGGAATGGTGATTTTTTCACGATTATTATACTTCTCTTTTACGAGGGAAGTAAAAATAAAAGGCAAACATGTTTTCCAAGCAATTTACAGACTTCCGTTAAATATATTTTCATTTTTATTTCCAGACACATTATAAAAGTCCAGGGTGTAGACGTATTGTACGGAACAATTCAGTTATATGTAAACAGAGCATATCCTATAGATATAATATATATAATTGCCCTATCGGGTCTTTCTTATGACGTCACTTCTTATTTCAACGAGGCAATAAAGTTTTTCCGATTTTTTAAGCAGAAAAACTTTTACTTCTGCTTAGACCAGAAATAAATGTCATAAAAAAACACAATACAAAACGAAGATAGGAATTTGTAACGTGCTTTGCCCTAGGTAGAGCCGTTTAAATTTTACAGCCTTGCAGAGTGCAAAATGGTCAATTTTGATATGCGAATGTCTCAAAAACACTTGAAGATAACATACGTCATATTAAGATGGCCTAGAATCTTGTATCGGATTCAAAAATGTAATAACATACAGCATTAACATGAACGAGTTTCTGATTAGTTTTGTATCATTTTTTTCCATTCGATATTTCTTTTTTTATTAATAAATTTTTAAAAGCGTTACAAAAATCACCAGAAGTTTCGTACTTAAAGTTTTTTTCTTATCTCTAGGAATAAAGGAGATATAGGCCCTGTTCAAAATTATCTAGAACACCCTGTACCATTATTTTGTAAAGTGGTTGCCGCAAGACTCTAATAATCTATGACTTGTTGGGTGATATATTTTATCAACGTTATCCAAGCGCCGAATGATATTTGTATTTTAGTCTACCTTTTTGGACATAGCGGTAGTACCGCTAGAGTCGTTGTTTCGTTACTAAAGCAACTACCCTATAAATGGTGACATAATGAGTGAATATCGTAATATTTGTTTTTAGATATTATATACATTACACATGTTATATTATTATAACTTAACAACATTTAAAAGAAAGTTGTATGGGGAAAATATGGCCAACTCTAGAGGGCAGATTCTATCCGAAAATTGGCAAGATGTGTATTCTGCACAAGATGCTAATGATAAGTATAATATATTTTTTGGAATATTTTTTTATTGCTTTGACAGTAATTTTCCTTTAAAAAAACTAACAGTAAATTCTAATCAAAATAAGGATTGGGTTAGAAAACAAATTAAAGATTGGTCACAAAATTTAGGGGATATACCAATCTCTCCATAAACGGACCAACTGCCGAGCTGTAAGTCATAATGAAAATAAAATAATAAGCTCTCAGAATCGAACCAAAACAACATGGGATATTTTTAAAAGTTTACAGGGATCTAGTAGTGAGTCTAATGATATTGTATTGGTTAACAAAGATAATCAAAAGGTAACAGTAACATCTATCTATCAGATATTTAATATCCTGCAGATATATCTGAAATGTTTAATTTTCAGTTTAGGGCAAATAAGAATAGAGACAATATAAGTTCTTCTGACAAGGACAAAATAACATCATCCATATTGAGCATAACTGGTAGTTTTTTCTTGCCCCTACTGACCATTTTGAAATCTAGAAAATTATTATGAAGTTGCCATCTAAGCACTCTACTGGACTGGATGAGATTTCTACTAATGTTAATAAGTTTGTTACAGACATAATATATTACCCTTTGAGTGATTTGATTAATTGTTGTTTCGGTTAGGGAGTGTTTTCGGATAAACTTAAGGAAGCCAAATTGGTTCCCATTTATAAAAAGCGAAATAAAAGTTATCCGGATAACTATAGACCAGTTTCGTTGCTTTCGGTTTTTTCCAAAATTGTAGAGCTCGCTGTATAAGTACGTTTACTTGGTTATTTTATAAGCGTTGTTATGTGTAGCAGTCATTCTCCCCAACTCAGTATGGTTTTCTGCCCGAGTTATCAACAACTGATGCAATAATGGATTCACTTAATTATTTAATTGATGAACTAGATAAGGGTAGGACCATTGGAATTTATTTTGATTTCTCGAAGGCATTCGATGTTATTGATCATGAGTTATTGTTGACAAAGTCGGAACTCTCTTTTTTGAGGTCTTATTTGTCAAACAAAACTCAGAGGGTTTGCATGAGGTCTCGAGTATCGAATACAGAAGACTGTTTTTTTCTGGGAAGACTGAAGTAGCAGCCGATGTGCCACAAGGGTCTATACTGGGACCAATGCTTTTGGTTGCATTTGGCAATGATCTTTCCATATTTATGGCCACAAATGGTGTTTTTCTCAATATGCTGATGATACATCATGTATCATGTCAAATCTTAACATAGAGCAGGTTTTTGATCAGTCTACACTGATTGTGGGGAAAATGGTTGAGTGGTGTAGTTTAAATGGGTTGAAACTTAATAGTGACAAAACTGAACTTCTTTGGTTTAAGAATCCTGATGAATCGCTTTACGTTCCACTGAATGGTAATTCTATCCTCAAAGGAAGGAAGTAAAATTTTTAGGAGTACTAATGGAGGATAATTTGTTGTGGAGGAAGCAATTGGACATTATAGAAAAAAAGATTAATAACGCGTGCTATGTCATGCGGTACTTGCACACTCGCCTGAGCTTAGAAACAATAAAACTGTTTTATTTTGCATATATTCAGTCTATTGTCTCCTACAGTATAATGTTCAGATCAGTCGATTCTCAAAGAATATTTTTGGCCCAGAAAAGAGCAATAAGAATTATGTGTAGCATCTCTAGATTTATGTCATGTAGGGAATATTTTAAAATGCTAGGAATACTATCGGGTCCGTCTTTGTATATATTTAAAATTGCAGTACACACTAAAAAGAATATACAAAAGTTTCCTAGAAACAGGGACTACTATAATAATATTCAAACTAGGAGAAGCAATAGTTTATGTGTACCAAGTCATAAAACGTCATTTTATGATAACTGCCCCTTTTTTAATTTTGATTTACAGTGCTGTGCCTGATCAAATTAAGATAATACCTGAAACCAGTAAGTTTCAAAAAGAGCTGAAAAGTTACCTCCTGTTAAACGCATTCTACATCTTAAATGAGTTTTATGCAATTGCCCGACTTTAATAATTGGGTTACAAAGGGTAATTTTTATTAAAGCCTTTAATACACATCCTGATCAATAATGCTTTTATTTTGTGTTCTTTTGATAGCTTGTTAGTTTGACAGATATGTATACCTATATTTTTCTTTTACTCTATTATACTGATATGACAAATTACTATCTGTTTTTTTTTAAATTATTTATTTTTTTTTATCATTACCTGGGTATGCGTGTGTGTGTGCGTGTGTACTTAGATAGTAGGAACCTTTGACGTTGTAATATTTCTTTGAAATTTGATACAATAAATTAATTTGAATTGAATTAAAAGAAGTAGAAAACATGTTTTTCCAGAATTTATAATTAATCATAGAAATTAAGGATTTTTGACTGTATAAAAAGTATTTTTGCCTTTTATGTGGTCTTTTTTACGAAATATTTTAATAGATATGTAAATATGATATATGACAATTTTCCACTTGTTACGACTGTGACCAGTTAATCAAAATTTTGAAAAAAATTTCTTTATGATATTTCATAGTATTAAATTTATGTTTTAAAAATATGTTTTTAAATAGCTTTCACAAAATAGTTTTGTGTTTTAATGCTGCATCTAAACTTCCAATAAATGACATCACCTTTTGCAAACTATAACAAAGTAGTTATTCAACTAAACTAATGAGCTCCTGCAAACAAAATAATATCGAGACGACCCTTAAAAACCTGGAACCTTTGTTTTAATGTCAACCTTAAATAATATTACACAGAAATTCTGTAAACCATCAGTCAGTATTTTTGGACTTTTTTCGTTTCAAACTAGTCAAAATCTTCTTTTATTACTAAGATAAAGAAGTAATTTGCTTATAAAAAACATATTATTCATCTCTAATATGCCCTTTCATATCTCAATAAATATTTATTGTTTATTATAAATATAGGCGTAATTAATATTTTATAACTAAGAAAGCTGTGATATATATTTTCAGTTAATACTACACGATAATCATTAGTTTTGACTATCATAATAAACAAAAAAAGGAAGGTAGCGAATTTTGAAATTTTTAGTTTAATATGTATAAATTTATGTAAAATATTTTTGACATTCCACGTAATATTTCCTACACTATAAAGCAAATGTGAATTTCAAACAACTTTAATCCCATTACTACATTTATCACATGAATATTGTGTACAAGAATTTGAGCAAATGTTCTAAATATAAGGTTTTTCTATTGAGATTCTGCTTGCGACGAAATGCAAAACTAATTCTATTAATAATTTGCATAATGAAAAATAAAAAAAAGGTAAATGTCTCTTTGAATGGATAAAAATACGGACTCTAGGTACTTTTACATTCACTCATATCTCCGAGTTTTACATTTTTATTGTTTGCTTTAGCAAAGAGGTTATATTACATTCATTAAAATGCATTTCATTCCATACCTATGTGTTTGCATAGATTACACGGTATTTCCTATAAATCTATTTTGCGCTTGATATAAGGATTTATAGAGCAATATTTTCTACCCTATCAATTCTTTTTCTGCCTTTTATTTCGCAACAGAGGTAGTTAGAATTTGCATCAGCATTTCTACTGATACAGAGATACTTCAATAATTTTCCCACCAGGTATCGATACGTTTTCGACATGACGTATTTCCTATTTTATGTACGTTTCTATATTTAAACCTAGACCAATTAAGTTTGATCTGATTAATTACACTCGATACAAAATTAGTAAAAATAGTAATGATTATATTAATATAATAAAATATACTGGGTTATGTAGCATTAACAAACAGATCGGTAGAACATAATTGGCCCAATATAATAGTCGACAACAAAGAAGAGACAACAGTATTCCTCATAGATATGGAAATTTCTATACCAATAATATATAGGGAAAGTTCAAAAAGCAAAAGAGAAATTTCAAACCTGATGCGCAAGATTAAACTAGTCTATCACCTATAAAATATGAAAGTCATACCTATGATTATCTCAGCCATGAGACCTAAATTACTTAGATCTAATTTTAAGAAGATGTGAATAACGTGAAATACTTATCGTTTAATGCAAAAGTTTAAAGGAGAGGTGCAGCTCAAATTTGAGAACGAACGCGTTGAGCCCATAGCTCCACCTACAACAGAGGAACCCGAGGAGGAAGTATGAAGTGAAGAAAACCTAGGCGAAGGGGAATCTACAGGATAAGACATCATTGACAGATCTAGCAGCACCCAGGACAACAGAAAAATATCAGTATACAATGAACTCCAAAAAGCTGTCGCTGATTTTAAGTGCCTTGATCCAACTCAAAAACCCAAGCTCCCGAAACTTAGAACTAGTCGGGAGACTGACAGCATCTTCAAGATTTTCAGCACAATACTAGCAAAGTTTAGGTTGGAGTATGACACCCTTGAGTAGCTCCACACACTGATTTACTGCTCTGCCGTCGCGGTCCTTAGATCCCATAAAGAACAAGTGCATTCCCAAAAGACAACAGGCAAAGCTACACATATGGCAGAAAAGACTTCAGAAGACAATTGATCATTTGAGACAGGAGCTAGGAAGACTCGCAGAATTTGGAAAGGAGGAACACTTCTCCAGCAGACCTAAAACGTGCATTAAGAAGATATTTAAGAAGATAGTTACAAAACCTACCGATCTCAATCATCAACAAAGACTGGATAAGTATCGGAATACACTAAAGCAAAAACTAAAAGATCAAGCGAAACGTCTGCAGAGATACAACAAATGCTCCAAGAGAAAACGACAGAACTGGCTTTTCAACACCAACCAAAGACAGTTCTATCGTGAAAACCAAAAGAGTATAACTGAAATTGTACATGGATATAATCTCAACGTGATTAAATTCAAACACTACAAATGGAATTTAACTCTATCACCAAGGAGGAAGTTAGCAGCTTTATTACGATACCGAGTCACCAGGAGTTGACCATATTCACAATTTCTGGTATAAGAAATTTGAAATCCTCCATGAAGCTAAGGCCCGTCATTTTATCAAAATAATGCATCATCCGGAGACAACCCCCGCATTTCTCATGCTGGGCACTACAACTATACTATCCAAAAGCACTAAGACAGAAGACCCGTCCCAGTACAGGATCATCACCTATTTGCTCACAATGTATGCAAAAGAAGATGTATTGCAAATCGTATCTATCGCCATATTGACAGGCATAACCTATTAGCCGAGGAATCGAAGGGATGGACTCGAGACCATCAAGGATGCAAAGATAAACTTATCATTAAATCTGTGATACTTAAGCAGTCACAGAAGAAGCAACGCACATACATACTGCTTTTATAGTGGAGAACGAATCTGAGAACCTATAATGGCGATCAATCTCTTACCACCGATGAGATACATATCAATAGGGGAATTTACCAAGGAGACTCGTTAAATCCACTTTAGTTCTGCTTAGCGATGAATCCCCTTTCCACGTTGCTCAACAATAAATAATATGGATTCAACGTCAAAGCCAATAGGGACAATTCCCGCATCATATCCCACCTTCTGTATATGGATGATATTAAACTCTATGGTAGAAACCATAACTAACTAAAAAAGCTTATTGATGTGACATACACATTGTTGGAAAAATGTATAGCCTAAAACATCGAAAAAAGCAAAGTAATTAATGGTGATGTAGCCTTACCCAATGGAGATATAGTTCTAGCGATGAACCAATGAGAGACCTAAAAACACCTAGGATTCCAACAAGCTATACTGTTCCAGGATAAACAAGAAAAGACAAAGCTGAAAGATCAGTACGTTGTAAGAGTGCGAGCTCTTCTGAGGACAGAACTGTACACTGGAAATCTAATTACAGCAATTAACACCTATGCTGTGCCCGTGCTGACCTGGAGTCTTGAAATGGACAAATACGGAGCTAGAGGGACTAAAACGAACTATTCTCATAATGATGAACAAGTACAAGTCACACCACCCAAGGTCATCAACTTTCCGAATGACCTTACCATGAAGAGAACGTAGAAGATTCCTTATTGACTTGACCAATTCCTACTCTTGACAGCTGCTAGTATTGAGAGATTTCTTCACCAACAAGGCACAAACATCAAGCCTTCACCGCATAGTGACCTTAAGTAACAACTCCTACTCTCTACTTAATCTCGCAAGTGACACCATTACCTAAAGACTCCGACAAACAAGAACAGAGGGTTTAAATGGCACTGCTCGGCCGACATCACAATGACTTGAATCAGCCACACATAGATAAGGAAACGTCCAACAGGTGGCTGAAGGATAGACAACTCTTTCCAGAGACGAAAGGGTTTATAATGGCAATACAGGATCAAGTTATTAACACACGGACTTACACGAAATTCATCATCAAAGACGGTTGAATCCAATAAGTGTCGGAAATGTAGCGAGAGAGCATAAAACTACCGCTACCTCCATAACCAGGTGTTTATCATAATACACCAGAAACTTACCAATAAATACGAACTCCTGAACATCGTTGGGTCCTATTCTAAATACCAATCAAATTCAGTGCCTGAAAATAATGCCTTCAAACTGTAATATGACCGTGCAATTATAACCGACAGACGGGTGACGAATAATCGGCCTGATGTGTTTTTGTTAAATAAGGAAACAAAGAGAGATTATTTGGTAGATGTCGCTGTACCCAACAATAACAACGTGTTGGATAAATAGCAAGAGAAAAAGGCCAAATATGCGGAGCTGGTCATCCAAGATACTGCAGATGTGGCCACTGAATAAGGTTCATGTAATACCGATCATCGTATCATCAACTGGACTAGTTCCAAAAACACTAGAACAAAACCTTAAAATCATAGGACTGCATACTAACACCTTCATCGACATACAGAAGGCAGTGCTGCTCAGTACTTGTCACATAGTTAGAAAATTCTTACAGGACAACATATAGAACTAATAAAAACTAGCCCACTCCTTTTGAGGCATGCATCCGGGATCGGCTTGGAACCCAAAATTTGTTGAGAAATTGATTGTCAAATTCAATAAAATAATAATAATAGCAATCTTAAACCACCATAAATGAAAATGCATGGTTATGTAATAAAAATATATATCTACAGAAGCTAAGGGCTTTAAGACCAAGAGATTGCGATAAAAAAACTGTATTAACTGTATTGTAAAGACAGATAGAGACAATAATATATGCAGATGCCAGCAATCTTCTAAAATTATCTAACATATTATTAGGGCTGCCCGCTCTACCCCGCTTTACATTATCTTGAGAGCCATACTCAGATAAAAAAAAATACTGCAATAGTTATTGGCTCCAAAAACATTTCTTGTTTCGAAATTGGCAATACAAGCCGAATATAGTCTTGGAAAAAGTAACCATAAGAAAAGTAACCATAAGTTTCGTTGCGACCGGTCTGTTTTCACTGATAGCACCATCTTCAGTAATATGACAGAACTTTCCTTAGTAAATAAACTAAAAAAAGAGAACGTTTACAACCCGTAAACTTGAGCACTAACGTATTAAAATACTAATAAATATCTTCCATTGGCTACTGAAATTGTGGAGCTACGGTGGCAGGACGCCAGCAGTGGAGATTATAAGGGCCTGTCCCTTATAATCTCCACCACAGGTCTTGCAACAAAATTGTTGACGTAAAATCTCCAGTAAGTAATCGATACCAACTTTTAAATAAATGTATGCAGAAAGGCAGATAAATACTTGCATAAAGACTATATGAAGAAGGCTTAGGCAATAACACGATATAGGCCGGCTACTTGATAATCCGACAGCGAATGCAATGAATTAAAAATGGGAATATAAAATTTATAACTGCGCTATATGGTACCGTTATTATTTTAATAGCCCTTCACCCTGTATCGCATTTATAGATGTTGCCGATTCTGTCGATATTTAAGCAGCACGGTTGACTCAAGCGATCACCCCTCCAAGAACTAACGATACTTTAGACTTACTTGACATTGATAGTCGTCCATGGTTGGACCAAAAATAATCAACGCCTTACTGAAGCTAAAGGCAATATTAGAATACAAAGGAAAGTATCACGCTTTCATAGATTTAGTTATAAAATCAATTAAGTACTTAAGGAATATAAAATAACAAATAGTATCTACTATAAGTTTCCAAATATGTTCAGTTTATTTGTTGCGTTTAAAATCACCAACGATTTTTTTAGCTTTTTTCAAATGAATTAAAAAATTAAACTTTAACCCCGTCGGGTAGAGCATCTCATCTATGTATGAACGTGGCAGGCAACTTCTCAACGCAGCAATGAAGGAAGTAACGTCGCGAGCGCTGCAACATTGGGACGTTCCATTGGGAATTGAACTTGACTCAAGAGATTATTTTATTTCTCATTGAGAAATACAGGGAATATGAAGTTTTGTGGGATTCAAAACGTTCCAGGTACTACAACAAAATTATGAAAAATAATGAATGGACTGAAATGTTTGCCGAAAAACGGACCACTACAGGAGTGTAAAAAAACGGAAATATTTTTAATCAATACCTCGTTGTTCGCCACGAGGTTAGCAGTAGCTGCGGTGTTCGCGACGAGGTTCTCTTGCAAGTTTGTACTCACCTTATTCAACTATTACATTGCATCAATCACGAATGATCGAACACAACCAACCGTCAGTGAAATTAAATATTTTTATTCTTAAGTCGACGCTCAACCATTGTCATAACAAGAGTGGGCGCTTTATCATATTTGTCAATTGCATATTTCTCACTATAAAATTTGAAATATCGTAAGTATATAAATAATTTAAAAAATAAAACCGCACGTTGTTTTTAGACGACAGCACTTGATGGTACGCGATCGAACACGGTTAAGGACGATTCTGTGTGATTGCCACCTTAGAGATACATAAAAAGGGTCAATTATTTAAAATGTAAACATGACTTGCATTTTTTTAAATAAAAATTTCACTTCCAATATATAGATCTGGTTTTATGAGTCTAAATATATACACCATAAGACCAAGGTATGTGATAAAGTCTTTTTCTACGACTCCTATGAAAATACATATAATCCGCATAGCATCCTTGCATTGAAAATTCCTCATTTCTCACGATGTACCGTCACCCTGTGTGAAATTCATATATCATGACTAGTTCAGCTGCTGGCTACAGTGTGGCACCACGATAGACTGTGAGACATTTTATTCGGCAAAGTGTGATGTCACATTGACATGACCAAACTTCCATGCTCCTATGAAGCGTGCGAGTTTGGGCATTTTTTATCTTATGGTGATTTTCTCCATTTTTTCGCTTATTTTTTAATAAAAGGGCATCAAGTTTGTTATATTTAAAATAAAAAAATGATACATATATATTGAAAATAAAATTTACAGGTGTCTCATTTAAAAATAATAGAAGTTATATTTATATCTTTGATAATTGATTTTTTATATTCTTTAAATGTTACAAAACTATTCCCCTGTAACTTTCTTATTAGGTATGTTCAAAAAATTAGATAAACCAGTTTTAAGGCTTTTCATCTGCACTTTCATTCATAATTACAGAATATTGCGATTTTTTCTTCAAATCAAAACTTCGTCAATTACAATTCGGCGAAGCGTATATTTTAGAATATGTTGAACTTCTTAGAAGACAAGGTCCTTGGAAAAAAACGTGTTTATTAATAATACAGGGTTTACTTAAATAATCTTCCAAAATCGGAGAACAGACTTTGCTAAGTTTTTCTCATTATTCTTCTTTTACATAATTCCATATAAGATTTATCTCTGCTTGTTAAGGTCTTAACTTTTTGCTGATGAAAGTCCAGCCAAGATCAAACCAGATTAACCATATTTGATGTCATTGGTTTTCAGGTACACCCTATCAACAGAAATCGGGTTATCTATTTTAGTAATATGCACAGAATTACTTTATAAGTACCTCAAAATGGTCCTTGTAAAATATATTGAGATTTAGATTTGAATGAAGCATTTTATTTTACACCGCATACGTCTAATTATATTAATTCAATAACATATTGTATTGGATGTACCAAGCGATACGCAAAGCAAATAATAATACTCAGATATAAAAAATGGTATTAGCTGTTGTTATACAGCTGTAAAAACTCCAATAATTTTTAAAAGAGCTTCATATTCGAACGTGCGTCGGAATGCGAACAAATGAGTGTCAACATTTTAATTTTGAATGTTATAAAATGTCAGCTGGAATATAAACAACAACGGGGAATAATGAGCTTTTTTAATGCAACATGGACTGCGGCTGCAAATAAATTTTGATGCGTGACAGACATAAAAAGTAGTGTTTAAAATGTCCTAATGATTCCGGCGAAAAAATATGCAGTTCGTCGACGTGTGCCACATGCAATATTGATTAAAACCAGTTTGGGCTTTGAAATTGCGCCATAGCGTTTTAATTTAAGGGTTTGGCACAAATTTATGTGATGGTTTGAATCTTAACTGCTTGATTAATTTTACACAGTGCGGTGCTTTTATTTCTCGTACTCTATTCTGATATATTCCAGATTTACTTCGAATACCATACCACCTACATACTGGCATTCTAATTAAGATTTTACTAATTTTAAATTCAACATAATCTATTGTCTTACAAATTTCGATCTGATAAGAAGGAAGGTTACCATCTATCAATAAATTGTAATAGAAACCTAAGTAAAAATAATTCTAATCCGTTTTTCAATTTTACAGCAATCTAATAGTAACTAATACGTTATTATTTCAGAAATAGTTAATTTTATTTGATTATCAAAATATAATTTGCATTAATCATTGAATCAGAGAATGAACAAATACACATTTTCTGACAACATCGAAAATGTCATATCTATAACATGTATTATCATATATTGCGGATTTATATTTTATGTAAAAATTGTCTTTATTGAATTTACGTGGAACTTAAATTGTTATTTTAGGATTATTTCTTTAATATTTTGACCTTACAGAGTAAAATGTGCTTTAACTTAGCGTTCAATCTCTCGTGAACGTTCAGAATGATTGTGTCGCAAAACTATCGAGGGCTTGTCTTTTAATACAAATAAAGCAAATGTCTTCAGTGATTTTTTCGGCATCAACTTAATTTCGATTCGAAATCTTGCTTCTATAATCTAGAAGCAATTTTCCTTAATCCTGAACTTTAATGTAAATATTAACTTAGTTTTAAAGCCGTAGGAATTTTAATTTTTATAGAAATTTAAAAACAACATTAAAAATTAGTAAATTATTTGATTAAAAGGAATTTAAGGTCGTGCTCGAAGCGTTGAAATGTTAGAAACCAGAGTGCTGAGGCCTAGTTTATTTCGTTTAGCCACAGAAATAATAGAAAAATTATCTCCCTGATTTTATTGCGGTTAATTTTAAAACCATTTTTGTTGGAACGTAAGTCAATGTGATGCTATGAATTACTGATTTTGGAAGAAAACTATTTTTGGATTTTACGCCACAAATTATTTAAGAAAATTAAAAACTAAAAATAATGTTATCTGTTTACTTTAAAATTTTAATCTGTAGTCTTTAGATAATTAAATTTACTATTGAAAAAAAACAGAACAAGAACTTCCATTTTTAGACATACTTGTTAAAAATAAACATACACAGTTTCGAAACAAAAGTATACAGGAAACATACACATACAAAGAGACATTTTAATTTTTCCTCAAATCATTCTATAATGGTTAAAAAGATAGTTGTAAGAAAGTCTATATAATAGAACAAAAATAAATTGCAAAGATCAAAATTTTGAAGAAGAAAAAATTGTATAAAAGATGTTTTAAATCAAAATAATTATCCTAATGATTTTATTGAAAGACCAATTACAAACATCTTTATACCATACATACCTAACTTATCAGATAAAGTAAAACGGATAGGTAAACGTTTTAACGTAAGAACGATCTTTAAGACACAAAATACGCTTAGAAGCAAACTTACAAAAACAAAACCTAACAATGAACAAGAAAATACAATAAATTTTACATAGGTGAAACACCCAGGTCATTAGCCAAAAAAAAATAAAGGGCATCAAACTTACATAAAAAATAGGGAATTTCAAAAATCAAACATTTGCCAACACGCACTAGATAACAATTAGAATCCTTCTAGTATTTCGGCAAAAGAACCATGTTCCAAAAACCGTAAAATAAAAGAAAGTGCCTTAATATTGTTAAATAAAGATAATGTAGCATCTTATATAGTTAATTTTAATAACACATAGTTAAATTTGCTAAATAGTGAAGCAAAAAAGGTACATCTCAAAATACAGTAAATTAAAATAAACAAACTCGAAATACACATAGTTGTTCACCTTATCTTAACAACACGCACTAAATAACAATTATACAATTAATTGGAATGCTTCTAGTATTTTGGCAAAAGAACCATGTTCCAAAAAACGTAAAACAAAAGAAAGTGCCTTAATATTATCAAATAAAGATAAGGTAGCATCTTATTCAGTTAATTTTATTAACACGTAGTTAAATTTGCTAAATACTGAAGCAAAAAAGGGACACCTCAAAATACAGTAAATTAAAATAAACAAACTCTAGGTACACATAGTTGTTCACTTTATCTTAACAATTGAAAATATCACCATTAAACTGACATTTATTGACATTCTATCAGAAATTAGCTATTCTGGTTAAATTTCTGATATAAAACATGAGTGCTGTATTGCTCTTAGTTTTTTATTTGTTAGTTTGCTAAAAATGCGGGTTGAGTTTTCCCCGAAACGTTCAAAAAGTGCATACTTTTCAGTTTCGTTCCTTGGGTAACTCCACAGTAGACCCAGAACTAAAGACTACAGATTAAAATTTTAAAGTAAATAGATAACATTATTTTTGGTATCTTAATTGTTTTTTATAATTTGTGGCGTAAATCCAAAGATAGTTTTGTTCTTAAATCATGAATCCGCCACTACAATTTCGTAATTATGAATTACTGATACTACATTACATCTAATTAAATATCTTGTTAAATTGAAATTGAAGATGCACTACTCAACCAAATGCCGACAGTATAGTTTGTTATATTTTAAAAATCATACTTGTATTTTTAAATAAAAAATTGGACAAACTGTATTAAATTGACCATTTTTTTTGAAATTATACTTCGCGAGTGTCTGTATTTACGCCATTCGGCACAAAATTATTTTCTATTGGTCTGTTCTGAACTTATGAAATACAAAGGATGTGTTTCAAGTGAACCAGTTTTACCCGTTATTATGTATAAAATATTTAATATTTACTATTATTTGTTAAATTTAGTAGAGAAACAGTAATGTTTCCTGGTTAAAACAAATTATAAGTAGTGCACAATCAACTTGTGAGATGAATGCTTAAAACAAGTTTGAAAATACCTTTTGATTAAACCTCAATCTACATTCAGAGACGATAACTCTACAATCTATTTTTTGACTAAATTTGTTGATTTTTCCACCAAGTGGGAAGAAAATCAAATAAAATTAATGCACAGTATTCAGATTTCAGAAAAATGTTTTATTTATACATAGTATACGAGGCAAAACTAAATTGTGTTTTTATCATCTAATTTTAAACCAGCCTGCAAGGCAAAATGCAGCTTTTAGAAGTCATTGAGAGAAGCTTAGTTCATGTCCTACCCATTAGGTTTGGATTCAGGTCGATAACTCCATTCGTTTTAAAGTTATGGGTTACTGAATAAGACATTACGCCATTTCAAGGTTTCTTTTTAATTAAATTGTAATTATGCAACAATCAAAGGTGCCACAAAAACCAAGTTATTATGTTGCTAAGAGATGAAGAGCGCTTCACTTTACTTATAATTTAACATTTTTACTCTCGTCATATTGTCAATCTGAGAAAGCATTGAGAATTTTTAAAATGCTTTTGAGCAATGAAGACTGCACTAAACCTTTAGCTCTTTTAAACGACGGACGAAACTATCAGTCGCAGAAAATTTAATGTCAGCTAAATGTTCAAAAAACCGAACTACCATATGGTGAAACTACTAGCAACAAACGAAGATCTGGCAGCAGCCGAACACTTGAGACTTCCGATGATGATGAGAGATTTTTCAATTTAAGAATCGACATGTTACATCAGTGCAGACAAAAAAATCAACTTGACGAAGTGTGGGGCATTGAGGTAAGTAAGTGGACTGTACGTCTTTACGCGAAGCTAGGTTGAAGGCATGCAGATCAGCTAGACGCCCAAAGTTGCTTAGACGTCACCGGATAGCAAGATTGGCCTTTGCTCATCAACATTTTAATTGGACTGACGTCCAGTGGCGTAGAGTCCTGTTTATGGATAAATCTCGATTTTACATATATTTTCCGGGTGACAAGAAGCGAGTGTGGAGGCGAAAGGATGAAAGATTCGTCGAGTGTAAATTTAGTGCATGCCTTAGGCATGGATGATAACGAAACTTATTCCCATAACGGGTTTTTTGAAGATACCCTCAACTAAATTCGTGGTTTCAGGTATTTAAGTTTAATAAATTAGTAGCGTAGTTTAACATAGTTTAGTCTATAACTGTACAGGTTATTAGGAAATTTATTTTTAATTGTTATTCTTCTTAATTGTTTGATCAATAAATGTATAAAAATATGAACATTTACCATATATTCTGCTAGCGAACTTTAAACATGCTGTCAACCTATAGAACAACATGTAAAACTACACGGTATTGTTTTTCTGGGATGAAGGAAATATCAAATGTTTTTTTATTCTTAATAAATTTTAGAATGTAAGATATTCCAAAAAATAAATGTAAATTTTTTAGTGCCTTTATTCAAGTAATATCAAATTTCCTATATAATAATTCCAAAGCAGTATAAATGTGTCCAAAAAATAACATCGCAATTTATGTAGGCAATGTTTAATGAAGGGTTTAATAAACCACTTAAAATAGTCAACAAAAATTGTGTTTTTTTTTAAATGCTTCTTTGAAACATAAAGGTAAATCTTTTTTGTTCAAAAAGTGCCTGGTCATATTTTGAATCTGTAAGCTAAATCTTTAAAATAAAAAATTTCAATGCAATTTGATTAATGTAAGTAAAAACTGGCTAACAGACTGTATTATGAAGGTAAAGAATCAATTTCAATAAAAACTACTGCAGCACTCATTCTGGAGACTCTAGTTGTATTTCTATTTTTTGCTATCGCTACGGTCATTTATAAGTCCAACTATAAGGTTTTTAATTTTTTTGCTCCAATACTATATACTATATTTCTTTCTGCAGTGAAGCTCAGCCTCTCAAATTTTAGCGAATGCATCTTCATGGTAAGGGTCTATTACTTCCCATACCACTGAAATGTTTTGATCTTGGCCCTAAAGAAGAAAGTAACGATAGTTACAACAAATATATATAGTTAAGCCGTACACACGGCGATGAAGGTGCTCAAAAAGTGGCTCACGAATTCATAAAACTTGTGTTTTAACAATCAATCAACCAATTGTCTTATTAGAATAATTCAAAAAAATTCTAAATCAACTTTTCGTCAAAATTCTTCAAAGATGCAACTCAAATAATAAAAGCTTACTGTTAAATAGTAGGTTAGTATCTACTTCGTTTCTGTTAAAACGTAACTATATGTCATTATGTCGTCAACAAGTAAAAAAATCATATTTTTAGTTATCAAGTCATTAAGCCTTAGTATTATGCACTTAAAAATCAGTCATAGCCAAATATACGAAGAGGGACCGTTCAGAAAATGGTTACTGTTAAAGAAAAATACATACAATATTTCTAGATCAGCTTACGAGTAGTAAAATATTTGCTAAATATTTTCTGATATATGTGTATTTTCCACATCTCCCTAAAATCCTATTTAAATGAGCAAAATACTGATAATTCAGGGCATCAGGAATACAATAGAAGCTGATTTACATTTCTGGCGATTCCCCAACCAACTTCTAAATATGTTACAGGTATTTTTCTAATAATTAAACTAACCCTGCAGTCCAATAATAAAATAAGATCGTCAAAAGAATACTAAGAAGCAATGTTAAGTAAAGTGTCAGGAATTAAGATATACGCAATCAAATGCCATTTTCTTTTGTTAGCCCTTCAAACTTAATATCATATCTTATTTGATAGGTTGTTGCATTTCCTAATATATTTTTCTTTTAGAGTTGTGATTAATATTATCTGCGCAACTTAGGTAAGTGGTTAATACAACAGAAACATCATATTAAAAGATGTAATACATATTACAACACAAAATATTTTACTTGCTGAATCTTTTATAATTTTAAAATCTTCTCTAATGCTTTTAGAGAAAATTACTATTCTGTTGTTCATACTCAGAGTTTCACCTTCACGTTCATTTAATAAAATATTTAACTAAAGCACATACCCTTAAACTTAACTCGTGTCAGCTTTACTCAAGTAGCGAGTTTCGACTCTACCGAAAACTTTTGAAATTATAATCAAGGTTATTCTTAAGTTAAGAATTTTAAGTAGGACTGTAAACATATCCAGCTATTCAGTCTGCAAATGCAGAGGCAGTTAGAAATGCAAGTTTCTAAAGATTTTTAGAAATATTTGTTTGGTGGAAAACTTAACTAACGTAGAACGACGTATTACAAACCTTGGAGAAAATACTCGTTTAGTTTTTTACAATTAATAAGGTACACATAACATAGCACAGTTTTGAGTAAAATAATTTTAATAACCATTAATGTTAATTTTAAATTACAATTGGCTTGCCTATATCTAATTTGGAGCCATATGTCTAAGTTCCTGGTTACTAGTCATGGATACATTACATTTAAAGAAATCGTCCATTTTTATATAAGAGACCTTAAGATTAAAAAAAAAAACTAGTCTCGGTCTCAGACAAATAATTTTACGTTAAAAAATATTTAAAACGTTACACGTCTTTCGACCTTCCATTCATCATCAGACCTAAAATAAATCAAGAAAAACCCTCATGAATGTTCCACTTTACCTTAAATCTAAACGAGCACTGTATGTTAAAATTAAAAACGACTACACATTTTACATATGAGACTAACACTGAATTAGGAAATATTTGAAGTATGAAACTTACACTTTTGTCGAACCATATAAATAAAAACTTAAAAATACAGAAATATATCTACCAAATTAAAACAATCAAAACTGAGCAATCATGTTAAAAATATTTTTCTCATTGGGATACCAACCCCAATCAGGAGAGCGAACTAACTACTACACCATCGCACCCGATATTGAAAAATTAAATATCAGATGTGGTTCGAAATTAAAAACTTCGTTAACACAATTAAGTATTGGACTTCTTTTTGCTTTCGCGATTTCCATTTTCTCTAATAAGTCTAGTTTTTTTACTTTTTTAGTTTTCAGACGTACTAAAATTGCGTCCGGAAACCAATAATATCCGAGTCCTTATATTTCTTCACATGATTAAGGTGTTCTTGGACTCCCGTTGAGATTTTTCTTCCCGATTGAACTACATAAATAGCAGATCATTCCCCACAACTCAAAAAATATCGGTTTTGTCCCTGATCTTAACTAAGTGTTTTTTTAATGTATTAAGAGTTTTGAACCCGATAGAGTTATTGTAGTTTTAAAAAAAAAATTGCAATTTGCATAGAAATGTTGCCAAAAAACGTCAAACTCCTATACTTTTTGACTGGAGATAAGACTCACTTAAAAAAGGAGAGAGACACAATTGCCAAACCTGCCTTTTGTCTCTATAACTCACCATTAAATTTAAATAAGTTCTGATCTAATACAGTTGATAGAAGTAACGTTAGATTGTTAACAACCATCTTAGGGAGAGTTGTTTTTTCTAATAGTCCCCTTAGCAAGTTAATACAATCAGTAGGTGTAACACTGGGAAACAAATTTTTTTAGCAAATTCAATTGAGTTTTTAGTGGAATATGGATTTTGAAAACCTGTAACTTCTTTTAACGTATTATTAAGCCACAGCATGGGGAATCAACAAAAGATACTACAGGTCGAATAGGGACACCCCCCTTATGTACTTTCGGTAGACTATATAGTAGGGGAGCTCTAGAATTCATCGGATACAATTTTTGTTTAGTGGTGTTAAGGTACTCTAAAGTAATTAGTGTTTGATCCAACATTTTTTTCACCTTGATAAAAAATGAAGCTGTAGAGTCTCTGTTGATGCATTGAAAATCTTCGGAATCCAGAAAGTTGAGCACATTTTCAATATAATCTGCTCTTTTTATGATTATTAAGCATGAACCATTGTCGGCCTTTTTTAAAACAAGGACGTTTGATTTTAATTTGTCCTTAAGTGTTTTGAGGCACGTCTTTTGATAGTTATGCACTTTTTTGTTATTGGAGGCAAGTGTTTAAGCTTCATTTTCGAGATGGTGTGTCGAAAGGATATGTAATATATTTTATATTTGTGGATATAATTTGTATTCCTCTAAACTGCCATTTCGTCTGGGGAGTAATTTGCCAAATTCTATAAATGGATTTAATAAGTTTTAGAAAAATCTACATTTGTACATTCATTTGTACTTCACGGTACCTTTATATGCGTTATTACGCCACGGCCGTTATCGTATCGCTACAGAAACTACTACCTATTCTTAACAGCTCGTCTCTAAATGCAGCATGATCTTCCCCGGGTTGTCACCCATCGAAGTAATAGCCACGAGCGTCAATTATTGAGATTGAGATCGAACCAACGCCACTCAGACCTTAAAAATTATTTACCAAACTGTCTATTTTAATATTTCTAATTTTATGGTAATAATGTAAATTTTTTATTTTTTCCGCTTTTTCTATGTTCCACATGTATTATGACATATAAAGTTGGTATTTATAAATGGACGTTATACTAAATATGTTGTTAAATATTGCATTTTAAAATACTGTCAGTAATACTGACATATAAATGAATGTTGATGGACAGTCTCATGATGCTTTGGTGATCCTGAAAGTATTTGAGTAGAACAAAATACTGATCATATGAAGGGGTAAGGAAGTCCTTCATGAGCAACAGAGCTAATTATTTTTTGATCCAACTTTTTTTTTATTTCTTGAGTTTCAAAATTGCACGGTACAATATAGAAGGAATGCATGCCTTTTATTTATTGTCTTTTTTTAATAGTTGGTTTTAAAATGTTTAAAACTAATAATTTTGGCCCTTAAAATATTTTTGTTAGAAATATCTGTACATTGAATAAATAAATTTACGTTACATTGGCACATAGATATTCTGTAATTCCGAAAATTGTTCGACAAAATTGTGATGATTTAAGATGAGAAATTTTATTACTTGGTCTACGAAAGGTATCGTTACCAAAGACAGAAACTTCATTACTAAATTTTGAGTCCAGTAATATAAAATGAATAAAAGAATAGAGAGATGTTAAAGTCAGCTACAGATATTTAAGGAATTAACAGAGTTACGTGTTTTATAATGATATTTAATATCTCCTTTAGTCCACGTAGTTCCTGTCAATTTTCATTGCAGCAGGTGAAGATCTAATTTGTGGGCGGCATGTGTTTTTATAAGAAGTTTTTATTTATCTGGTTCGACAACAGTGTGGGTTTCATACTTTAAATATTACCTAATTCAGTGTTAGTCTCATATGTAAAATGAGCAGTTCTTTTTTAATTTTAACCTACAGTGCTCATTTAGATTTAAGGTAAAGTGAAACATTTTTTATATTTTGTCATTGATAGTCATGAGGGTTTTTCCTGATTTATTTTAGGTCTGATGATGACCGGAAGGTCGAAACACGTGTAACATTTTAAATAATTTTTAACGTAAAATTATTTGTCTGAGACCAACACTAGTGTTTTTTCGTATTTTAAGTCTGACACATTGCCTTTCTGTTAATGAAGGTTTGCTTATGCAATCGGAGCTTAAATCGAAATAAAATTCTGCAATTTTAATTGCATTAGACAGAAGTCAACGGTCACCGAGCTCAGTTGCAATATTAGTCTTTATTCAAACTATTAAAGTATTTAATCAATCGGAAAATCATGGAAATAGCTGACAATAATATATTTTATATATTACTTCATTTATATACTTCTCTTTTATTTAACATATTTTAAAAATCCTATTATATAATAATCATATCAGAGATCATCCATCGCAGGTTCTAGAATAAAGGGAAACTTATGGGATTATAATCGGCACTTAAAAAGAGCAATAATATATTTTGAAACGGTCCGTAATGCTTCCGGGGAAAAATTATTTTTATACAAAAAGGATTTAGAATGTTCAAGACAATACAATAATATACAAGACATCCCATTTAGAAAACGGATGTTTCTAGCGGTTTAAGATAGAAGCGGCAACACCGCACATTTTAAAATATTTTAATTATATTTAATACATAAATTAAAATTAAATAATCTATTCATTAGTTCTCGAGATGCTTTTAATAGGCCACATATATATATATATATATATATATATATATATATATATATATATATATATATATATATATATATATATATATATATATATATATATATATATATATATATATATATATATATATATATATATATATATATATATATATATATATATATATATATATATATATATATATATATATATATATATATATATATATATATATATATATATATATATATATATATATATATATATATATATATATATATATATAAACCTGTTTGCTAGTTAACAGAATGAAGTCCCAGGATGGACATATTTTCAAAAGTTTTTAAATTCAGTTTTCGCTATCAATCTTTCAACTTTTAAAATTTTTAAATAAACAATGATGATTTGGTGTAACTAAATGTGTAACTTCTTCAGAGTATGTTTTTGTTTAAATATCAGACCCATATTGGTGAGTTCAAACGTATTACATTTTTTAGCTAGTTTCTAACTTTTTTTTAAATTATTTGTAGAAAAGCCCTGAGGAAGGGATAAATTCATCCTGAAAGCCTCACAAAACAATAAAGGGTTACACACCTTTATTTGGCCTTTTATTGACATACACTGCATCCACACTAACCTAAGGTTATCATTTTTCTTCTTAACTTCTTAATATATATATATATATATATATATATATATATATATATATATATATATATATATATATATATATATATATATATATATATAAATATATATATATATATGTTATATCACTCGACTTAAAATTCACTTTTTAAAAAATATTTTTATTTATAAAATCAAAATTAAACTAACAGTATAGAAGCTTAAAAACGAATCATAATTTTATTTACAATTTACACTATTTATATGAAAGACGAATGCTGCATCAGTGGGAACTTGCTTGCTGGGCAGATTCTGCTGACGAGGCGTCTCGGTACTCGCCGTCTCCTTGAGATAACCGACATCCGATACGGTGGGAACCAAGGGCATCGTACTTGAAGGTGACATTGCTCGTGAGAAAGGATATAACAACTCCCCCATTAAGATGAAAGTTGACGCGTGGTGACAACTTTCAGGTCCTCTGCTTATTGAGGTTGAGTTCAATCTCTTCACTTTCTTGAATCGGGTCGCCAAGGCGGATGCTCGGTCTCCTTCTGGGAATTATTCTTCTCCATTGTATAACGTTAGATCCTCTTTTAGGTGGAGAGGGTGGATTGTCATCGTTGCTAGTGGCTACTCCAATCTTGATGTTACGTGTTCGTCTTCGACATTTGCAAAAGATGTGTAAGAATCGTGAACCAACTTATGTGTTTTTTCACGAACGGCTGATTTACCAATTGATCCAGCTGATCGGCATACTGATTTAGCTTGTGCTGGGCTATGTTCAGGTCCTCTACATCTATTTGGTTTAGCTTCAGAGGCTTCAAATCTGGTAAGTGAATATTCTCTGGCATATGGTTACAGCAGTCAAAAGGGATGTTGACTGGGTGGTAATTGTAGGTTACGTTGTCGTAAACATCAACTGATTTCTGGGCACGAATTCTTGTACTCCCAACGAAGGCACTACACTCGGGTTGAAGTTTCATCAAAGTATTTGTGTTGATGATCTGAGTCTCTAAATCTCTGGATCCACATTTTATTGTGATGGGCAGAGGGTCTGCAACAGCTACCAACCATAAATTCTGGCTGATTTTTGAGTGTTATAGTCTTTGGCAAGAATGACTAAAACTTGGCATGTTCTGGGTAGATGATCAAGTCTCTTCAGAAGCTGAGCCTCGCAGACTGCATCAGTATCAATTGGGTATGGCAGGATGTTGGAACAGATGAACATACGGTTGCCTAGTGGTTTGCAGGACTTCATATTGCGGATGGTTGTATAAAGTAAAGAATCATCATTTCGCGCAATTAGTTTATTAGTTATTGACAAAATGTGATGAAGGCCTGTTCGATTATCCAGAATCGGTATAGGATATAAGTGATAGAGAGTGTATTTTTCAGGTTCGACTAAAGGTATTTCTAGTACAAAAATTATTCTAGTATCTAATTGATATGCCTTTAATTCTATTATGTCGAGGTATTGAGCTACACTTGAATAAAATATCGGCAAGGGAAGATTATTCTTTTGTAATGACTGCAATATATGCTTTAATGAGTCTACTAAATCGTATGGAGTGATGATTGAACTGTGCAAAATTTTTAAACGTGCAAATGTAACAGCGTTTATAGCATCGTTCAAAGTATTTTCGATAAATGAATAGCTTTCTGTTAGTGATTCGCACAAGTCTAGGATATCGAGTTGTGATTGATAAAATTTGAGATGATCGGAAATATCCATAATTGATTCGCGAATTTCTTTAATATCATTATTAAAGGTTTCCTCGTCAATTTGAAGTTTTTGAATGGTTTCGTTAAAGCTTTTGATAACAGAGGTAGTTACAGATATTTGATTTTTCAAAAGACTTTCTATTTGGTATTCATCGTGGGTTAACTTTTCGATGCACTCGTTGAAATATCCACCATCGGAAGCGTCAAGATTACCAGTTATTGATTTCCAAATGGTTCCAATACCATTAAGAATACCACGTTTTTCTCTAAAAATGTACTTTTTAGTGTCGGCCATTATTTCAGTGTACTTTTGGTTAACGGCGTTTGATATTTGTTTAAGGAGACTAACATGAGTTTGAACTTGCGGCTTAAAGGCTTTCATTCGCGGTACGTCTTCGTCTATAGTGTTTAATAAGCTTTCTAATATTTTGTCATTATTACTAATTGTTTCTTTGATTGGTCCGAGGTCTTTGTAAACAAGGAGGGTCCATTTATCATTTGAGATTTTTACGGTCGCTTCTTCATGAAAGAAAATTCCTAAGGTGTTGTTTATTGGTGTTAGAGTGTATTGGGACTGAGTGGCTGTTGAAAGTGCCAAGAACCTAGAAGAGAAAAATTACTCATAGTATGGTTTCAGTCTGTCAAAATTTATTTTAGATTTTTGTTTAGATTTGGGGTTTATCAGAATTGCTGAATTTTGTAAAATTTCGATTATTTCGAATGGACCGTTAAATTTATTTTGGCTTTTGTCCTTGATTTGCGATTCTTTAATGTATACCTTATCTCCTACATTATATTCATAGGGGTGAGCAGAAACATTTTGGTCGAAGCGCTCTTTGGCTTTTTCTTTTTGTTGACATGTTCTGGCTCGGGCTGTTTTATAAAGGTATTGCATGCGATTGTTTAGATCTTGCATATATTTGGAAATAAGACGTTTTTCATTATATAGGATTTCGGGTGGTCTAGATGAGGTGTGTCCAAAAATAAGTTCGTAAGGCGTGAAACCGTGCGTTTTGTTTTTGGTATTGTTATAACATATAGTTGCATAGGGAAGAACATTAAACGGGTGTTCGTCAGGGTTTTCAGTTTGATTAGCTCGTATCATTTCACTAAGTGTCGCGTGAAATCTCTCAACAGAGCCGTTTGATTGAGGGTGTCCTACGCTAGAGAAAGTTAGTTTGATATCGTAAAGCTCACAGAGGTCATTCATTAAGGTGTTTTTGAATTCTCGGCCATAGTCACAATGTATACGTAATGGAGTTCCATAATGTTGAAAAAATACAAGAAGTGTATTAACAACAGATTTTGCTGTCTTATCCTCTATAGGGTAAGCTTGTGTAAATTTTGTTAGTTCGTCACGTACTGTTAGGGCGTAATTTCGAGTTGGGTATTCAAATATGTCTATGTTTATTCTTTCAAAAGGTGTTTTGGGCGTTTCTGTTACGACTAGGGGACTGCTTAGATTTTTACGACAGATTTTTACTTTTTGGCAAGTTTCGCAACTTTTAATAAAGTTTTCTACGGCTTTTATTATGCCTGGCCAATTGTATTTTTCTTTTATGCGTCTTAACGTCTCGTTAATTCCGCGATGTAAGTTGGTTTTTCCGCGATGGTAATGATCTAAGATCTGAGGTATTTCGTCTTCATTAGGGGTTGTTGTGATGTTTTGGCAGATACTTAATTTTAAATTTTTGTCTGCAAAAATATACGAAAATATTTCAAGGATAGGAAGTTCGAGTGTGTTTTCAACGAAATAGGTACAAGAGATGTCAAGTTCGTCTTGACCGGTATAGAGAATGTAAAAGAGAAGTTGTGTGACAGTTTCTGGGTTAAACGGGAGAGGGATAATGAAATATTTACGATTTTTTGTTGATTTACTGGAGAAAATATTTATTTGTTTTGGATTAAATTCCATGTTTTCCTCGAAAATATCGTCAAGAATCTTATGATGTAGTTCTTCTAATTTATTTTGTCGAAAGAACGTTATAATATTTTTGTGTGACTTATCCAAGAGCTGGTCGTTGGTTGTTTCGATTTTAGAATAATCGATCAGGGATCTGGTTTCGTAAAGGCTTACGAATTTATTGTATTCTTCGGCTATTACATCGTCGTCATAGGTTTTAGGATAGGTTCTTCGGATTCTGTCTCATTCGATGCAAAAACAGATATTTTTGTTTGAAGCTTTGCGCATTCTTGGAAATGATTTACTTTTATTCGAGATAAAGCATCAGCGTTTTTATTAATTTTTCCCGGTTTATAAATTATTTCGTACTGATATTCTCCTAGTTTTAGCCGCCATCGTGCTAATCTACTACCTGGGTCTTTAATAGAAAGTAACCAAGTAAGGGGACGATGATCTGTGACTAGAATGAACTTTCTTCCAAATAAATATGGACGAAAATATTTCACGGCCCATACAATTGCAAGTAGTTCTCTCTCTATTGTCGAGTAATTGGTTTCGGCTTTACATAATGTTCTTGAGGCATAACCAATGGGTAAGTCTTTGCCAATGGGACCTTGGGAAAGTACAGCGCCTATCGCAAATGCGCTTGCATCCGTTGTTAGTAGGAAAGGCTCATCGAAATTTGGATAGATGAGAATTGGGTCAGAAGTCAGTAATTGTTTTAGTTCGTCGAAAGCTTGACGACAATCTGAGTCGAAATCAAATTTGATATCTTTTTTCAACAATCTGGTAAGGGGCTTTGATATTTTCGCAAAGTTTGGAATAAACCTACGATAATAACCAGCTAAACCCAGAAAGGATTTTATGTCTTTTGAATTTTTTGGTTCTGGAAATTTCTGTATACAATCGATTTTAGTGGGATTAGGTTTAACTCCGTCCTGAGTGATTAGGTGACCAAGGTATGCTACCTCTTTTCTCAGGAACTCACATTTGTCAGGTTGTATTTTGAGGTTTGCTTTTCGAAGACGTTTAAAAACTTCGCGTAAGCGTGTTATGTGGTCATGAATTGTGGGTGAATACACAATGATGTCGTCCATATAGACGAGACAACGTTCATTGAGAATGCCTAGAAGGATGTTGTCCATTACTCTCTGGAAAGTGGACGGGGCGTTTTTAAGACCAAAGGGCATTCTTATAAATTCGTAGTGTCCGTTCTCGACAGAGAAAGCAGTTTTTGGAATATCTTTAGGGTCTATCTCGATCTGGTGAAATCCTGAAGCCAGATCCAGGGTTGTAAAATACTGGCACTTGCCGAACTGATCCAAAAGATCAGAAATATTGGGAAGCGGGTACGTATCAACTACCGTGGATTCATTCAATTTACGATAATCTATGACTACTCTCCATTTTTGTTTGCCTGAGGAATCAAGTTTCTTGGGGACGACCCAAACTGGAGATGACCAAGGTGAAATAGAGGGTTTTATGATTCCTTGTTCTAACATTTTATTAACCTGAGTTTTTACCTCTTCTTTGTGAATATGATTTGGTGAAAACAGGCTTTGCACCATTGGTGTCAATTTGGTGTTTAATTTCATTGGTAAAGGTAAGATTGTCACCTTCGAGGTAAAATATGTCCTCGAAATCTACGCAAAGATTGGTAATTATTTCTTTTTCTTCTTCGTTAAGATGCTCTAAACGAAGTTGGGACTTAATGTTGGGAATGCGGTTAGGAGATAGTTGTTTATCAGATAAATTGTAATTGAGTAGAGAATGAGAAGAAAAAGGTTCGATTTCGATATCTGAAAAATTAATGGTTTTTGGGATGGCGTTTGCATTAACTACAGAAGTTAGAAATTCGCCTTTTTCATTGACATGGACAATTGCGTTTGGGATATGAACTTTTTCGATTTCTTGCCTAGATAGGATAGCATCGGTGTTGACTAAATCACAACGTAATTTAAAAATTTGTTCGGTCCTACCTTCAATCTTAATTTCGTTAGAGTAGTTTACGTTAGTTATTTTATTATTTTGTTCGAGGTTTTCTTCTGCCTTAAACAGTGGTAAAGTTTTAAAATTTGTAACAAGTTGTTTATTTTTTAAGTCGATGGTGCATTCATAGTGTTCTAAAAAGTCGAGTCCTAGAATACCATCGAAATCAATATCTAAATCGTATATGTAAACTTTATGTGGGTTTCCGGCTTGAAAAGGAACTAGGGTTGATTTGGTGATAAGAAGTTTTTGGTCTGTGATGCCTTGAATCGTAACGTTTTCGGGAAAACGTTGGGGAAATTGTTTTACTGTGTTTTCTTTAAATATCGTAATTCCTGCTCCGGAATCTATAAGTAGTTTAAAAGTGTTAGATGCGTCTTTTATGTAATATAGATTTTTCGGGTTAACAGCAAGAAGGGGATTTAAAGAAAATGTTGTTCTGGGAAGTTCAATGACGGGTTCATGTCCAAATTCAGGGTTTGTATTTGATTTTGGATTTCCGTCACGGCATTGGTATTTGAAATTGTTCGAATAGGAGGATGGTTTTGATTCGAAGTGGGAAGAAAATCCTGATATTCATCGTAATTCGTTTTATCTTGTTGATCAATATTTTCAACATTTTGATATTCGTAATCGGGGTTATCTTCATACATTCCTGCGTATTGGTTACAATACTCGTCATATTGGGGTTCGGAATAGTTATTGTTGGAATATTGGTCATTGTCGAAATTGACAACATGAGCACGATTATTTTGTATTACTGAAGGACGTTGAAAATTGTTAAATGGTGTTTGACGTTGGAAATTGTTTTGGTTTGATTGGTTATGGGGTGTGTACTGCGGTCTTGGCTGACCGTTGTTTGGTCTATTCGACTGAAAGGAGGTGCTTGATTGAAAAGAATTTGATTGTTGATTGGTATTAGGCCTTTGGAAATTGCCAAAATTCTGGGAAGTATAACCATTAGGACGTTGTTGCGATCTACATTCATTTGCTAAGTGACCATTGCGACCACAGCTATGACATTTAAGAGATTGTACATTAGGTCTTTTATTAGTTTGAAAAATAGGTCTAGCAGGCGGATTGGGTCTAGAAGATTTTTGGGATTCGAAATATGATAGTTGGAGCTCGCGTCTGATGCGAATTTGTGCTTCCAAAAGATTAGGTGGATTTCCTGCACGTATTATATGACCAATTCGGGGTTCCAGGCCAGTAAGTAGGCTATTTAGAGACATGGATTCGATTAATGTTATTTGGGCTGCCTTTTGACTGGGTGCGAGTATGGATTTTTGTATGTTGGCATGCATTTTGGCATTTAGGACTTGAAGTCTGTTAAGGAAAGTCAAAGTAGATTCGTTTGGCAGTTGTCTCATTCTTTGTAAGTCCTGAATAAGAGAAGATAGATCTCGCGTATCTCCGAAGTGAGAATTAAGTAATTGCTTTATCTCTAGAAAAGAAAGGGGATTTCGGGAACTTATCAGCTGCCCTGCTCTCCCTCGCAACCTATTTTTTATGTGAATCACTAAAAGATCTTTTTGGTTACCCGTAGACATATAATATGCACATTCGCAGGCATTTAGGAAGGTTTGTAAAATTATTTGATCGCCTTCGAATTCGGGGATAATAGAAAAAATCTCAGAAAGTTTATAAGGTTCGATTACTGCTACCGCTGCTCCTGCAGTTATTCTTTCATTTTCCGTCATATTTGCTCAATATATCAACACAATAAACACTAGCACAATATAATATGAAAAGGATATAAAACACAAAATATTTTACGAAATTTTATGTTGATAGACAGTACGTAAAGTAGTATGCCAACCAACGTAAAATAAACAGTTGTTATTAACTAGTTAGTGTGATTAAATTAAAACTGTGTAATATTTCTTGTTTTAATAAAAATACAAATGTAATCTGGAGATCAGTTAGCAGAATAACTGGTCAAAATAAGTCCAAAAATATTTTAAAATTAATCAATTAACAGAATAACTGATTAGACACAAATTATACGTTGTTACACTTAGAAATACAGAAATCAATTAGCAGAATAATTGATTAGCTTATCGAAAAATCAATTAACAGAATAATTGATTATTTTACTAATTAATAAAATGTAAGATCGATTTTGAAAAGTCGAACAGGTATTTAATTAAATATTATTTTTAAAATAAACGTGATGATTCGTTACTTACAAACAGAGTAGAAACATCGCTCGTCGTGTTCTTAGCAGTTAGTTCTACCAGGGGCTTCACTATGTGTTCCTTCCGTAGATGCGTGTTCTGCCAAGTTGATGACGTCACAATGCACAAAATGGGGCTTCTTTGTTCTTCTGGATGAAGGATTGGGATCCACCGTTGCCAGTTAGAGTTCTCTTGTTCTGCCAACGTTGCCAGATCCTACCACGACTGCGCCAATTTGTTATATCACTCGACTTAAAATTCACTTTTTAAAAAATATTTTTATTTACAAAATCAAAATTAAACTAACAGTATAGAAGCTTAAAAACGAATCATAATTTTATTTACAATTTACACTATTTATATGAAAGACGAATGCTGCGTCAGTGGGAACTTGCTTGCTGGGCAGATTCTGCTGACGAGGCGTCTCGGTACTCGCCGTCTCCTTGAGATAACCGACATCCGATACGGTGGGAACCAAGGGCATCGTACTTGAAGGTGACATTGCTCGTGAGAAAGGATATAACATATATATATATATATATATATATATATATATATATATATATATATATATATATATAAATATATATATAGATATATATATATATATATATATATATATATATATATATATATATATATAGGGGGGTGCAGTTTATGTATATAAAAGGCCAAATAAAAATGTGTAATTCTTTATTGTTTTGTCAGGCTTACGTACTACGTATTATATTTTTTAGTTAGTTTCTAACTTGGTTCTTTTTTTAAATTATTTGTAGAAAAGTCCTGAGGAAGGGATAAATTGATCCCGAAAGCCTGACAAAACAATAAACGGTTCCACACCTTTATTAGGCCTTTTATATACATAAACTGCATCCCCACCTACCTATGGTTTTCATAATATATATATATGCTATATTGCTTACCCTTACTGCTTTTAAAAAAATAAATTTCCCTTTTTCCCTAATACGTCCGAGTTTTGAAGAAATATGACGTTGTGTTTTAATATATAAATTTCAGTATTTCATACCTAATAAACATCATAATACCGATCCCTTCAAGAAACCCACATCGCCTGTTTTTATTACCGCTCTCCGAAACTCTCTGAGTACGACAGTACGTAAAAAAACAAATTTCTAAAGGTCCCCTAATATTCCAATAAAAAGAATTTTCTTATGAATCCTCGAATAAACACAGCGAGATCCTCTATAACAATAGCATGAGTTTTTATCACCGTCAGCTTTTTTGAGAAGGAGCATTGTAAACAGTTCGGAAAGCAGTAGTATTATTAAACGTAATGATTTTCAAATTGAAACTGGTTTGCTTCACAGAGATTTCTGGTATGATTAATTAAACTGGTGATGAAATTACTTTAACTTTTTTCACATATTTATTCTGCAATTATTATACATACGAAAAGTAAAATAAGCGAAGATATATATTTATTACAAAAGAACAATAAATTTAAATGTGTTTAAATTCAATTGAGATAGCCGACACTTGAAGAAAATCCATTATACACTGAATAAGACGTCTATAACTTTAAGTTCCACTATATTACATTAAACCATGACAATTGTTTCGACACGCGGTGTCTTCTTCGGATGAAATTTACAGTTTAAGTTTCTCTTAAAGTAAGGTATTTATATATACATCTTTTAAAAACAAGACACCAGAAATATCGCAATTTACAAGTAATAAAACTAATAAAGGTTTAACAATGGGGAGTTATGCAAACTACCTGATCGTTTAGTAATACCCCAGAAATTTTAAATTTATATATTTCCATACTTTCTAGAAAATTGAGTTTCTTGATTTAATTTCAGAATGAAGAATTTTAAAATTATCATCAAATGTGTGTGATTCGTTTAGTAGATGAGTTGCGTAATGTGAATTATTTTCATTTTTATGTAACTAGTTTTTTGTTCTTATATTGTTTGTTGAAAACATCTGCCGGTTTAGTTTCGTGTCCTAAAATGTATATTGGTCAAACCGGCAGATGTTTTGAAGAAAGAGTAAAAGTACATAAAACTAGTTTAAAGTTAAATAATTCACATTGCACAACTGTCCTACTAAACGAATCACACACATTTGATAACAATTTTAAAATTCTTCATTGTAAATTAAAATAAAAGAAACTCAGTTTTCTAGAAAGTATGGAAATAAATAAAATTAAAACACCTGGAGTACCTATTACTAACCGATCAAGCAGATTTGCATAATTTCCCATTGTTAAACCTTTATAGTTTTATTACTTGTAAATTCCGATATTTATATGTATATATATATATATATATATATATATATATATATATATATATATATATATATATATATATATATATATATATATATATATATATATATATATATATATATATATATATATATATATATATATAATATATATATACCTCATTTTAAGAGTTATAGACGTTTTATTTAGTGTCAAATATGTTTTTTTACTTACTTGAACATTTTTAATTTTTTTATATTCTAAAGACTAACCCCCAGACTCGCTAAAAAAGTTTACCTCTAATTGCTTAAGCAGTTAGAATGGTCCGTCGCCATTTCTTGGCAAGTTTATGTCACTGTCATATTTTATGATATTTTGTGATATTTAATTTTTTTTACTAAATGAATATACTCAAATATACGCGGAATTTATTTTTATTTTTTTTCTCCTACAGTTAACCCTATAGGTGATAACCCATTCTGTACATTGGTAACTCAAAATCCAACGCTTATGAGAACAACCTCTTAAAATTATATATAGTTACTTTACCATCAAATTTCTAAAACTCACTTTTGATATAATTTGAGATGGAATTAAATCCTTTGCGAATAAATCGTAAAATCGACTTGTTTGTAAATGTTTTTATGTGTGAGCCCACACAAATCTAAAAAAAATTCGGCATTACTTTTAATAACGCTTTTTACTCTGGTTCTGGAAAGATACAAAAACAGCTTACAGAAAAATATCTTATTAAAAAACGTATCAATAGATGCTTCCAACCCAGAGTTCTCTAAGTTTTCAGATTAAAACAGTGCTCTTACGTTTGCGGATCGACTTAATTTTCCAGGTGAATGCTCGCAAATTTCACGGGATCCAAACGGAGTCGATGCCCTTAAGGCAGCAAGGCCGTTGAAACAGATTTAAATGGGGATTTTTCCCCGCTTCTTATTTTACGTATGTTATTATAACTTACATTCGCCAGGATAAATGCGTTTTAGAAAGCTGCTTTCGTATTTTATTTCCACAAAAAAGGAGATAATATTTAATGTGTTTTTATAACATGTTTTTTGAAAAACCAAATAATGTGATGACGGTTTTATAATATGCAAATCAATTAAAAATATTGGAAACATTATTGCTTTTTTTATGAAATATCACTTTTAAGTCAAGAGATTGATAATTTGCTTGTTATACGTATTCAGTTCAAATTTCACGTTGTGTCTATTGCTCATTTGTATTAAGTAATGGGAATAGAGCTACCGCAATTAGACCCATTAGAACCCTTTTAACTCTTCTCTAGGAATATCCCTCATTCTATACTCTCAAAAAACTTTTTTATGCAAGATATGTAATATATCAGTTGATAATAATGTCTATATCTAAAGATGCTAGGTTCTGACTTCTCTCAAGGTAGTCGAGTCGTAGCCGCTGAAGTATTCCAGATGGTTCTCGAGGTTAAAAGTATGATTAACAGCCTCTCAAGAAGTTTTTTAATGACTCATATTTCAATACGATATAGCATAAAGTGTGTACATGAGTTAGCACCTACTCGCAAGATCAGGTAGTGTGACGCAGTAGCGCGCGCTGGTTATCGGCACTTCGAGCGACTGCTGACTGCGTCTAATCAATTAAACTCAAGTCTGTTTGTTTTCTTTAATTATACATAATAATTTGTCTTTAATTATTGATATTAAACTTATGCGAGGTGCTGCTCGCCACGTTCCAAACCTATGCGATCTGACCACTTTCTCACGTTTTTTTTGTACTATAAACAAATTTGGTGCTAATTTTCAATTTTAACGAAGCATTTGTAGTGGTGCATATAGTAATTAACATACTTCAAAGCGCCACGTCATCAGGTGTCCCACTACCTGATTTTATGAGTGGGTACTGGCTCATGTATGTATATCCTTAATACCATATCATATTAAAATATGAACCATTACAAAACTGTAGTTTTTTGTCACGAGCTCTTGGGCTATAAAATATAGTTTTGTTTGAGCGCCTTGTAGCCGGCAGTAATCACTAGCCGTTTGGGCGCTCTGCGTTCACAAATTCTTGAGTACGATATAGTGTAGAATAAAGATTAAATCGCTGTTTTCATTGTAATAGATCACAAAAGAAAAGAAACCTTTCTCGTTACTTCAGAAAGGTGTTTGAATTGACTTTATTTCTAAAATCTGTCAACGACACTAATAAAAATTTTTAATTGCCAAACATTTCAATCCGTATGGTGACATACCTAATATGTCAATGTGATAACGGAGTGGCCAATGCAGAGCGGATATTTTGGGGGGGGGGGCAAACATGTAAACAAGTAATAAGATTTTAAGTATTTTATCAAGAAAACCTAGTACAATTTTAGCTCTTTAATTATAAAAACCATGTTACAATATCATCCTATGTTGTCCCATTTTTGAGAATCTTTCTGCTATTTCTTCTAGTTTTAATATGATGTCGTAATAAATTAAAAGTAACGCCAAGCCAGTGAATCTTTATTCCTACTTTGTTGTTCACAGTCAAATTTTAACACGTCGCAAGGAGCAGAATATCTTAAATAAATTATGAATACCAGGGTACACAGTCTTATCGCGACACTTAAAAGTTTCAAGAGCAGAAGATGAAAGACACCCACTAAACACAAAAATCTATTGATATAAAAGCTAAAAGATTAAAATTAATTTGTTGAAATTAAGACAAAGCTGTCTACACACGGCAAATAAATATCGGAATCAACGTGGCCATGTGGAGTATTAATTTGTTATATTTATAGCTGCATTTTTAAAGTCTATTTTCGGATTCTTCTTTTTTAATTTATATATATATGAACTTTATCCATATTATCTAGTATTCTTATATATAATTTATAATATGGTCGGAGTAACTAGTAAAATAAATCAGAATAAACGCCCGATATATTTTTGTTTTGTATTTTACTGAAGTTTTAAGGAAGAATGTTCTCTCATTTACAGACCCTTCTGTGGATCCGTCTCTGCATAACCTATAGCAACCAAGGTAAAATTCGCCATAACCCAGTTTGAGGAAAGTACTTTTTTTAATTAAATACTATATGAATCCATTACCTTAAATTGAACATAGTTTAGCAGGAAAACAATGCTAAAATTCGGCGGCAGCCGGATGTACATTTTTTTCTGACATTGTTAGGTAAGACTCTTCGGTGGATAATCCTAACAAATTTGCAGTTATTAGTTTCAACTACTACTACAACCGCTTATTGATCAAAATCCTAAACTATTGATAAAAATCCAAAAATATTTAAATTGGTCTAAGTTGAATTAAATTCAACATCCTACTGTTATCGACTTTAGTTAAATTTGGCATGCCCTAACATTACAAGCATGTAAAGCTTTTCTTAAAGTTAAGCACTTTAAATTCACGACTTCGTAACTCATTATTATCGGTGTTTGCGAGGTTGCACGTAACATTATTTAATGTACGAAAGTCGACAGTTCTGAAGATGCTGCAAGAAATAGAACAAATCTTAGTATTTGATAATAATTTGCAAGTACTGCTCAGACATCTTCTAAATCATCATTTCTGTTTTATATTTATTCAGGGTTTATGTACTGTGTTGTCAATAGTTTGACACCATATTATATAAAAATGCCTAACCATGAGGTATGACAGGCAGTACAAATACAATTTCTAAATTGTTTACTGTTAGGTAAATACCAAATTTATTTTTGAAAGAGCTAATATACCCATAAGTTTTTCTTTATTCTACTTTCTTTATTATTTATTAATTATAATTGTATAATATATTTTTCAACATATTTGGCACAACCAATAACTAGAATTGAGTTATTATATAATGGATCACATATAAGAATAAGGAATCTAATAGAAAGAGAATTGGGAGTCTGCAAGCCACAGTTTCCTGTGGTTGCATATGATACCAGGAACAATATTCCCATAAATGTCAACGAAGACGTCTCAACACTTGCAGAGCATATAAGTGAAGAGGAATTTGATCTGATTGCCCAAGATGGTGTTCCAGATGTTGGATGTAATAATCTTGGAATAGGAATTGGGTATAGAAGACAATTAACAGATAATTACTTTAAACATTTTTATTTTTTACTTATGAATAATAAATATTTTAATAGTATATGTTATGTTAAAATAAATGGGCTAACAAATAGTTTTTTGATCTGTTAACAAATAAAAAAAATATCGAAAATATGAGCACGTTTATTTTTAATTTGAATGGAAACAGGTAACAAATCTTTGATTTGTTATGATTATTTAACTTTTGCAGGTAAATTATATTGTTAATTGAGTGTAAATTGTAGCCTACTTAAGATGAAAAAAATATAAAAAACAGTAAAAACTTAACAAATATGGACATAACAAAATTATATAGGTATTAAACAATTATGACTTCTTTAATGAGTCTATTTAAAGTTGCAGAAGTTCCAATTTTAGCATGCGCTCGTAGAATATGATTTTCTTCAAAATCTTCCATTTGCCTGCTGACATTGTCTTGCTCTTTTCTGCCTCAGATTTTGGAATATCCTGCTTTTTGATATTAAAACTTTTTTTAATTCCTATATATATATATATATATATATATATATATATATATATATATATAATTAACTTCACCTAACAGTTACCTGTTAGCATTATTTTGGAATTACCAAATTCCAAAATTTTTAAAATCCAACAATATAGTTTGTGTTTATTTTTACTAACTTTTGTAATTTAATTTGGAAATTTAAATGTAATCTTATAAACGAAATTAGTCCTTTACATTTGTGTAGTATTTCAAAAATTTTTTTTGGGATTTTTTACCTTTTTCTTTATTTTTTTCTCACAAGGAAAACTACGGCATGGTGACTCAATCTACTTTGTTTTAGGTTACCTAGATTTCTTGCATATAAAGTACCGTATTCAATACTATCATATTATTGACTTTCCAAGAGTTCTTGTAAAAGTCACTTTTCTAAGATAGTATGCAGCACTAATACTATTTAATATTTAATTTAGTTATGTTTAAATTTGCGCACAAAAATTGGTAGTACTATACCACATTTTATACATAAACAGCAAGTCTATATAAATTTTCTTTGTCCCTACTTCTGTATTCTTACAGTTAAATCAAACAACAATGTCTTTCTTTCAGCGTTTATTCAGGTAATGCTATACAAAATCATTTTCATAGCTTATCTTGTCGAGATTACATAAATTACATAAAGTTGAAAATCCGAAATAAATATCAGCATCTAATAGATAGATATACCTAAAAATTCTAAATTAATTTCCCTAGTTACAAAAAACCTCTCAAACCAAGTATCCCATCCAAGAATTGTGTTTTAATACTAAGAAAACTTTTAATTCACAGCAACTTTCCTAAAGTTATTGCAGAGGGCTTAATAGATTTACTCCAAGTAATATGAAACCTAAACTTCATTCTATTTAATAAACAGTTTTTCAGACAAAAGGAATATTTTGCAATGGGTTCTTGCCGCTCATCATTTTTAGGTCAGCCTTTCATAAAAACGAAAAAAAATGATGAGCACTGCCTACATAACAGCCAACTAAAGATACATTGACGTTATTTACGTTTTAAAAAGGGAGATGTCGAATATTTACCGATTTTCTTAATTATACAAACCAGTTACATTCCAAGATTTTCTTTACTTTAGAGAAAGTATCTGAAGGAAGGCTGTTATTTTTGGATCTGAGACGCACTGACAAAAATGATGAATTTGATATAATTAGGAACCTTAGGTCAACTGATGATGTAATTCAATTTAATTCCAATTCTCCTTATTCGCACAAGGATCTGCCTTTAATTAATTATTTTGTAGGTGGTTTAACTTACCCTAAATTTTGATGCTTTTAAGAAAAAATTAAATATAATTAAACAACCGGATATTAATAATGATTTTCCAGTAAATACAATAAACCAAATATATTTCTAAACAAATAGAAAATCTTACTATATAATATATTCTACAGTTGAAATACAAAAAAAAATTACCACTCATTAATATTTTTTTCTAATTATCGTTCAATGATGTCTTTACTGCATTCGTTACACTCTAATCAATGTGACACAGTTTTTTTACCCAATCAAATCGTAGATTGTCAAATAGAGTACTCGACACAATTTAAAAAAATGTAAAAACTGATCTTTCCATCACTAAAGGTGGGTTGATGTAGCAAATTTTAGTTTTCTCTTTATTTATAATAAAAAAGTAATCGAAATGTTTATTCTTAATAACTAAAGTTATTGATAATACTGAGTTTTGCTACATGAATCAAGCTTTAGTCTGTTTTGCGAACCATTTGCTTGCTTTTGGACATCTTGGTTTTTAAGGGTAATAAACTAGATATACTAAAAACGTTGAAAATCGCTTGAGCTAATCCTCACCTGTGTTTGCTTTTAGGCTCCATGTAATTTCTAATAACCTGAAATAATGTTATTTCTTAATGTCAAACCTCTGTGAGGTGTCTATTTTTGTTGTGTTTCTATTTGCCTTATTGCCTAGACAGAAAAATTTTCGGGGAGGGCAGAAGTCTAAATTATATTGTTAATTGAGTGTAAATTGTAGAATAGATTACAAAGTGGGGTTTCTAGAGCATTTCTTAAGATGAAAAAAATATAAAAAATTGCTAGTAAAAACAAGTGCCTTAAAAACAAGTAGGATAAACTAGCGAGGCACGTGCGTCGCTTCGTTGGCCTACACCCACAAATAGCTACAGCTAGTAATAAACCGATCAAATTAAAATTAATAGGAGAACACTCCAATCCCAAGAACAATGATTTCTTGAAATTAAAATTGTTTTATTTTGTCATATTATTGTTAAAATGTATACTATAGAACAAAGTTTAATAATGTAAAATAGAAACGGTTAAAAAACCTGATTTTATTTTATTTACGGTCTTCAGTAATTCACAAACTCAAAATTCACCCATATATTTTCTTATGTCCGTCGTGTTTGTATCATAAAGTATAATTTTCATATTCATTTGAAATGCGCCTGGTTGGACAGCCTGCTCCTCTGCACCCCCCCCCCTCTGGCGACACCAGTTGACAAAGATGGTATGTTTTCGTCTTTATTGTTAGAGAACCATATTAATAAGCAGTGATGGTATGCTTTCCAAATAGTTTTTTATTTAAGCTGTTTTAAAATTTAAAAATATAGTATTTTGAAACAGGGAGTTTTAGATTGCAAATACCCAGTAAACACAATTCCAATTGGCCGACTTTCGACTGCCCGTGCGCTCTACCACTGATCCACGCCAACTTATTTAAAAATCGGTTTTTGCGCATATGACGTAACGTCAGTGGCAGTTTTACTATTAACTCTGATTTTACTAAGATCCTCTGATAATAAGTTATTTTGTTACTTTATATATCTTAGATGACATAAATAGGTCGTAGTTGGGCTCAACCTCTCTTTTTTTTATTATTGTCTGTAATTTTAAGTTATCTGTATTTTTTTGTCTTAAAGTAAAGTTTTTAAGCATTTCCTTTTTTCCATGGGCATTTGTTTTTGTTGTTCATAGGTCCGTTGATGCTCGAAAACTGCGAAACCTGCAACCACCTAAAGGAAACAAATTACAATGGACTTGGAATTTGATTCAACTTACATTATTAAGTATGTTTGTGACTGTAGACAAATACTTTGATATTTAGGGTGAAACTAGCCAATTTATAATATAGCTCTAATAGCATTTATCTAGCGTATGTGTAGATTCTGATAATTTTGCCTGTTCACATCTTGTAAATATTTGTAAAGTGACTTTTTTAATATGCTACTGCTGCATTATTTTTTCAGTTAATGATAACTTAGAAAGCACTTTTTTCATTTAACGTCCAAATGTTTTTTGGTTTCTTGTTCAGGAAGCTTTAAAAATCTACCATTTAGTTTTTGAAAGTTTATTCTAGATAAATCATAGGGGGAAAAGCGAGAGACATTCGTCACTATATATCTGCTATACCATATATCTACTCCCCGCATAATGGTGCCAGTACATACTTTACCAAAATACCTCGGTCTACAGCCGGAAACCCCCGGATCCCCAATAGATGCCGCTAAGTGTATGTAGTACTGTTCCAGTCTGATTGACGTTTCGTTTTTGAATTTAACATTTTAATACTAGCTCCTTTAAATGCCTCCACAGATAAAAATCCAAAGGAGTCAAGTCACGGGATCTTGGTGGCCATGGTACTGGTCCACCACGGCCAATTCATCGAAGCCCGTATGTTTGCGAGAGGTAGTTTCTAACATCAACAGTACAGGACACATGATTCAGTCTATGTAGCAGAATAATTTCATTTTCAATAATACCAGCCCAAATGTTTACAGAAAACTCATACTGAGAGTTTGCTACCCTTAGTAAATGGGGATTTTCCTCGACCCAATTATACAAGTGATGGGAATTTATTATTCCCTTTCTTGTAAATGCTCCTTTGTCTGTAAAAAGACATGACCAGAGAGATATTGGTCGTTTCTAATTTATTTAAAAACTACTGAGAAAATTTTTGTCTAGGCCCATAAACTCTTGGTAAAAGTTCTTGAACTCGTGTGTGTTGGTATGGTTTTAATTCTTGCTCTTTCAAGATTCTGTGTACAGATGATGCTAAAATATTTCTTATTGCCGACTAATATCAAGCTTGACCTAATAAAAATTAATTAAACCGCATTTTTCTCATAAAAGAGTTCGAAATCGACAAAATATTAAATATTAAGAGATAACTTTTAACAGGCACTAAACAACCTATATAACTAAGCTAAAAAAACGATAAAAAAGTTAGTGGCGAACATCGTTTTTTTTTTGATAAATTTACTGCAGCGCGCAGCGCCAGCCCATGCGCATGGTGATTTCTAGCTGTAGACCAATACTGCCCTCATAAGCAGAAGTGCAGTATCTACTAATTTGATAATTTTGAAATAATGACATGAACATGAATAAATGAGATTTCAGAATTATAGACCTTGGTAACTGTTCTTTTTTGTATTGTTGTTGCTGTTTTAGTCAGTTAGAGGTAATAAAACAGTTTTTTTAAAACTAAATATTTATAATTACAAAAATATGAACATTAAATGTAGATGCCGCGTTTTTGTTTTTGTTCAGTTAACTATTAACAGAATATTAAAAAGAGATAATAATGCAGTATCTACATACCTAGGAAAATAAAAATACATATTAAATGAGTAAAACCATAAATGCGAACAATTTTTGCTTAAAAACTATCAACGAGATCGACGTTTCGGTTGTCTTTTCTTTGCTGAGGTTTCTGCAGTCACCTCAGGTAGTGATATCCTGTCATTTTTTTAAAACGTTTTGATTTTTGTCTCTTTGCTGCGGTTTCGTCGGTCGGCTCAGGTAGATTTCTCCAGAATGGTTTTTTTGTTTTGGGAATCCCTCCGGTTTGACTTTTTTAATGGGAAACGGCATACCACCTCTTTTCATAGCAGATTCTTTTAAGAAATTTAGTTCTTTGTATTCTTCAGTATCCTCATATGTCGTTTTATATTTTAGGGTATAATTTTCTCTGACAGCTTTTAAACAAACTATATCAGCAAGATGTGGACATTACTTTGACAGTAACATGGCCATTATTAGCTGCTGGAACCGCTATGGAAAAGTCGTTGAAATCATAAACTTTAGCTATTTTTTTCAAAGAGTGTACTATCTCATGGTGAAAGCTGTCAGCACTCATAAACGAGTGTATAATGTATAATAATAATTTATTATAATTTCTTTTGAGGATATAATATCAGAATTTATAATAAAGACGAGAAAGCTTAAGAGGCACCAGTTTTTGTTCTGGCTACTGCAGTTGTCCAGCCAAATTTCTAGCGTTTCATTATCACGCTGATTGATTAAAAAGGCATAAAATGTGCTAATCAGTTGTTCTGTACAACGACCTGCGATTCCTTCGTGCCAAATGGTTGCAAATGGTGGAGTTTTCGATTTTTCTCCCACTGGCACAAAGCATTCGTTGTAAACTATTAATCGTTTGGTAAAGATTACTTCTTTAAAGGTATCCACACGAGGAAGTATGATCACCTTCTCGAGGTTAGCGGAAAAGTGTACTGTTTACCTAATTACACTGGCTATAACGAGCACTCACGAACACTATTTACGTTTTCTCAGAACTAATAATTTGGATTTAGTGATTTTTGCCAGAACGCCAACGAAATGTTTACAAAACGATACTGACAAATGACGTTGACATCATTGAAGTGCAGCAACTGCGCATAATGTGCGACCGTTTGTCTTAACGTTCAAAGCTCAAAAGCGGCATCTGCACATCTATATATATTAATATATATATATGCTATATATATATATATATATATATATATATATACATATATATATATATATATATATATATATATATATATATATATATATATTTATATACAGTTCATTTTGCAGTTTTCCGCAATATGTACATCTTCATTACAGAGATATTAATGTTGCTAATTTTACTTAACTTGTTTATATGGCAGTCAGTTCTCTCTGCAAATCTATCCTGATACTACGCAACAATCTACTTATGCAGGATTTAGGTCATGATATACAAGTCAGCCCACACGTTGTGGTAACTGCAGCCGAATAATGATTTGAAATCTCGCACATTACAACAGACAATTGTATGTTCAATACAGAGGCAAAATATGGGACATTCTCTAAATTTTAAAAGCCATATATATGAACAAAAAACTAGTTTTTAAAATGTTTTACACAAGTTAACGTTTCAACGATACTTAAATACGAATTCTGCAAAATATAGATCCAACTTCTAGTAGTTTGATCATATTTAATCTTATGAAAATTATAGCATTTAAACCGAAGTGGTTGCACGTTTTGATTACTGAAAACGAAATAATTTAGGGTAATATAATATTTAACAATGGATCCTGTAAGACGAAAAAATTTTGATATATTATATAGGATATTTTCTTTTAAATGTTTTAGATCTATTTTAATATTGCAAGTCAAATGGCGTTATCAAGGTGAGAAAATAATTTAAGCAGGGGAATTCCTTTTTTATCTTAGGTAAAAATATACATATTCAGAAACTCGAGATCTGAACAAATAATTGTATTTATTATCAAAGCGATTATACGTACAATTAAATTCAACCTCAGTTAAAACAAAGTTGATAGCCAAAGTAAACTAAAGCGATGAATCAAGTTTGAATTACAAAATTTATTTTGCTATTTTATGAATGAAGTTTTTCTGAACTATATTCATATGAAATATGACAACAAGAGACATGGAAAAGCAAATTAATAAAATCACCAATGTGCTAGTGTGCGATTTTTTTTTTATTCAGAAAAAATCAGTTTATTATTTATGTTTTATCTCAAATTGATTGTTAGTCTTTTTATTGATGATATTTGTGATGTAATATAGTGAAGCACTCTCAACCTTAACTTAACAGCTAGCTACGTTTTAAAATTTTAACATAATGTTGGAGTAGTTCGACAAAAGGCGTTGATATTTGCAGCTTTTTCAATGTAATTAAATATATTGATGTGACATATTTTAAATATATCTATATTTGTTCTTATCCAAGTATGGTCCCGTTTTTTAATGTAACCTGTACTTACCTGACAAGTAAGTAGATGAAAGAATATTTTATATATTGCAATGAATCTTTTTTATTTACAAAAAACTGTTAAAATTCATTTTAAATATACTCTTTAAATTGTCCAAAAAAAATCTATATTTATAAAAAAAATTCTTATACTAAAAGAGTACACAATCAAATTGTATGTGATTTGCATTTTTTTGCAAAATTTCGTATATGGTTTTATATATATTAAGAAATCATAATTCTTGGATTTAGACCGTGTCAAATTGGAATTCAGGAAACTTTACTGCACAAGATCAAAACACTGAATGAGCTCCGATGAGCTTAGTTGAGGTATATGTATACCCGATCTGTGCCTATCAACGCATGACTTACTATGATGATGGTTTCCACGCATGATGTAGCACGTAGCCCGATTTTCAGGGGCACTTTCATAGGCACTTTACCGCAGGAACAAAGAATTTTATAAACTCCTTCTGATTGTAAACGAATTGAATCTTTTGGTGTCCTTAAGCTGTGCCCAATCTTTTTGTCTATATTAAAGATTGTGCGAATGTTGGGTCTCCGCAGAATTCTTGCAATTTTATCTGTAGTACCCTGAATAAAAGGTAAAACTGCAATACTTAATGGTGGAGTATCCAATACTGGTTTAGATCTGCAATTATTATAACACCTAGTCGAACGCCTAATATCTTCAATGCGATATCCGTTTAATTTTAAATCAGTCAGTTTTTGTGTTTCTTCCGGAATTGAATTTGTATCACATATTTACAAACCCCTAAATTGATGATGTTTTGTTTTTGAAATGGATGATGGTGAAAATCAAAATGTAATATCTATTCGTATGTGTGGGTTTCCTGTAAACAGTATGACATATGGTGCCGTTTTCTTTCTTATGTACTAACACATCAAGGAAGGGAATTGCACCATCTGATTCAATTTTCATAATGAATTTTATATTAGAAAGTTGTTGGTTTAGATGATCTATAATGTTAATTAAATTTTTTTCTACATGAGATCATATTACAAAAGTATCATCTACATATCTAAATCAACATTTGGGTTGTAAAGGAGCAGAGCTTAAAGCAATTTCCTCGAAAGCCTCTATAAAGATGTTCGCTACCACAGGATATGGCCGCACCCGAGGTTTGCTCATAAATGGTCCCTTGATTCAATATCAATACTAACTAAAATATCACCGGGATCTAAAGTAAAATCTATGTTTTTCTACGAAAGTTTTTGATATAAGAATTAGGTGGTCTTGTGAAGTAGTTTAGGAAATTGGCTATTTACCTATTTCATAAGATAGCAACCTAACCTAACCTAACCTATTGCACTGATGATGGGACGGAACGATACATTAGTTATATGTATTTTTGGTAGTCATTAAAATAGACTAATCTTCGAACCGCTTGGCTTCAATTTCTTTTTCTTTAGATTGGGCAAATCCAGGACATTAATAAGGTTGCAAATTTTCCTTCAAATTTTCTTAGTTGGATCCGTTCGTATTGTCCTATAGCTATCATCTTGAACTAATGTCTCTCTACTCTACGCAATTGTTCTTGTCCATGACCACCGTTGCATTTCCTTTCTCTGCAAGTAGAACTATAACATCTGCTTCGTCCTTACGGTTCTTTATAGCTGTTCGTTCTACGGTTGATAAGTTGAATTTTGGTGGTTTAGAGCTGCGAAGAATTTTTACTGTTTCATATCGAAGAAGAACCAAAGAACCATGATTTCTTAATTGACTCCAGCCGTCAAAGCTTTCGTTCTATGTTTTATATATGTATATTTCTCTAACAGAAAGTTATTTCCATCGATTTTTTTTACTCTGAGGTTTTTTCCTTGCTTTTAGGTAGCACTGAAGATGCCGAAAGGGCTTTGCTATGATTTTATTTAATAAATATTTACAGGAAATAGAAAGTTTCTACATTTCCATGTTTAAATATGACTTTTTGCAACTTAACACTTCCAATAGAAATTTCTCAACAACAAATATTGTTTGTGGCAAAAGGAATTACTCTAAATGATCTTTAACAATAGATTTTTTATACCAATCGATTTTTCTCAAGAAGAAAGGAATGTTTCAAATTCTAATACTACTAATTTAATTCTAGATATATATTACACCAATTCCAAAATTTCCAAGCATATTTTTGGTTTTAAATTATTAAAACGTTAAAATTATGGTATGGCTGTCTAGTTATATTACTAGCAAATCGTGTTATTAATCTAATATTTGTAGAACGAGAAAAAAACTGGAAATTTCCGCATTATTAATAAAATCATAATATAATTTATTAACACAACAGATATTTCAAGTCAAATTTATTGTCCTACATTCCGTACAAATTTGTTATGTTTTTCTATTATGTTTGTACAGCGAAATTTCAGATTCATTTTACTGTTGACTTACTGTTTTATGTTGAGTTATTCATTTGAAATATGCTTACGCCAACACCAATTCTCTAATTGGAGAGTTATGCCAATTAATTATCTCTTGATTGAAGAATTTAAAAAATAATTTGTGGCCACTGTGGCCTAGCGGCGCGCGGCGTTAAGCTGAACATAATTAAGAAACTGTAAATAGAACACAGGTTATTAATGTGTTGAAGTGTATTGATTTTAATGAAGTCAGTTGAATTACAACCCTCAACCGCACAAATACTTTTGCCAATTAATGCACATGTTATTGCGGAACATTAAGAAGACATGAAATATTTTATTTTACATTTATATCGTTGTATACACAATATTCGATCTTGTATCTAAATTTAACAAAACAACAGAAACAAAAGAGTTTCAGCATTTATGGACGGCAAAAGTAATGAGCAAAAATACATAGCTAGGTTCAACAAAGTTACAAAATATGATAGTATATAGCCGACAAATCAGCAAAGTTTATTTGTCCTTTCGTTACCTTTGGAAAGCTAGATAGGCTGTTAAGAGTATTGGGTTTGCCCGGCTTCAGTTTTAAAATATTATACCGCTACCTATGGCTAGTTAACAACCAATTTATATAGTTTTATCACAAGATAGAATTTAATTGTTTAATAACATTTATAAAAAAAAATATTGTATATATTTGTAAATTCTTGATTAAACTAGAAATCAAATTCTAATTCAGAAATATGTATATTTGCATAAAAGTTTTTATAAAACAATGACATTAAATTATAAGTCTATAATTTAAAATGTATACACATAGGTAGTTGATTTTTTTTCGGCACACAAATGTTTGCCTTTATCAAGAACTACAACAACAGGAAAAGACAATAATTTTAACAAACAAATAGCTTTTCAGAACTAATCTCAAAAATAACACCTTGTAAAGTAAGTGCACAACACTTACTTGGACATTTAAACAGACGTCAATAAATAAAAGAGATAGAGAGTATGCAGGGGTGACTTGCCCCAACCTATTACTTAGACCTCTTAGATGAGCCCATTGGAACCTCCTTCGAAGTTTTACTCGTCGAGCCAGCCAACCGCATTTATGTAGTTCAGCACCGTAGCGGCCGAGTATCCTCCGACTGTGGCCATTTCTGGCCATCTTTCTCCTATAACGGATTCTCTGGTATTTACAAGAGCTGGTCAGTAACAAAGAACATGTTCAGCAGTCTCGTCGTCCTCGTTGCACCCCCTTCAACTTGGATCCGAGAGGACGCCAAAAGGTGTGCAGGTGTTAGTTTAGCTTACAGTGTCCCGTTAGCATTCCTACCAGTTTCCTAAGATTTTCTCGAGAGAGCCCGAGGAGGTACTCTGTCCGAGCGACCTCAGGGCCACGAATTGCGTCACCTGAGTATCTAAAACCCTGCCTCTCCCATCTCTCTTTTAGAATCTTTGTTGACTGTTCGTTTATCTTTAGATTGATCACCTTAGAGGATAGCGGCGCGCATGGTTTGCGCTTTGCGCCGTTTCGCGCCAACTTATATGCTTTTTCATTGCCTTCGATTCCACTATGTTCCTTAATTCAGGACATCCGGTGACACTCAAGGATCAATTTGGATGTTATTTTGTTCTTTTTTAGGATTTGCAAGACTTGTTTGCTGTCTGTGAGAATAATAACTTTTTACCTGTTATTCTTTCTTTTTTTAATTGTACGGCACATTGCAGAATTAGGGCCATACTAATTTCCAGGTCGAACTCTAGTACATACACTCCCAAGCCAGCCCTAAATTGATTCTGCGAGCCGTCAGTGTAGATGTGTATGTCTGCCTCTTTTTCTGGTTCTGTTAAGACGCTGAAGTTGTTATTGAAAATGAAGCGGATCAGGGCATCCGTTCGCTGTTCCACAAGAGATGGTCATGCGACAGCCTCCAGGAACATTCGGGCATGTCCCAGACCCCAGTTTTTTCCCCACCACAGGTCAACGGCATGCAGCCTGACTGCCAGTCTCTCCGCCTTGCCTTTCAGAAATACATCAAGAGGTGGCAAGCACAGCAGCACCTGCATTGCCATCGTAGATGTGGATCTCATTGCGCCTGCAATCGTCAGACATGCTAATCTCTGTAGCTGTTGCATTTTATTCAGTGCTACAACTTGCTTGGCTTTGGTCCACCATACAATGGCTCTGTAAGTGAACATAGGTCGAATAACGGCCGTATAGAGTCAGAGAACAATCTTGGGCGACAGACCTCAGATTTTGCCGATAGCTCCTCTGCACTGCCAGAACGATCTGGTGAGCTTCTTTGATTTTGTAGGGTTCACAGAGAGTGCGTTATCTGTGCACCATCTTCCTACTAGTCTTAACCCAGCCTGCATGGTTTCACACAGGACGTTTTCACATTTTCCTGTTAGCAGAATAGTGATGTCGTCTGCATAACCGGTTGTGTAGAATCCGTGTTCATTGAGATTCTTAATAAGGCTTTTGTCTACCATATTCCAGAGAAGCGGAGATAGCACGCCACCCTGAGTCGTCTTTTCCAGGCTTGGGAATAAAGACGACCCTCACCTCTCTCCATTTTATAGGTATATAGCTTAGGGCTAGACGTGCCTTGAATATAGATTCTAGGTATCTGATGACATCCTCCATACCCCACTGAAACATAGCCGGGAAAACACCGTCAGTTCCCGCGGACTTAAATGGTTTGAAAGTATTGATTGCCCAAGCTATTTTGTTATTCGTCACCACTGTGTTTATAACCTCTCAGTTTGCTCTTATAGCCACTGGATGATCATCAAGCCACACAGGGCCTTTGGTGATGTCGATTTGCATTCAGGAAAGTGGATTTCCAGTAGTATTTTTGACGAGTCTTCGGAGGTAACGGTGTAAGTTCCGGTACTCTTCCTTAGACTTCCCGTCTGCATAGCAGGATCTTTAGAGAAAACCTTCTTAAGCCTCGAGGCCGACGACGTGTTGGAGATCTCGTCGCAGAAATTCCTCCAGGCTGTTCTTCTCTTAGCCCTCAGTTTCTTTTTAAAGATCCTCAGATGTTTTTGTTTTTTATAATCTTCCCAGTTTTAAGTTCTTCTAGCCACATTAAAAGCTTTCCTTGTAGCTCTTCTAAGTTTCTCCATTTCTCCATCCCATCCAGGGTTTTTGGTATTCTCCTTAAGGGTGGGTAGAGGGCAGGAGATCTCGAAAGCCGTCATCAAGCTGTCATTTAGAAAGCTGAAGCAATCCTCAATCTCCTCCGAATTATTCAGAGTTCATGGAGGGTTTCCTCTTTCTATTGTTTCCGTCAGAGCGGTGACGAACCTCATGGTGTTCGTGTTACGCGGGTTTCTGAACAGTATGCTGTTGACGCAAGAGTGAGGTCTATTATTGTTTGGTGTCTGAAGGTTACAAACGTAGATTCGCATCCTCTGTTCACTATGTTTAGATTGGTCTTGGCCAAATATTCGAGTAGAAGTTTACCTCTTTTGTTGGTGTTCCTACAACCCCACACCATATGGTGTGCGTTTGCATCACAGCCAACGATAAGGTTCAATTCCTCCCTCTCACATTGCTGCACGACTCTTGCAAGTTCAGTGGAAGAGAGCGATTCTCCAGGATCCTGTGGGAGATATGCAGAGGTCAGGGTGACCTCCACGCGGTCATTTCCTTCACCCGCAGAGATTCAGACGACAGTGACGTTCGCACTCAATAAAAAGAAAGACCCATTTTAAAACCAATAAACAGCACAACAAAACTAACATATTTTAAAATATCCATTTGAACACCTGTAGGGTTCGGCTGATAATTGTTTACTAGTGGGCTCTATGGAATTCGCCTTTAAAAATCGAACATATTTTGTGTTTTCTTGTATTTTTTTCCTATTATTTTTCCTTAGTGATACGTACGTTTAGATTTTGCGAGCGTTAGTAGATAGCAATAAAAATAAACAAAAAGATATTTCAATTTATGGTAGATTGTCGGATCCTCTGTATACCATTACATTCGTTCTGCCAAAATTATTACAATTTTTTTTCTTTTTAATTAATAAAAAATTTTCGCTATGTGCACATAGCTTTTTTTACTAGAAATGTTAATTAGTTAATTATTAAGAGGCTGCACACATATCGAAATTTAATCCCATTAACATGGCATCAAGCAATTTTTGAAGTGAAAATTAAATGCCCTAACTAATTCACTTTATGGTACAGATTGTATCAGCTAATATACCCCTAGAGTTTGGGCTCATTTGGTTTGTTTTGATGAGTTCAATACATCACCAGTAATTTGTAGTAAGATAATTTAAGACTGAAATATATAAAAAATTAGAAAACTTACTTTTGATAGTAACGCGCTAAAAAGTACAAAATAATGTAATTTGGGGTTCTACCCTGCCTTGCCCTAAAGGGTAAAAAAAACGCCGAAATCAACTGGTTGTTTTAACTTTTTAACTGCAAACCTTATGTTAATATGCGAGTAAATAATATAATTTTTTTAATATGTGCTTTTAAACACAGTGTCATAATAACCAACTTTAGAACTCATTTTTTATTTTTAGGTCCTTAAAAATGGAGGAGCAGTACCGTTTAAGAACCAAATATCTTGTTAATATATGGCAATGTACAGGGATGTCAATATTTTCATCGCTAAAAATCATGAGAGTATTAGCAGTGTTAATGACGGCATGGTCACGAACATCTGTTTTGATCTATCCACTGCATTTACCAACTAAACTATAGTTCAAAATAACACCTTAGATAGGTACTAACCTTATCGGATTAGACATACACTAAAAAGTAGATACTCTTATGCAACGTCTAAACAAAAATTTAACTATTATTACTACTTCCACTCCTCGGTTACAAGAACCTGATATTACCCCAACTGGTGTGTTTGAGGTTTCAGATTGTGGCTAGCTTATTTCTATAAAAGATTAAGAAAATTCTAAAGTACTATTGGAGCAAGATGTGAATCAACATATAATGCCGGTTTCTGTTCTTACTCACGAACCACCAAGCAATATTATTTAAGAAGAAAATATTGTTGATACAGACAGTGACACTGAAGACCTAGAAAAAAAGGAATATTTCGTATTATAAAAGATACATCTTTTATTATATTATTATATATTAAATAGATTGCAATCAACAAGTTCATCAAACCACGCCAGCAATATTAATAATGAAATAAGGAGAGATAATGTGAGTAATAACATGATAGATTAAATAAATGAAGACTTAGGAAATAGAACATTTTATATCAAGCAACGGAGCAATATTAATGACGAAATAGGGAAAGATAATATGAATGATAGCATGATAGATGAAATAAAGCCCAAATTTCATACTGCAAAAAAACGAAAATTAAAGAAAAATAATGAAAATGCCAATCAGTATATGTCTAATTCAATAGCACAGTGTTTGAAATTACTATCGAAAGTGCCTAGCCATTACTGTCCCTCTTCAAGTTCTTGATTATACGTCGAAGAGTATAATAAATCATATAGGCATAAGCAAGCGGTGTGTAAGGTATGGCATTTGGAAAGACAATATGAATCAGTTGAAGAAGAAAAGAAAATATCTATATTTAAACCCCGACAATATTTCTAAAGAAGAATAAGATCTGCATACTTTGAAAAAAGATAAGGCTAAAGCCGCAAAACAGAATGCTATTACATCATCGTCAAATACTACTCTTGTTTTTACAATCGATAAACAAAGTTTCCTACTTTACAATAAATACATACCTAAATAATACTTATATTCATTCTTATGTTTTACATGTGTGCGATGGGGGCATACCTTCCAACGAATTTACCACTTATATTCTGGAATTTCTTAATAAAGTAGGAAGACAGTACACCAAAATAATAATGATATCGGATGGATGTACTTATCAAAATAAAAATAAAATTCTTGTTAGTGCACTTTCAGACTATTCACAAATGAATCCCGAGAAAGAAATTCAACAAGATATATTGCAGAATGGCCACACTTTGATGAAAGTTGATAGCATCTATTCAACCCTGGAACTATTGATTATTCCCATAGTATTTACACCTGCTGTGTAAAGATAACCATCTTTTTTATGACCATTAAAAATTCATTCACTATTTTATTACTTTTAAGTATTTTTTGCCGAAGCAACTGTATTTTGTTAGAAAATAAAATACAATTTTGCTGACTAAGTGTTTCAATTAAACTAGCTACTTTTATTCTAAAAAGCGGTATGTGATTGTAATTACGTAACGAAAATGCGCTGTATGCTACTACTCAAATAAAAGCTGGCATTTTTATGCCTATTACCAAAATATGTTAATTTTAGTAAGCTACTATGGATATAATAATAGATTATTCTGTCACCTGTAAAATCTATATCTTTTTGACGCAATTTTTTACGGTTCCTGGGAAATTTCCAAAAATTTTCATAGGAAAGTTTAAGGGAAATCGCCCTAATATTTCAACGGACAATTTCTGAAGTGGCGTAGAAATATTCCGAGAATTATCAGAAAATGCAACATTGCTTCGAAACTCCCGTATATTATAAACATTATTTTTATAATAATAATAAGATCATTTATCTCGATAAAAAGGTTTTATTTCAAGAAATGAAATTCTACTAACTTCTCTTTATTATGCTGCCATTTGTCAGGCAAGATTCAGACTAAAATTTTATTAATTTTTATTTGCGCATCACACTTTATTACTGATAATTTTAATTTTCTATTAAACCGCAATTTTTTTAACTGTTAACTGGCATCCAAATTGTGCCAATTTATAACTATGTTACACACAATAGGGAGTTAGTTTTTAGATGAGGATATTAACGTTTTATTATGCCGCCATTGTTTTGCCATTTTTTGATTTTTAACAAAATGTTACCAGTTCATCTCCGTACGAACTTTGAAGTCATCGGGTAAGTAGTTTTTCAGATGTACCCACATGCAACAGATTGACTAATTCAAATGGGAAAACATGTTCTTTGGTATCTTGGGACCCTAGAACGCAAAGATCTTACGAGAGAAGTGAAAATATCGATCTTGGAAATCAGAAACACTCAATTAGTTTTACAGCAATTTATTTGCAAACTTGTATATGAAAGCTTAATATTGATATATTTTAATACAATAAAATATTTTAAGTAAAACGACATTAAAATTATTCGCGAGGTACCTTTTGTTCTCTCTAATAATGTTCAATCGCAATATTAAATACACATATAATAAATAATACTTTTAAAGAAATCCTTCAACTTTATCTTAACGTTAAACTTGACACGTAAAGCTCCTTACAATTACCTTGACGTTATACCTTTGATTCTAAGAATATCCAAAATAGTTAACAAGCCTACTTCTAAACCATAAATTCAAAGAGATCGTTATTATACAAGAAGGATCAAAATGATTCTGGTTTCCCTATGTTATCTTTATAGTGGGTTTATCTCAAGCCGAAACATAAAGAAAACATCTTAGCATTGTCAGGATGTTTTCTCTGAAAGCACTTTGAAATTAGAAGATAATAGGAACATGCTGTTTGGCGCTAGTTAGTTAGGTTTCCGTACTCAATTATTACAAAACCCTTGTCAGAAAATCGACACTTATATACAATAATATACATTTATACGACTATAAGAAATACCCTATATATCTACAAGGATTTTTCACATAGCTTATAAAATCGAGTAATGCAATTTAGATAAGATTTCTAACTTAATTAAAATGCATGTGAGATGTTACATGTTATCGAATTATTTACAGACACAAAGTTCCAAATCAAAGGATTTACTAAAAATCAAAATCATTATTATGTATTTAAAGAAATATTCCTAAAATATTTCAGAGAGATGTTTCTTATAATCATACTACCAGAAAATAATCTACTTAAAGAAATAATGTTTTAGAAACCGGTGAGTGGTCTAATAATAATAACAATAATCCTATCTGGTAGGATAAAAGAAAAAGGCTACAATTAGGGAGGAAATTACAATTCATATATGAGAACAAAATAAAGTCATAAACTAAAATAAAATATTGACGATTATCTAATAGCTAACTAAAACTAATTGAAACAAAGTGAAAGTAAAATATTATGAAGTATTCATCCAGTAAAAATAAACTAATTACAAACGAGTAATTTTAAGTCAGTAGACACATAAATTCATGTAAAAATAATCATTACAGGATACATAAACTATAAACGCGTATATTAGATATATATATATATATATATATATATATATATATATATATATATATAGCTTGATAATTGAAACACCCTCTGAATAAGGCAATCGAGTGTTTTGAAATACTTTGCAGGTTTTTTTATCGAGGCTACTTATGAGAACTTCTCATACAGAAAAGTAAGGAAACCTAGCTGTATTATTTTATGCACAAATATAGCAAAGCGCAGTTCTATTCGGTGTGCCATGTTTACTCATCCTAGAGCCAGATTTATGATCATATCTGCACAGCGAACAGATAAAACAGCATCAAGAATTTTGTACCCTCTGAATTTTAATTTTTTAAAGAATTTTAACAAATAGGCCAAGAATTTTAACAAATATACATATACAAACGAGCAATAGTTGAAATAGAATAGCAGTAGCGCCTCCGACAACATTTTTTTTTATTTCGTGGATAAAATATCTTTATTTCCCTAAAGTAGCTTTGAATTATAAAATCCTCTTCTACTATCAGTACTTGCCTGCTCAGTAAACTTGACTGAATTGAACTGATTTATTATCTATCAAAATTCCCATTTGATATTTGCAACCATTTTTACCGGCACAGCCTATTCCTCAATCTTTAAATAATATTTCCAGTATTTGATGCATTTTGTCTTCCAAAAAGAAGAACAACTGATTTTTTTTTGGATTTAGAATGATGTTATGCATCTCTGGAGATGCTGCCGAATGTATTTTAGTGTCTTATTTGGTATAGCTTCTCCATCGTGGTGCTTAGTGGGAAAAAACTATATTTAACCTATGTATCACCTGCGTAAGCCAGGTGTGAACAATTTTCTATATGAGAATATCTGGCGTGTAAATAATAAAAAGTAATGGGATGGGCTAAAACGGGGCATTCGAGACACACGTTTTAATGAAAACATTTAGTTCAGCATTTCACTCTCTGCGATGGACCAACGAACCTATATCATCCAAATCTTTCCGAACTGCATCCAATATAACTGAGAGAGCAGTAGCTGTACTATAATTTTTTCCAAAAACTACACTGAGCATCCGGAATAATTTTGTTATCAGATGGATATTTACTAATTTTTTCAAGCATCTCAAATATGACGGAAAAAAATAATTGGGCACAAATCAGTATAGCTATTTGGGTATCTGTTCTTGGTATAGGCTGCAGTATAAATGTTCTTCAAGCACTGTGAAAACGACACCATTCCAAACACGAATTCACGATGTGAGTTGGGTAAGGATAAATAATTTAGTATATTAAGGCACGAGACTGCATCTAGAGGTAGAGTCGGCAGCCTGAGTTTGAATCCTAAGAACGAGAGAATTTGTTTTCGATATTAATTGAAATTATTCTATAAAACTACTACATCACTGCAACACAAGGGAAAAGTGAAAAATTATTTTATCGTTTCATGCTACCGTTCACGCCGGTAACCGGATTTTCCCGTGGTAGTATGGTGTTAATTTTACACTCTCTGCCATCATGTCAAGTGAAGGCGATGGTCCTCGGTAAACTATAGAGACGGCCTGGCTTACACCTCCTAGGATGTAAATTGCTTTTCTTGTTCTTTAAAGTTTTCTTCTTCCTATATGTTGTCAAAACAAAACCTATAAGTTTAAGCTGGCTGAATGTTGTAATAACTAACGGCGAATTTCAGTTCGAACAAACAATTAATAATGTTGTTTTTAGATCATGTTTGCATCAATTCTTAGCTACTCTCTTTTCTGTTGTCTAACGAAAATAGTTTCAGTAGTCTGAAGAACTGTAGAAAATACTGGTATGCACTTTGTCAAGGCTTATGACTTACCGTACAACAGCTATTTTTTAAAAATATTTTTGAAAATATATAAAGCCATTGGCTTTAAAGAGTCAACTTTAAAATACTTAGAATTTGTAGAATTTGGTTTAGTGCTTTATGCTGTTTTATGCGCGTATGACTATACGTTCGTTCGAGGCTAAGAGGGAAGTACGTAAAAGGCATTCAATATTAACCACCAAATAATATTTAGTAAGATATACCAAATAATATTTAGTAAGATATACCAACTAATTATAGTACACATACTAAAAATATTTTAAATCGTGAAGTGCGGTTACTGTTTTGATGTTTTCCTCGAACCGCATCTATTATAAAGGAGTAAGAACTCATAAAAATTTAAAAACTTTATTTCAGAAAAGAGATTCTCAGTTCCAGCAACATGTATACAATATTCACCGTCTGATAAATGATGCGACAGTAGCCTCGGGTAATTTTGACCCGCTTTGACCTCCTTATTATGAACGTGCTGTGTTGCTGAAATAGATATTTTTGTACATTACTGCCTAGCAAACTTCTTTGCAGAGCCGTCATATACAACATATACGAAATGTGTAGTTTTCATTTATACTAATATACAAACATTTCCTGTGTGATCACAGTATTATTATATTGTTAAGAAAATAAAATGTTTATGAAAGCTAATAGAATTTGTGTTTTAGGTCTATTGTGAATCCAACTGAAATTAACAAAACTTGAACAATAGCATCAACATTCAGTAATTATTGGGAAAAATTAAAATTATACAGAATATGTTTGGTTTAGAAGTTCTAGTAACGTATAACAAGTACTAATATTGGTGCTGTTCAATAATTATTTTCATATATGTATATAATTTTGTTTAACTTTACCAGTTTTATATTTTTAAGTCAGTTGTCTATAAAATTTAAAAGAGACGTTAGTGATTTTAATTTTATAATTTTATTGGCAACTGATTTAAAACTATAAAACTGGTAAATGTAAACACAACTATATACAGGGTATATAATGAACAGAAATATTCTCCCTCCCTAGCAATTATTTCCAATTAATTTTTTTTCGTCCGGAAACATCAAACACGTATATTCTAGATACAGGTCTTCTAAAGATAGCATTATCAACTTAAACATCAACTTAACTTAGCTTAAATAGTGTCTTCTTTTGATTATAGATATCTGGAGCCAACTAGGTTACATAATAATATAATACGGCAAATTTATACGGTGTTATTTATGCTCTTTTCTGCGTTAAATTTTGGATAGAAAATTGACGCTCTACTGACAAAATACATCTGCTATTTGTGGAGCAGCTTGCCACTTCCCCAAAATATAAAACTTTCCTTCTATTTTTTTTTGCACATAATAGAGCAGAGTACGATGGCGGCCCGATGAAAATGTTGTTAGGTATTAGTACTTCTGGATCAACTAGAGTAGATGAAACTTGAGTCAGTGGACGATGCTAGATGTTTATTAATACATTATTTTTAGCATTTCTCTTTTCATCGGTATTTTTTCTTTTCAAATTTTTTTTATTTATTTTTTCAAGTTTAGTTTTAAAGCAAAATGTCATTTTCTGAGGCCTACCAAACTCCTTGACTTTGTTCTGTCAGAGTATCTAAATTGTTTTGTAATTATTGTCAGAGGCTGCTAACAATATTTTGTCCATATATTGTAGAATTTTGAACGATGTACTTTCTTATGTACAGAAATTACATCATGAGCAAGTTATTTTCCTTCATCTGTTATATAAGAGTTGTGCAGGTAACCATTCATATAATACATTGGTTTATATCATAAACATCTGGTTCCCGATCTCTCTCCATCGCCATGTATATTATTTTTGAGGGGCCCGATCCTTCTAACCAATATTTGTAAAAAGATCTCCCTGATATCTGTAGCAAAGGCACATTTTTTATACGGAAATTTAACAGAATATTGTGTAAAGAATTATACAAATCCGGTTTTATTAAAAGAAAGTCCACTAGGTTTAGCAGGTGTGTCAGAGACTATTCGCAGCTTTTTCTTATTCAGGTTTACAACCCCAAATTGAGATGAATACCATTCTTTGGTGTAAGGTGCTTCTAATTCTGTTTTGGACAATCCTCTTATATAATATTTGGTTTCCAAGCCTTTAATTTTTTGCAATACAATTTTTTAAATTCCGGGGTTTTATCCATTCTCTTTTCAGTGTAGTGGAGTTTCACACTTTTCTATGTGTTAACATTTGATAATTTATTTCGGAAGGTGTTTCACTGATATCTATATCGGTTTTGTCATTTGTTTCATTATGCAAAATGCTTGTGATGAGGTTTATTACATCCAGGGATTATATAGATATTTTTATTCTTATAAGTTTTTACCTTATGAAATGGTTTCAATCAAGAAAACCAATTTAATGTTTTGTTACAAATGACCATTTCTCATTTGTAGACAGGGTCTTAAATTTATAACAGGTTAAACTTGTGAACCCATTGCTGCAACAGGTATAGATTTTATTAACCAGGGCCGGCAGATGAATAGTGGCAATCAAATCACAAAAATGTATAAACAAATCAAATTTTTCTTCCCGAACATAAAAGTGTGGTGTTCCGGTCGACCAAAGCGATTTTCCAAGAGTGAAATAACTTACCGGGTAAAACTAATAAAAACTGTACTACTTTTTATTGATTCTCCTTATTTGAATAGCCACAAATAACTGTAGAAGCTTCTTTTATTTTTACGAGCTTTATATAATATATCTGAATATAAAACTTTAACATTTTACTTTAAAACAAAAATCTTATCCATACTCAAATCAAAAAATATAGCTACGCCTGCGATGCTATTTTTTGCGACTAAATAGTACCTATCTGTAATGTTTTAATCACACTTTTGTGTTATTATTTAACAGTCACTGACATATGTACTTCTATTTTGGCTTTAATTTGATACTAGTCCGGTACGGAACCACCTAACGGTATCAAATATCAAACATATGGGGTTTTAATTTTTTTGTTTAAAGATCGACTCATTTTAATTGTTACTTAACAACTTTCTGACCAAATAAAAACACATTATTATGGTAAAATGTTTGACTTTTTAAATTTGAATAATGTGCACTACTTTATTTGATTGATAATTAATAATAATAATAATAATTATGTTATAAACATAAAAATAAAAAACACTGCATTTTCTGGTCACAAACTGTACACCTTCTGACGCTGCTTTCAAAAATTTCTTGTCGGCTTGTTTGACTTTGACCTAGAATTTCTATAAATATATCTAGTAATAAAGGTATACTTATGAAATACGACTTCTTTTAATTTAAAAATGTCTATAGGTTTATACTCATTATGACATTATTTTTCATTTAGTTCAATTTGTTATTGCTACTGCTCCTACTATTTTGAATTTTTGTCAAACTCATATCCTTGATCAGTTTTATTTATATTTATTATTTATATTTAATAAATTAAATAACTTTAAAAATAATATTGCAGAATGTCTGTAAACTGATTTGCTAGTTAGGAGCAATAATCAGTGGCACTTTGTCGAAAACGGCAACTGTGGTTTTAAAACTATACCTAAAATGAATAAAATGAAAAGAAGAGGGACCCCATCATTGACGGTGTTGACATTAACAAATCAATCTTTTTGCGGGCTTCTTTGTAAATATTTTAGGAGCATTTATATGAGATATGTTTCAACATTAAAATCATAAAATATACACTAAATGAACAATTGATAATATTCATAAAAACTCTAATAAAAATCTATTATGAAACGTTTGATTATTCCCTGGGTTATTTCTCGATTCAATATTGAGGTAAGTTAAGGACAAATGGATATACAGGGGTTTTTGGGTGTAGTAACAGTAAAATTCGTATTTAATAAAAACTAAAATAAAGAACTAAAAAAATGCAAAATTTTAACCTCAGTTACGAAATATTCCCTTTTGCCTTTATATTTGCTTTTGCTAAAAGTTTGTTGATATAAAATAACTTTTTTAAATTATTTATTTAATTATTTTATTTTATTAATTTTTGTACCCATTTGTTTTTAAAACTAAAACAGGGACAATATTTTTTATTTAATTTTTTAATGAATACTGATCTGTTTTATTATTTTTTTATAACGATTTATTTTAAATTTTATGAAAATGAAACTGCCTCTAATTATTTAAATTTTCATTATAAATCGGGTAGGGTACTAAAATAAAATATGCAAATAATTACGTTATTTGATTTTACAAAAATGTTTAAAGTTATTGCTAAGACAATTCAGTTTTTACTAAAAATACAATAAAAAGATAGATTGTATTTTGGATTTTAAAATAAATTGTTCTAAACATTAAAGAAATTCTTTTCTTTTTGATAAATAATGCTAAAAAGTTATTTTATGAAAAGAAATGTTAAACAGTTTTGGTTTAAATGCCATTTTTTTATGCACCATAATCAAGTTGGAATCAGGAACTTAAAATTCCAGTAATGGCGAACTTAGCTAATTAATACAGGAGCTCTTTCTTTTGAAAAGTAAATAAATGTTCAGGGTTTTTCATTTCAAATTTTCCTTTAAGCCGAAAGTGAACAAAATTATCAAATATGGATTAAAAGTTGGCATACAGTGTCCCATATATGCTAAAAAAAATTCAAACCGATATTTTGAAAAACAAAGAAAAAGGGGGCGTACAGCAGTCCGTGGTCACCCGGTATATAAATTGGTCAAACAGGTGCTGCTGGCGAAACCAAAAGAAAATCACCGTGTGTTTCATAGATATAAAGTGAACATGGTTTTTAATTCTAAGATTAACATAACATCCAAACAAAAGCGTTGTTTCTTATCCAATCACTATACAAAATGTATTTGTTACCAAATGTGTTATACATATATTTTTAAGATTTTTCTAATATATAGAAAATTTTCAAGTTAAAACAAAAACATCCATTTCTGTATCAAATTTTGTTTTCAAAACTCAATATCAAGGTAAATTTAAAAAAATGTTATACAGTTCGGGTTTTGCTACTATCCGATACGGACGCGCTTGACCGTGAGAGATAACGAAACCGTTTTTTTTGGTGTTGTTCGTTCTCGTGCATATCTGATTTGGATTATTTCTTAGGAATTTAAAATAACTAAATACGATAATCTGTAAGTTGTAACTTTTCCATTATTTAGTATTGCCCTTCGCATGTTGCTAACATGACGGGGGGTAATTATGATGAGGGAGGTGAGCCACCCGATGGAGACAATCAGGAAAAACAGGGGAAAATAATATCTGACCGCATAAAAAATATTGATTTTAATAACAGGTATAAAGATAGCAGTACCGGTCCATTTTCTGTATTTATTGAACATAAGTATTTAAATTTTGGAAAACTACACCCTATTCGTATTAGCGAAAAATTATATAATTTAGATGGAGACGAAAAAAATATTACCTATTTGGATATAGTCGGTCGAAACCGAGTACAAGTTTTTTGTAATTCAGCATTAGCAGCTAATTCCTTAATTTCAAACGAAATTTTTGAAAAAAATAACCTTGTAGCCTACATTCCTTCGCATCTTACTGAGAAAAAAGGTCTTATACGTGGAGTAGATACCACTTTCTCGGAGGAGCAACTAATTAAAATTATACAATCTGATATAAAAATAAAATCTGTTAAAAGACGTTACAAAACTGTAATCGATAAGGATGGCAAATAATTAAAGTACCTAAACAGCAAGTAATAATTACTTTCGACCAATTGACCTTACCACAACATGTTTATATCTACAAATTAAGACATGAAGTACAAGTTTGGTACTCTCCAGTTTCACAGTGTTTTCAATGTCTCAATTTTGGTCACACGGCATTACAGTGTAAGGGTAAAAAAAGATGTAAAAATTGTTCTCAGGTTCTTCCAGGAGAAAAAAACAAGTGCGACGAATGTAACATTTTTTGCATACATTGCAAGTCTAATACACATAATTCTACAAACAAATCATGTCCAATCTTTTTAAAACAAAAAAGAACTCAAGAAGCAATGGCTAACCTAAACCTCTATCTTTCAAAGAAGCCGAAAAAATTGTTGATCTGCCTTCTTATGCCGGTCTCGTTAACAAAAATAAATTTTCTCCCCTATTATCTTCTTTTCATGAATATCCTAACCTTCCCGAGAAAAAGACGAATAACAATCAAAATAAATTTATGACAAACAGACATGGAGTACATAACTCTTTGTCTCAACCTAGTACGTTCTATTCTGATAATACAACAACAAAAAAAGGAAAGTGCACGATAGGAGTCCTAACTACGAACCCATTCAGAGAGAGTTTGACTGGTCATATACAGGGTCTTCCCTAATTCATAGTCAGCCAAATTTAACTGAAGACAGTATTGTAGAAATTAAATTAAAAATTAGTGAAAAATTAAAAAATAAAATCTGTTCTTCCTATAAACCTTTAGTACGTCCTAACTTGGTAAACGTTTTTGAAAATATTAATTTAGAGGAAATTATTGAAACAGTTGTTGGTGACTGCTTAAGCTATGGGATCAACAAAGCAAAAGTTAACGATTGTTCAATGGAACGCTAGATCAGCTTTTGCTAATCACAATCTACTTAAGAACCTTATTAGGGATACTCAATTTGATATAGGTATTTTGAGTGAAACTTGGTACAAACCTAACTACAATATAGTTCTTAGCGGATATAATATTATTCGAAAAGACCGACCTAGTGGTAAGGGCGGTGTAGCAATATTAATTAGAAAATCTATTCCTTTTCAAAATTGTAGTATTATTCCTTTTAATAATAACAAATTTGAAGGTTGTAGTGTAAATATTGAGTTTAACAAAAAATCCATATCTATCGTTTCGGTTTACAGACCTCCCAATGTACAGGTCAGTTCTCGACAGTACGAACTGATTTTTCATTCCTTGAACCAACATTGCGTAATTGCAGGAGATTTTAATGCTCATCACAATTTGTGGGGCTGCTGTAATAAAAATGACCAATTCGGTATTGCTTTAATGGAGGCCTTAGATTCTAATCCTAACCTTGTGGTCAGGAATGAAGGAGAACCAACCAGGCTTGGTGTACCTGGCACGCATGCGTCTGCTATTGATGTAACTATTATATCCTCTAATCTCTTAAATAGGTCTTCTTGGAGGGTTTTAAATGACACATATGGCTCTGATCATTTTCCGGTACAATTGGTCATTAACGACACCAATGAGGCTTCTACAACCCATGAAAGAAAAGGTTGGAATGTAAAAAATGCGGACTGGTATGCTTATTCTCTTGAGTTACAAGGTAAATTCAATAACTTTAATCCTCATGACCTTAATGCTAATGAAATTATTGAATTTGTTTACGATAATATATGTAACACCGCGGACTCAATTTTTCCTCGTAGGAAAAGACCTTCTCAGAGAATCAGCCCACCATGGTGGGATAATGAATGTACCGAAATTGCTAAGTTACGTAATGAAGCCCTTAAGAAGTTTAGGGAATACTCCTCCATGGAAAATTTCGTTAATGTTAAAAGAATAACTGCCAAATGTAAAATAACATTCAAAAAGAAGGCCAAACTAAGCTGGCGGCAGTTTTGTTGCTCCCTTAATGCCCAAAGTAATCCTTCACTGGTTTGGAAAAGGGTGAACTCTGCTAACAAAGGTATTTCTGGTAACATATCAAATACTATGTCTAACGAAGCAGCTGAGGCGTTTATTAAAAAAATTGCTCCTGATACAGTATTTCAGGAAATACCTAGATGTAATATATATTCCACTCATTTTTTAACAAATCCAATCACCCTTGAGGAATTTAATACCATAACAAAAAAACATAGAGATACCGCCCCCGGTTTAGATGGAGTTTCATACTCCATGTTGGAAAATCTACCCGATTCGTATAAGAATCTTTTATGTACTGCTTTCGAGAAAGTTATCTGCAGAGGGGATGAAATCCCATGTATTAAAAATTCATTAATTATTCCTATAAATAAACCAGGTAAAATTGGCGAATTTTGGCCAATTGCTCTATCATCATGTATTATGAAAACCCTTGAAAGAATCATAAAATCGCGGTTGGAATGGTGGTGTGAGTCAAGAGGGATCTTTTCCCCGAATCAGTTTGGTTTTCGACGTGGTGGGGGGGTTTCCGATTACCTGGCTCATTTGGTGACGGACATTCAAAACACTTTAACCGATAACGACTATCTAGGTGCCATATTTCTTGATATTTCTAGCGCCTACGAAAATGTTAATTTGCATATCTTAATAGAAAAACTGTCAAAAATTATACCCCGAACTATCGCTTGTAATATAGTCAGGTTATTTGTAAATAGAGTAATTTCAATACAAACGGATAATTCGCTTAGTGAGTCTAACTGGTATCTTGTGGTCTCCCTCAGGGATCTGTGTTGAGCCCCTTTCTATTCAATATTTATACCAGAGATATTCACGATTTAGGTTTTGATTCTCTAGTTCTTCAATTTGCAGATGATTTTTGCATATACAGTAGACATAAAAGATTAGAACAATGTAAATCTAATCTCAGTCACATTATGTACATCTGTAACAGATATTTTCCTGAAAATGAATTCACAATATCCGATAAAAAGTCAGCAGTTATGTTTTTTACTAGGCATAGGATCAACAAAGAAGAAACTATTACTTTAAATCATACTACTGTACCCTGGGTCCAATCTATAAAATACCTAGGCGTTTTCCTAGATCAAAAGCTTAACTGGAATGATCATATTAGTTATATAGTAAACAAAACAGAAAAAAGTTTAAACTTAATGAGAGCTGTTGCATCTAGATCCTGGGGCTCAGACCCCAAAACAATGCTTCTTCTCTATAGATCATTTACCAGATCTATTCTAGATATTGGAAGTATATTCTATGGATCAGCATGTAAATCCCAATTAAGAAAATTGGATGTAGTCCAGTTCAAGGCCCTCAGACTTGTCACGGGGGCTTTTATGTCCACTCCTACTCAGGCCTTGTTATCTGAGTGTAGAGAGCTTCCTCTATATCTTAGAAGAAAAATTTTGGCTCAAAAATTTCTAATTAAAAACATGCAGTTCAGTAATAATTATTTATTAAAAAAAATTGGTTTTTTGGCAATTTCCAATCTTGTAGCTCCCTATTGGACTTTTAAGAATGATCCACCTCTAGCAGAGGCCCACACTTCAGCATCTAGATGCGACAATTTTTTGCTCAAAAGGGATAAGCTTGATCTATATAACTATCCATATGAAAACTGTATTGTGAATCCGATAGTGATTATCCCCCAGTTTACGGAGTTTTCGTCAATAAACAAAAGTATCCTCAATAGAGAATTACAACAGTATCGCCACTATCTCAAAATTTACACTGATGGCCCTAAGAACGACGGGGGTGTGGGCTTTGCTTTTGTGATGCCCGAACTTTCAGTTGTTCAAAAATTTAAGTGCAATAGGCTTACCTCAATATTTACAGCCGAAGCCATGGCCATTTTAACAGCCTTAGAATATTATATAAATAATGAACATGTCCTTTCCAACATCATAGTACTCTCTAACTCGCAATCCGTACTTAAAGCCCTTAAAAATAACTCAATGGGTAATCCCATAATAGCCAACATTATAGATAAGGTTTCAAAGCTTCATTCTCTCAAAAGGGAGATAATATTTATATGGGTAAAAGGTCATTCAGGCCTTGAAGGTAATGAGCTGGTCGATAGAGCGGCCAAAGAAGCATTGACGGATGGTGTGGAGGTCCAGGGCATCCCCGCCACCGACCTGTATAGAGACATCAAAATATCTAATTTCACACTCTGGGAAAATGACTACAAAGTATATGTGTCAAATACTAATAACCATTATACAAGCATAAATCCAATTTTGCCAAGAAGTCCTGCAATAATCAGACTCGGTTTACAACGGCAACTAAGTATTTCTTATCTTAGATTCCTTTTTGGCCATGGTAGCTTCAATAAACACCTGTTCAAACTTAAAATGGCACAGTCGCCTTACTGTGAATGTGATAATGAATCAATAGATGACCTTAATCATAGACTATTCTACTGTTCCTTAAACACCCATGCAATCCAGTTCCTTATATCAGAATTAAATAGAGAAAATATCCTTCCACTTAATTCTTCATCCTTTATGTATAGAGTTATCACAAATCCCTCAATTGAGAATATTTTCTTACGATTTCTTAAAATCTCCAGAACCAAGATTTAAATTTAATTTGGTTTTATACTATAGATAGTTAGAATTTGTTATCCTTTGTTTACTTACCTATTGTGTTCTTCATCCTTACCTTTCCGGGCCCTCCTGTCTTGTGAAGTAAAAATCAATGTCCTGCATAGGCCTCAGGACGAGAAGTGTGTGTCCCTGTCTATATTCCCATGTGTCTCAATTTTGGTTTCAAGTTTCGTTGGTTAGGAAATTTAGAGTAGGCTAATACATATAGTACTAGTTATATTAGAATACCCTATCATGGCCAAATGGACTTAGTTCCAAAGCCACTAAACTAATAAAAAAAAAAAAAAAAAAAAAATGTTATAGCTGCAATTTTCTTAACTATGTTTGCAGTTGAAATGCTGAGTAAATGCAGTTGTAGCTATAAAGAGAATTTCCTTGACCTCCAATAAACTCCGAAGCCTCCACACCTTAAAACTAAGAAGTTGAACACGTAACTTAAAATCGATGTAGTAAACTAATGAAAATAAAAGCCTGATTTATTTAATGTTATTGTACTACTTTATTATTAATAGATATACCTTATATAATAAAAAGTGTCGATGTTTGCTACTTGTTTAGGCTATACGACAGGTAATTTTAATTGATATTGAATTTTTGGTTAAATTAATTTACTATTTGAGGTAACGTACTCAAAATTTGTTATTTCTTTTCATTTTAAAAACAAAAATCTATATTTAAGCAATATTCTTAGAAATTTCAATTTTTGTATTTGCTTCCAACATAGTAGAAAGTTACAATGCGCGAACAGAAAAAAAATAAAACCTGGATAACAGCACCAGCACCTAGACCGTTCGCTATGTTTAGAAAAAGTAGAAAAACAAGGAATGCAAATAGAACCAAAACAAGTTATAAACTGAACTACATACGAGCACCAAATATTTTTATTTAATATGGATCTGTGTAGGTCATCATCAGTACCGAAGATTGCAAAAATGTCTATTTATTTTACTTGAATGAATAACACCCAATATGTTTTTAATACAAATGCCAATAAATTTGTTTGGTACGTTAACGAGTGTAATAAAGACTTGAAATGTTTATCAGTCTGTAGATATGTCTACCTAGCTGTAAAAATTTGACTAAAAATTCTTCAATTTTTAGTAAACCCTGTATATTTCGTAGGTGATTTACCGTTACAATTTTCTTTTAATTTAATTTTGCTAGAGTTGTACTCGATCTCGTTCTAAAAAAAAATGTAAATTCTTTACTAGCCATTAGATATTGACAGGGAAGCCACTTCCTCTTTTTTAGGACGAAATGCACTTTTTAGACCGAGCACATCGTAAAATCACGGTTTTGCATATAGATGTCACCCTTAGGAAGCAGTCTGATGTTGACTAAAACGTCAGTATGGATTGCGAGACCAATTTGATGCATGTGATATTTCACCAGCCAGTGTCAAGTTAAAACCATGGTAATGATTCAAAGTTAGCCTATTTGCAATTTGAGAAGCCTGTTAATATCAGAATTGCTAAAAGGGACTGCTATAGAGACACAAGTTCTGGTTGTTCATACCACTAAGCACGGAATTGTTTGACAGAGCAATTTCTAATTCTCTCACTTGAATTCGAAGTACGGGTTTCAGTCAAGTAAAAGATTTCCAAGTCTAGTTCACAAACTCAAAATGGTGTTAATTCTGTCTACTGCTAATAAAAATATGAGTGAGGGCTCATTGGATTTGGAATGACGTCTAGAAAAATATGGCTAGATTTTCATCCCGCACATAAAGAATTTTAAAATTTATTAACACATTAAAAAAAAGTAATTCAGGTGTTTGCAAATAACTCGGAAATTTTAAACATTTAAGAATTTAAAAAAAAGTCCCGATCTCCGGAGCTCTATTTCTGTCACTAATAATTTTAATTTAGTGTTGAAAATAGTGCTCCGTGCGGGGAGAGCTAAGCCATTACGAAACCTCAAAACTGGGCGGGGTTTTAAATTTAAATTTAAAAAAAATTATGGTATTATCTAGATACTTGATGGAACACTATGCGACTGAAAAAAAAATTATTGATTTTTCATTCAATGAACTTAATGTAATTTAACAATTTTTTTAGAGTTTTTGTTTATTTTTCAAATCGGATAATTGTTATAAAAAAGTTACTGAAATTATTTCACATCGTTTTATTGTTATGTATTAGTTATTAAATATTAGATCTAACAGATACATTTACATTTTTTAGTTTTTTGTTAGCTTCAATAATAATTATTAACTAATAGATTATAACAATTAAAAACATCCCATTGTCATAATCTCATATAGTATAGTTGTGATAAAGTCACACGATGGGAAATGATGTTAGTGGATTTTGTTTAACAATTATTATCCGACTTAAAATATAAACAAAAATTCTAAAAATAATTCGTTGATTATCAGTCAACAGTTCATTAATTTTATGAAATATCAGTGAAAATTTCATTTGTCTGCGGGATATTGTTCCTTCAAGTGTCTAGTTAATTCCAGAATTTTTCAAATTAATATTTAATAGTATAAAAAAATTACCTGAGGGCTTAGCACTCAGCGCACGGAGTTCTATTTTCAACATTAAATTAAAATTATTAATAATAGAGATAAAATTCCGGGAGTTAGGACTTTTTATTGGAAATTTTTTCTCTTTAAAATTTTTTTTTTAATTTCTTGAATGTTAAAAGTTTCCGACTTATTTGCAAATAGCTGAACTTCTTTTGTTTATGTATGGGTTTAAAAATTTTGCACAATTTTTAAGACTTCGGAATCCAATGAGCCGTCACTCGTACTTTTATTAGCAGTAGCAAAAAATAGCGCCATTTTGAGTTTGTGAACTAGATTTACCATGTGATTCTACCTTTTTGAATCAGCTGGAGCCACTTCTTCACTAACCTCTGATGGACACCCAGATGAGGCTAACCCTATTTCCCTCACAGAGCTTCTCTTAAAGCTCTAGGGGTAACTCATGGGTTACTTACGTATCATAAATTAAAAAAAAATATAACATATTAAGATAAGAATGAAGAACAAAACCTAAACTAGCTAAATAGAAATGTTTATACCTTCACTAAATTGTGATATAGAAAACTCTGTTTTGTCTTATGTTATTTTAACGTCAGAATATATTTTTAGAAAATTTTAGATTAAGCAAATTGTTGATAATGTAATACTTCTGAAACTTGTACTATCAAAAATATCCAATTAAACATTTACTTGTATACCTACTAACATTTGGTAAATTGGGAAAGATTATATTCTAACGTTGACACAAAACTTTTTATTATTTAAGTCCGCATAAGCAAACAAATGCATCTGCGGTTTTTGACAAATTCGCTTTAACCTACAGAAACTTCGTATCCAAGGCTTTAAATTTATAACTAACTCACGTAATCGCAAAATCAATATGAAACATAAATGTCGAATTCTATATGCATACCGATTATGTATGTAGGTGCTTCACTGTCCGTAGATATTCTTGCAGGCTTCTAGCTTATAATATAATTCAGTATGAGGACAGTCTGGTAATTTGCATGATTACGTTTTAATCCCTTTGTATGTATGATATACGTGCCTATGTATGCAAAAGTTTGCAAATGAATACACGAATACTTATTTTACACATTTTTATAGAATTGTAATAGAAGGAACATATATAAACCACTGTTCAATTCAGGTGCAATATTTAAGTATGCACTATTTTAAATTGCCTTTACTTCCCTCGTAAAAGGGAAGTATTGAAATCGTAAAAAATCGTTCTCGGAGATTTTTTGAGGTCTTTACGTTCCGAGGATCATAGATGCCGAAAAACTGTCTGTTTGTATATTTATTCGCGGTATACCTAAAAAACTACATATTCAATTGGCTGCATATTTTGGTCAAAAATTAAAGTTTATTCCGAGATGACCTAGTGACACTTTGGTAAAAAACAAAATTTGCGAAACAAAAGGTCGGCCTAGTGCAATGTACAAAAAATTATTGCTAAAAATCTACTCATCTAATTTATCAAAAATGTTTCTAAGATTTAAGTATTATGTAGGAATCAACTGGTGAAATTTTGGTAAGAATCCAAGAAGACCTAACAAAATGGCGACTTAATAAAATATTTAAAAATTCAGCCTGAAAAACCACTTAATAGATCGATTTCAAATTGGGTGCCATACCTAATTGACTTATAGAGATGAACTAGTAAAACTCTGTTACTAAATCAAGATGGAGGACAAAATGGCGGCTAAATAAATTGTTTGTAATCTTGAAAAATCACTCTCTGAGGTTTTACATATCTTTAAGTTTTAGCGATCCTAAACGCAAAAAAATATGTTTTATCAATTCCGTCGATCCGTCTGTCGGTTTGTCTGTCTGTATATCAGTTCGCAGCATAGCTTAAAAACTACTTATCAAATTGACTTCAAATTTTAGGCAAAAATTAAGGGTCATATGGGCATGACCTAGTAATACTTCGGTAAAAATCTAATATGCCTGAACAAGATGCCTAGTGAAACGTTAAAAAACTTATTACTAAAAAAACCAATTATCCAATTTACCTCAAATGAAACTGAAAAACTATAGATTAATTTCAAATTTTGTGTAAGCATTAAATGTGATGTAGAGATAAACTGGTAAATTGTGATACGACCTCAAGATAACGGAACAAAATATTTTTTCTAAATCAAAGTAAAATTTCTAATTACTTGAATTTGTTGTTTTGTAGAAAAATTAAAATAGATATAGGAACAAAGTGGTATGAATTCAACATGACGTAACAAAATCGCGGTGTGCGTCATTCTAAAAACTACTAAAATGGTGTCCAAAAAAAATGTTTAAAAAGACAGTATACATGTATTGCTAAATGACTATTTACTAAACTAAAGTGGGTCACACTTCATTATTCGCAATAAAATAACAATTCGTAACGGGGGAAGTTCTGGGTAAAGGAAATTTACTGATTTTTTTCCCTACTTTTGTCCTTAATTGCAAAATGTTTTAGATACGAAATTATAATGAACGATATTTTAATATTATGAATACAAGAGGTAATTTTATAACAAAATTGAAGATAAAATTAAAACAAATTAAACTATAACATATAACACGATTGGATACACGCTTCAGAACCAAAAATCCGTCTAGATGACTTTTGCAATAGTCATACCATGAGGATCACTAAAAAGGTATGACATAAGAAAAGATTTTTACTTCAACTCCCAAACTATACGTGCATAATAAGTAAGAGAATAAATAAATATTTAAATTTATATTTAAAAAAAAAGTTTAACTTTAGGCTTATATTATTTAAAGTTAAAATTTCTGAAAGCCAAATTGGAAGAGAATATCTATATTTGAGACAACGATTATAAGCATATTACAGTGATGGGTATGTAACCGATAATAATTTAATATGTGACTAAGGAATCGTCCGTTATTAAGTTTCATACGACTTATTAAAGACACAATTCTTCTTATTGAAACGTAAAAAGTTTTATATTTTTTAGTGTTAGTGAGTTCATTATTTTAATAGCAATTGTGAGTTCATCATCAGCCCTCCACTGCTGAATACCGGCCTGCTTCTCGCACATACTTAAACTGCGTGTCTAAGTTTAACACCGGAATATCAACCTGCAGTTTATTGCCAGGTCCAAACAATTCTATTTGAAAAGGAACAAGCCACTATGCCACACTGGTTATTTATTATTGAAAAAAAAAATTTCTCCTTCTACTCAGATGCTCTTTTTTAAACATTTTAAATAGCGTGTCAATCAAACAGTAGGTTTTCTTTATGAGTAAGGTCGCAAAAGTTGTCCAAAGTTTCACATATGTACATAAAGGGCCGAACCAAAATAGTATTTTTACCAACAGCGAGAAAATAAGAAGTGAAATATTTAATTTTGATTTAAAACGACATGTAGTGTTACCTTTTTAAGTATTTTATACTCCTCTTCCTCCTATAATTTGCTTCCATTTATTTTTAGACAGTTTTGCGAAAACCGATGATCAGCCTTAAGAGTCAATTGTTTGATATCGTTTTTTAAATATTGTACAAATGTACAAAGTAAGGATGTATCATCCGTATAACAAACACATGTGTACGGGAATAGATACGTAAAAAAAGTCATTCATATAATGAGGAAGCGATGAGACCCAAGGGCGGATCCCTGTGGCACTCCACTATTTAAAATACCAAAATCCGATATACCATATCAGAAAGTAAAAATAAAAACTGAAAAAAAATACTGACTTTCGGAAAATCCGAGATTTTTTTTGATCTTTGGGAAGGGTAATTTTGATACTTCCCTTTCACGAGGGAAGTAAAAAGGAATTTTGATGTAACAGACCAACAAACCTTTGAATATAAGATAAACAGAAACAAATTAAATTTACAAACTTTAAAGAATAAATATTTTTGAAATAAAAAAGAGAATGTAGAGGAAGACACTAAAAAATCATGGGATTTCATTAAATAGGTTTCAGATACTAAAAGTAAACCCAAAAATCATGTATTGTAAATTAAAGAAAAAAATCGTACTATTATAAGTATCGATTCTCAACTAGCAGAAACTTTTAATTATTATTTTTGTAATGTAGGTTTAGAAATGGCGCGTAAACAAAAAAGTTAACAAACACAATAAAATCTTTAAAAAATAAATGTAGTGTGGGTTTGGATATGATTTCGTCTACTATCTAATTATTGAAACATATCACCAGTTTATACTCACTCTACTAAACATATAATAAATAAAAAATTTTCAACAGCCCGTTATCTTTAATAAATAATGTAGGAAATATCTTTGAAAAATGCTTTAAAAAATACTTATTTAGATAAATACAAATTAATAAGAAAAATCAATATGCTGGAAAAAATACACACATTTCTTTACACAGCTTAAGAGAAAACATCAGCAATAGTTTAAATAATAACAATAGATATTTAATAGTGCTTCTGGGCCTTGCTAAAGTTAAAAAATTATCTATCCCAACGGAAACAACAAACTAAAGTCAATGATACTATAAGTACTTCTCATATAAGAAAAATAGGAGAGACACACACACAAGGGACTGTTTGGGACCTATTTTATATTAATAGTATACTTCATCTGGATTTTGAAGGAAAAATAGTTTATGCTGATAATACCTGCTTTAATATTTTCAGGCAAAAACTGGGATGTGGTAGTGCGTTCTATTTTTAAGAGTTAAGCTTGGTGTATAGTTGGTTAAGTTTTAGCCTTCTCTCTTTAAATATTGAAAAATCAAAATTATATATATTTACCTTTAGAAACACCGCAACAAACCTGAGTCAAGATTTAAAAATACATCCTGACTTATTCCTTAAGCAAGACCTATAAAACTGTTCATAGAATCTTTTTGTGAACTCTACAGAATACAAAAAATATTTAATTTGGACTTAAAACGACTTTTTTTTTTAATTGTGCTGTTTTTAACCAAGCTAAATTAACACCAACCAATTACAGACGAATTTTTGCTAAAATTTTTGGTCAAAAATCTGTTTTCTTGAGACTGAATATTTTATTAAATTACCTAGGTATATAGGAAATTTCATAAATTTAAATTAAATTAAAACAATGTGTTGCAGTTAATAATGCAATATTTCAATAAATTTTAGAGTATCTTTTTTAGAAAAGTTAAAGTGTTATTTGTGGTTGTTTTTTATTTGAGCTAGTGTTTTCACTCGGACCTCTCAAAGAAACGACAAATTACAAATAAATATACAAATAAAATAAATATTTAGTATTGATTGTTTTACTTCTGTTGTGATATGCCATGGGCTATTTTATTTTATTGTAGTAAATTGTATAAAATACTTATGGAGCATAATACAAATTGTTAAATTTTAGGTGCTCCTTTTAATATGAATAGATATATTGCATTCTACAAAGCACCCAAATAATAAATTAAATTTGGATACATTTTGTAAATGTAAATGGAAATAACGTGTACTTATAATAGAAAATAAATTAAAATAGACGGAAGCAAAATTGCACAATTTTTGCCACTTGTATTGACTACGGAACTAAAACATTGTTTTCTTATTTTTATTCTTCACACAAAGCAACATTGTCCTTAGCTATAAGCTACGTGCTACATTTATCAGACTTTTGTTGTATAAAAACTAGGTTTGAAGTATTATTACAAAAATGTGTATTCGATATATATATGTCTTATTATCCATACTTATATAGATTGTTACAAAATCTAGATAGATTAAAGACTGACTGACTTTTTGTTTCATTATTGGCACTTTCGCTTTGAAGACAACAGTAATAATGTACAAGAGAGTGCAGTGAAGATTTGTACAAAAAAATTCTTTGTTAAAGAGCATTTTTCTTTGAATTTTTCTTAGTGCAGGAGACAACAATAGAACAAGAAATAGTTTTAGCCCAAGTGTTTATGTAATAGTTAACATTCTCTACATTTTAAAGTAAATAAACCAGATTTACACACCAGCTGAATTTTAAAATGAAATTCTTTGATCGAGCAGCACTGTTTTCATAAATTTTTCGATTATTATTATTTTTTTTATCATATTTGTGAGAGCATCATTAACTTGTATAATCGCTTTATTAACTTGTATAATAAGTACCGTTTCACATGGAGCGTATGGTTAGTACTGACCATCAGGACATACAGGAAAGAACCGCATGTTTAAATGAACATTTTCACATGGGGCGCGTATGATCAGCTCGTATGATACGCTGTGTGCCGTTTCACATTAAGTGTATGGTCAGTACCGACCGTCAGAACGAACGGGATAGAACCGCATTTTTAAATGAACGTTTTGGTTGGTTGGTTTAATATCGGGCGCGTATGATCGGCTCATATGATAGGCTATGTGCCGTTTCACATGGAGTGTATGGTCAGTACTAATAAACAGGACGTATATAATAGAACGGTATGGTTAAATATACAATTTTACATGACCGCGTATGTTCAGGTCGTACGGTTAGCTTCGTCGAACCCGGGCATTGTCGGATGGTCAGCATCCTCAACATCCTCACTCATTTATATATTATGAGATATTTCACATATTATGCTGTAATAATCATTTTGGAAATATCTGTTACAAAGGTTAAGTTCTGAATTATTATCTATTTACTTGCATAAAATAACTTGCCCTTTGTCCCTTTCAAGACAGTCATTTATAAGAACACAAATTTATAATCATTTATCCTAAATAATTAACGAACGGTATATTACGATAGGTCCTTAATGTTAAAGTCTAAGATAACTGACGACACCTCACGAATTTCACTGAATTTAGGCAGCCCTTTATACTTCCATGTGTTGTTTACTCTGAGTTAATTCAGAACTTTTGTCAAAATCCGAGGATAAAGCAGTTTATTTTGGTGAGACTGATCAGTGGTCGTGTTTTGTAGCAAGGGGGCAAGTTTTGAGACTTTACTTTTTTAATGTCTATCGAGGTTTCTGTCATCGAGGGTAACTATGGGCGAAGTTACTGGGGGTGCTTGGGGAAGCTAGGCCCCTCCAAATACCGAATTAGACCCCCTAAACATATTCAAACTCGATACATACACAAAAAATCGAATAAAATATATATACCTCTTTTCAAATTAGGGTCGGGCTTTAGACCCCCCCCCCCAGATCTGATGTCATAACTCTGCCGACGTTTTTGTGATATACAAAGCCTTTATAACCTTTGGACTGAACAAAGAAATCTCTTTTTACTACCTATCTGCAGAAGTATAATGAAGTGTTAGTTCTCATAATTTCTGTGTGTACCGCCATTTTGCACGATGTGTATTAAGATCTACTGATTGGCGATATTCGTATGAAGTAAACTTAATTGGATTTGGAAACACTTAAAGACTGTTTAAAGCCATAACATTAGATAATTAATTATTCAAAATTATCAGAAAATCTTGCTAGGAAGATATTTCACGTAATATGGAATAGATTGATGACATTTCTCCATATTTTATCAGGTTTCTAGTCTACTGCAAAAAACATATTTTATTTCGCTACAAGAAGCATATTTAACATTAGGCCTTTATTGTCAGAAGCACAATTTGCAGTAGCTGAAAATCACCATAAATTCTAGTAGTAGGGGTAGTGTGGCGTAGCTGGAACCAGGCATAGGAGGATCTCTTCGCTAGCGTGTGCTACTTTTGTGGCCTCCGTTGCAGTATGCTTGTCTTCCATTTTTTTTGGTTGAGCTCATAGGCTCACCGCGGCGGTGAAGCGCTGAGAGAATTCTTCAGTTAGGGAATTCAACCTAACACCGAGTCTAAAGATAACTACCTTACTTTGAGCTGAAAAGTGGTTGCTTTGCTACTGATGTCGTACTAACCCTGAGAGTGCATTAAAATTTAAATCTTCCGTTGCCTATGTTTTATTTATTCAGATTTCTCGACTTCTATATACCATTCTACAATCATTTTTATCATTAATCATTCAAAATTTCATTTGATTCTTCTGATAATTAACCATTTGTGGTTTATTTAAATTTCCATCCGTTTCATATCAGAGTTCCAGTGTAATTATAAAATTGAAAATTTATTTGAAGGTTACATCATCTCTCTTTTCAAACATGGGTCTAATTATTTTTGTTTAATTTAAATTCTAATAATATTTCTCTGTAATTAAATATCTAATTTAATTCAAAATTATATTTTCTCTTTTATTTATCCAAATTATTTGATTTCATATGCATATTTAAAGCTTGATATTCTAGCAGGCAACATATATTTGTTACTGAATTCACGAGAGATCTTTTAATTTGCTCTAAGTGACAGACTGACAAGTAGCCTTTATAAACCTCACTTTTTCAATAGTTTCTTCATCACTTATTAGTATGTAACCGCAGCGTAAATATTTTTTATATATAATCCTACATTTAGCCTTATATTTAAAACTTGCTATAAGGTTAAATTTATTTAATATTTTCATTTACTAATACAATATTTGACAATTTTTAAACCTGCGAGCTACATTATTTTATTTAGCTCATTATTTTTATAGGTTAACTATTTTTTCTTTTAGTTCATATTTGATTATTTTAATATTACCTTTTGATTGTTCCTCTGTAAAACTTTATATTATACCACTGTGGTATTTAATAATAATTTATAATATATTTTCATGCATTAGAATTTCTCTCTTTTATTTACATTTCTTCCTTGAGATATAAAAAACGCGTTAGGAGACTGCAGTGAAAATTATCGTAAAATATTCTGTCTTCTTAATTTATGTTTTAGTGTCTATCTTTTCCTTTTTTTCTTTTTTGCTCATCCTCTTTGACCACTCTAAGACTGGCGCTCACATAATTGTTCAAATTATTTGAACTCACGCCCTAAGGCCTCCGAAATAAAATTCGGAGCGACCGCGACCGAGATAATCAACTTATAAAACTTTAGAAATAATAACTAACATCAAAGAAAAAAAAACTAAATAAAATAAATAAAAAATAAAGAATTTATAATGCGCTGATGATCGTATCCGTACGAGATCTCGTGTTGTCGGCTTTGCATTTTGGTCTTAGGTTTTGGGGCGTATTTCATAAAAGTTACTAGTAATATTAGCCAATATTATTAGCTTAATACAATAATATTATTAAAAGTATGTTACAAGTGGCAGAGAGTTGTAAATCACGTATTTAAACCCGGATTGGCATCGATAGGCGTAGTGTCTGCTTTATTCAAGAAAAATCTGTAGCCACTATAATAATTTTTTAACTCAGGGCTGGGATAAAGATACAAAGAGGATAGGGGCAGGTCCCTCCTTCAATATTTTGTCATGTTGGCATGTTCTTATATTAATATTAACATGACATGACAACCAATATTAAAAATTATTTGTATTCTAAATATTTTATTAGTGTTTTTTTAAGAGAAATATAAACCATATTGCAGATTAATAGTCGCACATATGGGTAGTAAAAATGATTTTGTAGAAGGTGGTTTACAAACATTTCAATCAAATAAAATTAGTTATTATCACAAAAATATGAATGCAGATGTTTTCGAAGAATATTTTAAGTAGATGCTGTGCCTTATTCCTCCACAGACGGTTATCGTTATAGACAACTCTGTTTACCATTCTAGGGAGCTTCTTGGAGAAAAAAATATATTTTTGATTTGCTCAACGGGCTAGGTTTCAAAAGTTATGATTTACCTCCACTATCATTTCTGAAAAAATTGAGGTTTGTGTGATTAACACTTGAGTCGCCGCAAAGAGCACAAATTTGCATATCGATCCAAAAATGTCGGTTTTTCAAAATAATTCCGAATGTCGCGTATTCTTTATAACGATATCGAGTATCGCTTTAAAAAAAATATCACTACATAAATACTAAATTAAAGAAAGGAACAGTGACTGTGCAACGGGTGGTGCTCGATATGCAGTCACCTCCTTGTAATAGTCCTTGGGTAGTTGAAAACAATTAGCGAAGAGCTGCATAGAATTGACAACGAAGCAAACATAATAATTTCATGTTTAACCAAATATTAGTCAAACTTTTATTCTTTTAAGCCAAATTCACAGACTCAAGGTTTAGTTATTTTTTGAATATTTTTTTAATATGTTGATTTATGATTCATCTAGAACTCCTTAAGAGATACCCTATATTATTATAAATAAACGTGGCTTATGGGTTAAAAAAACCACAATTTTTGCCTCAATTAAGCAAATCAAAAAATTCACTTTTTTTCTATCCACACTAATATAAATCATCTAATTAAGAAAGAAATAAGAATGTGGGCGCATGATATATTAGAAGAGGCTACAGAGCTGCTAATTACTTTTATGGAGCCCAGCGACGACAGTGCAATTATCTATCCAAAAGACGAAGGACATTTCTGCAAATTATTACTTGCTTATAGAAATGCCACTGACATATTTTTCTTTTCTTTAGAAATAATAAAATATATATAACATTAGTTTTGGTCCATCTAAAGTGTCAGTCATAAACCAACAAAACAACCTAATATTTTTAAAAAAGTGTTAGAATTTATGATACAATGTTTTATTTGTCCACTCTGCAAAAAACGAGCTTTTTTATTTGATATTAAAAAAAATGTACAACTGTCTGTCTTTGAAATAAGGTAAAGTTGTCAATTATCTGTTTCATAAAACTTTTCAGTAAATTAATAAAATAAGAAACAAATGCCTTTCCCGCAATACGGATCTCTTTTTATAAAAATCATACTCTGTTCTGTGCGCTGCCTACATCTCAAAACAGCTACAGGGTTTTTGGTTATAAATGCACCCCTCTATTAACTTTCATATTTCTACAGATACAAAAAAAAGTTAAATACAAAAGTTTCTTTAAATTGGACAAATTTTTAAATGGAATTGTGTATATTATCGACCAGAATGATAGAGTTTTTATCCCGATTCAAACGATATATGGTTTATTAATATTTGCTTTGGTAGTTTTTGAAATATTTCGATTCAAATTTTCTGTAGTTGGCAATAACGCTTGGACGATATTATTATTAATATTATTCTTATATCGGCTGAAAACATCCCGATTATAGCGTTGTAAAGTTGTGTGTGTTTAAAAAAAAAACAAAAATTTAGTTTTTTAACTTTTTCTCAAATTGTAGCCCTAGTTGAAACGATAGATGAAAATAATTTTCATTTTATCATTGTCACATTTTTCTCCTCTACAAACTGGTGTGGTTAGTTGTTGAATCCGACGTTGTGAATTCGGGCAACCATCATCAACTTTTTTAATTCAAGTACAGACGTAGATTTTTCCTGTCACTAATCAATACCTTTTATAACCTTAAAACAAATTATGACAAAAAAGTCATATCATACGATTGGATTTTATTGAGAAAATCCGTAGTTTGAAGAATTACGTTAAAACGCCATCTAGTGATAACTAGAAGAATCATTACGCTACCGTTAATAGGTCTACATGAAGAGCAAAAAAGGCGTTTTTTTCTGTGCAGCGCACAGTAGTCCCATTTTAGATATTAGGCGGCCAAAAATATTTTCAGCAAAATTTAATTTAGAAATTGAAAAAAATGGCCGTAATAAATTTAAGTACCTAAATACTTAGCGAAAATTACGCAAACCAAAAGGGAAAGACCATGCCTACATATACAGGGTATTCAACTAAGGATGGCTCTACGCCATATCTCAAAAAGTATTAATCCTAGAATCTTGAGGAAAAAATTATATGGGTAAATCGGCCAAGAGAAATCGCTGGAAATTATTTTCAACTTCAAAAAATTGCCGCTAGGGGGCGTAGCAGCAACTCAAAACTGGAAATGGCAATTTTCTCTTGATTTTCTCAAATTAAGGTTTGTCGAAAATATAAGCATTGTATTCTTCAGATATTATGCAACTTTTTGTTATTTATCATTTTTTTTTATTTTCAATATTAAAGTGGTGGGGAAAGGTCAATTTTTTTTCTTTCAAATGTTTATATCTCTGCTTTCGATGAACCGATTACAATGAGCTTGACATCAGAAAAAAGCGCCTTTTTAACTCTTCATGTAAACCTATTAACTGTAGCGTAATGATTCTTCTAGTTGTCACTAGATGGCCTTTTATCGTAATTCTTCAAACAATACAAATTTTCTCAATAAAATCAAATCGTATGATATATCTTTTTTGTCATAATTTGTATTAAGGTTATAAAAGGTATTGATTAGTGAAAGGAAAAATCCAAGTCCGTACTTGAAATAAAAAAGTTGATGATGGTTGCCCGAATTCAAAACGTCGGATTTAAAAACTAACCACACCAGGTTGTAGATGAGAAAATGTGACAATCACAAAATGAAAATTATTGTCATCTACCATTACAACTAGGCCTACAATTTGAGAAAAAGTAAAAGGAAAACTAAATTTTTGTTTTTTTTTAAACACATCAATAGAAAATATTAACAAACCTTATAACGCTATAATCGGGACGTTTTCAGCCGATATAAGAATAAAATTAATAATGCATAATATATTGTTAATAATATCGTACAAGCGTCATTGCCAACTACCGAAAATTTAAATCGAAATATTTCAAAAACTACCAAAGCAAATATCAATAAATTATATATCGTTGGAATCAGGATAAGAAAAATCTATTATTCTGGTCGATAATATACAGAGCGTTCCATTTAAAAAACCAAAGTTGATTTTGCTTTCTGAAAAACGATACACCTTGTATATCTAAAAACTACACCATAAAAAAAAATTGTCCAATTTAAAGAAACTTTTGTATTTAACTTTTTTTTGTATCTGTAAAAATATGAAAGGTAATAGGGGGGTGCATTTATAACCAAAAACCCTGTACATCGAAACGAGCCATCAGCGCTGACAATCAGATAATCCTCCAGACCCAAATCGCGGACTCTGTACCTCATTGCATAAGAAGATGAAACAATTTCAGATATCCATTGTTTATTATTATATTACAGATTCACATTTCAAGACCGCTGGTTCACCAACACCAGCCTATGAATAGTCCCCTAAAGTGAAATTATAAGAATTACCTGGATGGTGGCTTAAGTTGACGGTGTTTATTGAGGATGTACAAGGTGGTCGTAACGAGCCGCCCTTCCCTTCTATATAATATTTAAAAACATGTTATTTGTATTTGGTGTACAATTCGTAACTCCTCAGAGACATTGCTATATTCTTAGTTTAAACGGAGTTAGATAAGTATATTTGTAGGGTGTGGTGAGACAAATGTTTAGAGCGCCGTGGGAATCACTGCATGCGGAGAGAACAATTTTTGCACGAACTATTAATCGGCGAAGACACCCGCATATAAAAAATATTTTGTCTACTTATTTAAACTTACCCGTTCCGATAAACATTTATATCTTGCTGCAATTTATACAAGTTTCTAACGACATTATATTTTGTAAGTCTTAAAATTTGCCTGCCTAAAAATTGAAGCATTTTAATAACTTGGGATGTCCTTTGGGAGCTACTGACGGAATTATCAATATTAGATGGTATTAGTTCGCTAGATTTTATTTAAATTTTTTTGAAAGAATTATTTTGTAAATTCAAATTCAAAGGCTGCTTAACTTGCAATTAGGTATTTTATTTCACTAGACTAGAGGAATTTGATGTTTTTCGTAATATTAAAAAGGTGCTTTATTTGTTAATTATGTGATTCCCTTAACAAAAGTATTTTACTTCTGTTTCCAAAGCACATTTCGCTTATAACTGTTTTAGATTTTGTTTATTTAAATGCAAATGGAATATTACGACCCGGCGTGAGGTGTCGCTTTAGTGACGCGATGCAATATTTTGAAGTTTACAAGCAAAAGCTTACATAGAAACATTTTGATTTCAATACTGGCTTTAAAAACGTACAAAATATCTTGTTTAAAAATTTATTTATTTATATTTGGTACCTTAAATTTCCTTTTGCATTATTCACCTAATAATTCATTCATAAAATTTAACAAATACAAAATTAAGCAGAAATAAGACAACATCAAATTAAATCCAGTCATCAATATAATAAACTGTTAAATGTTTCGTAATTTGTATTTATTTTAAATGTAATAATCGCTGGCTTAAATTCGAGAAAATATTTTCAAAAGCAGTTCTTGTATTAATAAATCACAGTCGGTACAACCCCAGCATTTTCGCGTCGTTCAAATCGCCAGGCAGCATTAAAATATATCACGTCTACGTATGCATTCGGATTTCCGCTCTAATTTTGTTTCTGCCTCAAACGGCAAACAAATGCAGATAGAACTTACCAGGGGACCTTTTCGATATTAGTTTAGCAGTACAGAAATATCGCGTTTTAACTTTAAAATCAGGATTGCATAATCACAAAATCGATGTGAAATATAAATGCCGAATTGATTCTGCATATTTATTAAATATGTATGGGATTCTGGCTCTTCAAATATTCTAGCGGGCAATGGTTTAATATTATTCAGATGTGGCAAGGTTGGACATTTGCAGCATTCTAGGCTACGATATGTTCATATCGAACTTACGTAAACAGTATTTTTCCAATAATGTTGAATAATCGGACGATTTATTTTTACGACTCTTTATGAGAGGCAAAAAGTCGGTCGATTTTAGGTTATTTTTATCCTACTTTGAATAAAAATATGACAGAATAGTGAAGTCAATCTACCGGAAATTTTCGTGGAAAAGAAACTTCTGAGTTTTTGCATTCCACAAATATCTATGTTTTTCTTAACTTTTGTAGAACAATGGCGTTTGTTGTATTGCTACAATCAAATATTAATTTTTCCAATTTCCGAGAAAACGACGCTGGTTTTAGACCACTGTATCCAATGCATAACCTACAAAGTGACAAAAACTACTACAATGCATAAAGAAATTCGGAGTTTTCTTCAAAATTTTACTTGTATTTAATGAATTTTCTTAAAAACTTGTGAAAAGATGATATCAAATTTTACATCGATATAATATAGTATATAATAGAACTGCAATTCAGTTTGAAAATTGAATCGTATGTGGTATTTCTATAAACCAGCCAAATAACATGTTTTATTTTTTAAATATAAGTTTTTTTCTTCTCTTTAAAATTGCATTAATTTTTTTTTTAATAAGAAATTCTACTTAATTTCTTAATTTAAAAAATTAAAATTCTCACATAATTTAGTTTTTTATCTTTTAAATATTTACATTATTCAATTAAACTCAAGTGGAAAGGTAAAATGTTAGAAAAGCTTATTTTTAAATAAAAAATCAATAAATTTCTTTTATCCGAAACTTCCCTCGTTATGAATATTTCTTTTTTTTAGTTCAATTTAGTTCCGCATATAGTCATTTATATACTATATTTGCAAACATTTTCACTGGACGTCATTTTGTTCCACCATATTGGATTTGTACTAGACAGTACTACGATACACTTGATTTTTGGGCATAAAATAAATTGAATAGTTACCGCCATTTTGTTGCGTCATTGTATATTCAGCTATTATCATTTTCTTTATTACCGAGACTCAATTATATTGAATAAGAAAATATTTTTTACGTTATTTTTTTAAACATTTTATTTGACTTCCATTTCATTCCACCATCTTGAATTCGTACCACAAATCTACCAGTTTATTTCTATATCGCTTACTTGAAATTTAAGACAAACACTAATTTTTTTTCCAAAATTTTAATTCAATCGGGTAAGTAGTTTTTTAACTATGCCGCGAACTCACAGACAAAGAGACTTACCGACAGAATTGAGAAAACATATTTTTAATGGGGGATGTTAAAACGTAGAGATATGTAAAACCGGGGAAAGTCATTTTTTTAACGACTACGAACATTTTATTTGGCTGCCATATTTTCCGTCATCTTGAATTCGTACCAGTATCAGTTTATTTCGGTATCATATTTAATTCTAGCACAAAATTTGATACAATCTAATAAGTAGTTTTTTAAACTGATTTTTTAAATATTTTATTAGGCCGCCATTTTGTTTCGTCAACTTGGATTCGTACCAAAATTTTACCAGTTAATTTCCATTTGATTGTTGTGCAAAGTTTGAAGTAAACTGGATGATTCATTTTTTAGTAATAATTTTTTAACATTTCACTAGGCCGCCATTTTGTTCCGCCATAATGGATGATTGCCAAAATGTTACCAGGTCCCCATATCATCCTTAATTTTAGACTAATAGTTGAAGTCCATCGGTTAAGTAGTTTATATCTATGTCGTGAAAAAACAGAGAAATCGACAGTATTAAGAAAAAATGTTTTTAGGCATCTAGGGACCCTGAAACGAAGATCTGCAAAAAGAATTTTAAAAACTAAAACTTATCTTATTTAAAAATAAAATATTAATGATTCAAATTAATTTTTTTTTTGTTTAAAATTGCTTTTTAACTATTTGGTTTTCCAATTAAAGTATAATGGCTATTTTTTCTTTATTTAATTATAAAAATTAATATTTAAAACATAGAAAACCAAATTTAGGTACAGTTTTTAATTAGGAAATTAAAAATATTTTCTTTTTAAAAAAATAACTTTTTAGTGTCATTTTGAAGAGAGTAGAAAAATTAAATATTTTTAATTTGGCCGGTTTGTAAAAAACTACAGACGATTCAATTTTCAAATTGAATTGCGGTTCTATTAGATACAAAGCAGTGACGGCTCGTACTCCAAAATTTAGGGTTGGCCGAGACTCAAGGCCAATCAAGGGCGGTTTTACGGTAAGCAATAATAAGGTAATTACCCCCCCCCATCCGACCAGACCGGTCAAACATCAAGTGTAATTTACATATTTTTTACGTGAAAATTACGATTAAAAATTTGGCTACGAAACACTATAGCACAAGAGCGACCTATTGGATTGTGTCTCTTGCATATCAATAGGTAGAGTATTGATGTAAATATAAACAATGTAATTAACAAATTTGCTGCAGGAAAAAAATTTAACTATAACTGTTTATTAGAGGCTGTTTTTTTTTCACTTATGCCACAACAAGTATGATCGAAAATATTGGTATGTACGTAATTCTCATGCCATTTATAATAAAATGTATTAACATATTTTTTTTAAATTAACTACCCACACCCCCCCCCCCCAGAAAGGTTTCCTAAAATCGAAAAAGAATTTTCCCTGTATATTTTCTGATATGGCCCGATCCTGCTGCGCATGATAAGCCGTCACTGATACAAAGACCTTAAATTTGATATGTTTTTTAGAAATCAATAGAAGTACCTTGTCATAAAATTTTACCAAACAAATAAAATGATGAGGTTTCTTTTTCGTGTGGTTTTTAATGTTTTGCTGGTTATGTATTAAACATAGACATATGAAAGCGTACTTTTCTTGGAAATTTAATTAATCATTTTTTTTTATTTCAATGGCCACAATAGGCCACTAAAAGGGAACTTTCAGATAATATAGTCAATAAATCAAAATACAAGACTACAGTTGCGGGAAAAAAGTCGAGCATGCTAGGCTTTTTTCATAAAACTCAAAACATTTCATACATTCTATACGATTAAAAAGTTGTGGTGCAAGTGACATCTCTATATTTCAAAAAGTTTGTAGGTACCTCCTTTATTTCATTTATATATTTTAATCATTAGAAACACTCAAATCAGATACACTGACTGGCCTGAAAATCTATTTATTCCGTAAAGTTCTGAAACCTTTGTTGCTTAAAAATATTTATTTTACTTTCTTTTTAAGTATATATACTAAATTAGATGAAGCAGTTTATATTCAAAATTTCAAGGGAAAGTTTTCCTTTAAATGGAAAAAGCTGCTTCTTAGATTGCGCCCCACATTATTATAGACCGCTGTTGGTGCCTGAAGTTTACATCTTATATCTGCATATTATTCACCTCACGAGTTGTGCCAAAGAGGGGACGGGAAATAACTGAAAATAACGAAAAATGGCGCAAAAGGTTATCAGCGTGATGCTATTGTAACGTACGAAAATCCTGTTTGCATTTATACTCGTATTTTGCGCAGACAGTTGGAGATTTGACGAACATTGCTAGTTTTATTAAGTCCTGTTTGCATATCTTTTATTACGTACCGGATTTTAGGTTGATTAAATATAGCTCCTGAAAATTTTAAATCCATTATTGCTTGAGAATATTAAAAAGCACCTTCGAGAGTAAACAGAAAGAAAATATATTTCTTTTTTTTTTCATTTACTGTTTTTAATAATACATTGAATTGCTGCTAATTAACATAGAATAAATAAACAACAGATGTGGTTTTTATATTTCCCTAGTTAAAATGTCTAAAAAATATGATGATTTTTCTAGACACTTTGTAACCTAAAATTTTTACTTTGAAAAATGTTTTTTAAATGATTTATTTATGCCGGGTAATTGAAATACATATAAATAAAGATAAAAATATTACAATGTAATATTATCTATATAAAACTAACTAAAACTAGATAAAAGGTAACCTACTAGATGACACAAAAGGTAGGATTTTGATTACTGAGTAATCAGTTTTCCAATCATACCTCACGATTAATAGTACTGATAAATTATTCATATTTGAGACTTGATATTACATAAGGAATATTATTATAAATTATAGAACATATATATTTAAAAGATGATTTCTATTTTTCTGTTTGATGAACAGGAATTATTTCGAAATTGAATGATTTTATAGAAATAATTAGTCAATTTGTATTAAATTATTCTAATTTAGATCATTTAAATCTAATAAAAATTGAAGATATATGATCATACTTGATGTAAAATTTGTAATTCATATTGTCTCATACAGTCTAAGTAAAAATACATCTAATACCACAGCAGTTAAAAACAACGAATTAAAAGAATTTGTAAACGAAACCTCTTATTTAAAATTTCCACTTAATTTATTTTACAAAGGATACAAAACATGACAATTGTTTCGCCAACACTGTGGCTTCATCAGATGTTAAACCTTAAATAAAAGTGTAACACAAACTGTCATTATTTAAGATCTAACATCTGATGAAGCCTCAGTGATGGTGAAACAATTGATATATGTTGTATTCTTTGCAAAATAAATTAAGTGGAAATTTTAAACAAGTGTTTTCGTTTACCTAGTTAAAATGGAATTTCATCAAGTAACGGCTAGTTCTGTTCAAAAGAATTTGTATTTACTTTAAATTTTATTCATCGTAGAATAGTTCTATTTTATCGTGTTATGTCTCCTTTTAATTTAAAATTGTGTCGTATATGCATATCTGGATATCAGGACATGCGGGTTTGGATGAGTCTGCGGACCGGAAACAAGATTCGTGGGTCCTGAATCAAGTTTAGGAGTAGCCCACGAAACGGATAAGCGTGTAATTTTGGACTTGGTTGAGGAAAAATCTAATCTCTATTGACTTGGACTGCCAGGTCTGTCCCTTGCAAAGGCATTTTCCTCCTTCCTATGAGGAAGAGGATAACAGAAAGTCTGTTAAATATGAACAGAATTATGTTCAAAACAGCAATAGGCCTATACACTGGCCATTATCGCCTAAGACATCACATGCACAGGATGAGGCTTGAAGAGGAATCCGAGTGCCACCTATGTATTATGGTTGACGAGACAGTCACCCATGTGCTGTGTGAATGCCCGGAACCTGCCAATATCAGGTTCTCCATATTCGGTAGAGATGTTCTGCTGCCCGAGGAGTTGAAGAATACCTCCCCAAATGCAATGATAAGACTCATTGAGGATTAGAGTTGCTTAGGGAAGTATAAATATAGGTGTTAGCTACAATAGACCCCAGAGTCGCAGTGGAGGGTCGGTTTGATCCACTCACTTTTAACCTAACCTAACCATATATGCATAGATTATTTACCTGCACCAGCTGAACAATGCGGGAAATAAGTTGTTTTAAAATTTTGCTTAGATAGTTCTACTTTTGAAAATCTGCTGGTCGTCATAATAAGGGACTTTAGAATTATGATTTGTAAGAGAAAATCAAAACGTTTACATATTTTTTGTATCCATAAAAGATTATTTTCTATGATTCACTGGGAAACAGCAAAAATATTTCCGAGACAAAAATAACAAAATCTTACTTATTTTGTTATACCGATTCACAAACTTTCTTGCAAAAGTCTCAATTGGCTCCGGTTTTATAGATCCATGCTTATTATGATACTTTACCTACCTACTATTAATGACTGGGAAAGTTCGACCATTAAATGAGAAATACCTGGATTTATTATACCAGGTGTACATTATAAGAAGTTTAAATATATATGACATAAATCCTTAATTGTTAGTTAGTTATGTTTCAACCACCAGTTTATCGAGAGCAGTTCGTATTTGAGAAATTAGAGAAGCTTAAGCAACATGTCGCGAGTTTGTTTAAATAAACAGGATCATTAATTTTTGTTATATATGTGGTGAAGTGACTTTCATAAAGCAAAAACATACTCTTAACCCTTTAATAAGAAAGACTTATCACTACTTGTATTTTGCTGCAAAGTTGGAAACCATTGTCATCTCAATTGCAACAATGGAATTTACTTCAAGATTAAGTAAAAGTAGTTAATGGCAGCTTTAAATCTGGATTATGATCCAAAAGACTGCAGACTTTTACATTGATTCCTCAAAAGTAAGTCTTAAAGCTGTGTTACTCCGTAATGAAAATAAGTTGCCTTCAGTCCCAATTAGTCATGCAATCCACATGAAAGAAACGTATAGCAATTTGAAATTGTTACTAAAAACCATACAATATAAAATATATAAATAGCAAATTTGTGAAGATTTAAAAGTTGTGGCGTTTTTGCTTGGAATGTAGCTAGGTTATACCAATTGCTGCTACTTCCTCTGCGACTAGGACATCAAGCACAAGTAAATCACTAAAAAAAGAAAATTTGGCCAGCAAGAGAGTCTTTTGAACCAGGAGAGAAAAATGTAACCAGCGCATCATTAGTTCCCCCTGAAAAGATTTTATTTCCGCTACTTCATATAAAATTGGGACTTATGAAATGAAAACCTCAAATATTTTTTGAGAAGCGCAATGCGATTCTATACTTTAAGGCTTGGAATGCCTTTAAAATGCTTGCAACTAATTTTTTGGGAAACCTAAAAGCAGAAAACTGTAAAGACCTGATAGCCCATTTTCTTTCGTTTTTCCAAAACCTAGGCTGTAATATGTCGTTGAAAATTCATTTCCTGGAATCTTATCTAATTTACTTTCTGGAAAATTGTAGTGCTGTAACTGACAAACACGGGGTTCCACCAAGATATTTAAAACATGGAAAAAAAGTATCATGGAAAATGAAACTGTGAGATGAAAAATGAATGTCTAAACTTTAGATTCAATAATAATAAATGTGCTATTTAATAGCTTTCGTTGAACCAACAATATATTTTTATCTGTATTTTGTATGTTCGTTGTATATGCCTATAAATTAAAATTTTATAACAAATAATTAGGATTTTTTGCGAGGCAACTAAATTATTTAATGGGTACTAGATTTTTTGCGAGCCAACTAAATCCTTTAATAGGCATTTGTTCGTTACTTGGGTGTAGTTGAATCCAAAAGAATAGGTTTTGCTCAAGAAACCACCACAGTACCTAGACCTTTCAGCCTAGACCTCATTCACTAAGTACCTTCCTCTAGATAATGATGTTACCTAGAGGAATTTATCTTAGACTAGAGATGCTGAATTGGAAAATAGTTGTACACGGTTTTTATCGTATATTTTGAAGCATTTATTTTTAAAAAAAATTTAAACATTTTTAATTATGAAAGTTGAAGGAAACAATTAAACATGGAAAAGCTGTCCAAAAGTACCACTTTTCGTTCTTTAAATGATAATCCGAGTTCGATATATATATATATATATATATATATATATATATATATATATATATATATATATATATATATATATATATATATATATATTAATCTATAAAATAAACAAAAACAGTGCTATAAGGAAAAATGTGTTACTGAAAGAATGTACCTAAAAAGCAGACATGATTAATGTACTTGTACGTATTAGCACCGTTAGAATATTACTCTTTTTTTAACAAATTGTAGCATTTAAGCCAACTGACTACGCAAAGAGAAAGTTATTTTACCGTTGACTTTTTTAAAAAAAAATGTTTGGTCGGATGAATAATATAGTTGCGTTTACCGTGAACAGTTCTCTTTTTAATTTTTGTTAAATTAGATGTACGGTACTAACTAAAAACAAAACAATTTTTACTTAAAACTTTCACCAAGTATCGGTCGAATCGATCCAGTTTTTGTTAAATGTTCGAAAGTTTATGTTTAAATTATAAATATTAAGCGTTCCTGTAATTTAATTTGAAGATTTTAGAATTTCTGTTTAAAAAAACAGTGAAAAGTTTTAATAAATAATATTTTTATTATAAATAACGTCAAATATTTTAATTTATAAAAGCTATGACAAAAAGACAGGGACTCACAAAGGACATTTTTAAAATTTTCCCGATGATGGATTCTCTGGATAGACACGTAGGGAACTATATTCGTGTAATACACAATTGTGTAGCAAATTAAATTTTCTCTTAAAATCTGGAATACAAAATCCAGGTTCGTATTTAAAAAAATTAAGTCGATAGCGGTAGCCAAAACAGGAAACCTCAAAAATGAAATACTAAGATACCATGAAAACTGCCTTTCGAAAATCAATAGTTTTTAAAATATTCAACAAAGTTAATTTAGGCGTTTTTCACACGTCACCGCTTCTCAGGAACTAATAGGAATTTTGTAACATGGTAAAAGGATCTTCAATGAGTATCAACAATGACAACTTTTCTAACTGAACTAGTAACACTTACCATTTCGAAGATACCAATAGTGGCATACGCTATTCAAGGCACCCTGTATAGGGTCTAAAAAATATTGATATTTTTTATACTATTTTTTACTAGTACATTAAATAATAGTAACGATGAAAATAGTATTTAATATTAATTTAATAAATATTTTTATTGATGAAAATTATTTTCATCAGAGTAAATTTTTTTAATATATTTTAGAAAAGACTACCAATATAGTTTCTTCTAAATCGTTATATTAGAACAAAATTATTACCTTTACCTTTTATCACAAAAAAAATGTTACGAGAATATTTAGGTTGATAAGTTTTGATAAATTATTCTTCTTCAAAACGAATAAACATGCGGAAAACCTGTAAAATATGACAACTTGTGTTTTTTTTTAAATAAATATCTTGCATATTAGGTGCTGACTTAGTAGGTCTGGGTTTTTTGATTATAATAATAAACAGATTTTTAAAAAACGTTCTGGAAATTCATCAAAGACGATGCTATAAGAAACAGTATGTTAGACAAAGAAATAATATTTCATCACTCCATACAAATACATTACATGTGAAGGTATATTCTCTCGAATTACCAGGATATTTTTATAATAAAAAAAGTATTATATATATCATATAATATTCAGGGTATTCCAATTAAAAAACAAAAGTTGATATTTTTTGACAGCTTTTTGATGTTTAGTTGTGTTGTCCGAAGACATAACCCTGCCAATTTATCAAAAATCCTTCGACTTTTATACTTAAAAATGTTTCAATTCTCTTTTGCAATAAATTCTAGTACCAAAAAACCTTATACAACTATTTTTCAATTTCTTTTTCACAAACATTTTCGATAGAGTGACTTCACTATTATGTCATACTTTTATTCAAAGATAAAAATAGCCTAAAATCGAGGTTCTGCCTCTTATAAGGAGTCGTAAAAATAAATCGCTCGATCGCAACACTGCGTACATTTCATATGAACGTCTAGTAGACTAGAATGATGCAAATGTCCAACTATGCCACATCTGAATAATATTAAGCCATTGCCCGCTAGAACATTTGAGGACCCATACATATCTAATAAATATGCAGATTCAATTCGGCATTTATATTTCACATCGATTTCGTGATTACGCAATCCAGATTTTAACGTTAAAACGCGACATCTCTGTGCAGTTAAATTAATGTCGAGAAGGTCCCCTGGTAAGTTCTATTTGCATTTGTTTGCCGTTTGAGGCATAAACAAAATTAGAGCGGAAATCCGAGTGCATACGTAGACGTGATATATCTGAATGCTGCTTAGCGAATTGAACGAAGCGAAAATGTTTTCACCAGCTGGGGTTGTACCGAGTGCGATTTATTAATACAAGAATGGCTTTTAAAGATATTTTTTCGAATTTAAGTTAGCGATTATTACTTTGAAAATAAATACAGATTACGAAACACGTAACAGTTTATTATGTGTCTTAATTTAAGACTAGGCAGCGTCCTTTGAATCGATGTTATCTAATTTTTTGAGGAGGGTAAACTATTGTTTTGAAACTTGAAATACTACATTATATCGTTTATAATAATCTATGTGTATACATATGGAGCATCTAATGTCAGTCCGTAACAATCCGTTTGCATTTAAATAAATAAAAATTCTATAATAGGAAGTAGAAGTAACATTATATACTACTGTGCAATCATATACACGCATGTTTTATTAAGTTTTGTGGGATCTGAGATTTAAAAGTTTCTTATATCTTGTATATACGAATGGAGAAGGAAGGTTGATTTTTTTTCCTCGAATTTGGTTAAGAGCGAGAATTTGCAAATCTAAATAATTTTGATTTTATGTGTATCTGCGTATTAAGTGGGTTCTTAGTAAAAACAATAATTTCTCAAATTTTTGGTATTTTGGATATTTATTTTTTGTGAATTATTTTTTGCCTGAAAATGCATATTTTCCAACATTTTTCCTTCTTCACTAAACATTTTTTTTTTTGAAAATACTAACTCTTTAATTGTTCTGGCTTCCTTAAGAAGAACTTGAAAATAAACTGATTTCAATTTTGGTGAATGCCAATTTAACTTAAGGAGCGTACTGATTTACTTTGTCACATTCTATCATATTTTTTTATTTTCTTGAATTAGGCTAACCTCTTGTATTATGTATTAGATATATTTTATAGAGGGTAGAGCAAATTCCACATGTTTTTTTAGAGCAACGATAATTTAATTTTAGTTCTCTAGAGCTTTCAAATTTCCTTTTTAGTACAACATTTTATGTTTTTTGTAAAATAATTTTCTTTAAAAGAAAATTTTATTCGCGATAAAAGTTACTGCAAGAAGAAAAATTGTTTTGACAGTGTTAAAACTTATGTCAAATACAAAGAGTGCAAAAAAAAGGCATAATCAGGTAAAATGTGGGGTTAGATGACAAAATATCGAAATTATTTAGAAAAGGCCTAGAATCTCATTTAAAGCCCGTCTGCCAGTTTTAAAATACAAATTTCAACAATTAGGAAATACCACATGGAAATATTTTTTATTAATAATTTAAGACAAATATTTATGAATAAAAATTATTTTCCTCTCTCCATATCTTTTATTCGAGACCCTTATATTAGGATACGAATATTAAATACATTCATGATTATATACAAAAAAGAATTTCGGGGAATCGGTCACTTTTGATTTTTAAGGAAACTATATATAGATATACTTATCTAATATAAAAAGTATTCACCTTTGTCCTTCGTCAAAAATAAATATTAACAGAATATACCTTTTAACGAAATATTCTTCTTCAAAACGAATAAACATGAAAAACTGGTAAAATATATCAATTTGTGTTCTTTAAATAAAATGTCTTGCATATTATGTCCATTTAACAGTCATGTGTTTTCTGATAACAATTATAAAAGGATTTTAAAAAATAACAGAGGATTTTTCGAAAACGATACCAAAAGAAACAATTTGTTAAAAAAAGAGTAATATTCTAACGGTGCTAATACGTACAAGTACATTAAACATGTCTGCTTTTTAGGTAAATCCTTTCAGTAACACATTTTTCCTTATAGCACTGTTTTTGTTTATTTTATAGAATAATTTTCAAGATATATATATATATATATATATATATATATATATAATGTTCTAGCGGGCAATGGCTTAATATTATTCAGATGTGGCATAGTTGGACATTTGCATCATTCTAGTCTACTAGACGTTGATATGAAATGTACGCAGTGTTGCGATCGAGCGATTTATTTTTACGACTCCTTATAAGAGGCAGAAACTCGATTTTAGGCTATTTTTATCTTTCAATAAAAGTATGACATAATAGTGAAGTCACTCTATCGAAAATGTTTGTGCAAAAGAAATTGAAAAATAGTTGTATAGGGTTTTTTGATACTAGAATTTATTGCAAAAGAGAATTGAAACATTTTGAAGTATAAAAATCGAAGGATTTTTGATAAATTGCCAGGGTTATCTTTTCGGATAACACAACTAAACATCAAAAAGCTGTCAAAAAATATCAACTTTTGTTTTTTAATTGGAATACCCTGAATATTATATGATATATATATAATAGTTTTTTTATTATAAAAATATCCTGGTAATTCGAGAGAATATACCTTCACATGTAATGTATTTGTATGGAGTGATGAAATATTATTTCTTTGTCTAACATACTGTTTCTTATAGCATCGTCTTTGATGAATTTCCAGAACGTTTTTTAAAAATCTATTTATTATTATAATCAAAAAACCCAGACTTACTAAGTCAGCACCTAATATGCAAGATATTTATTTAAAAAAAAAACACAAGTTGGCATATTTTACAGGTTTTCAGCATGTTTATTCGTTTTGAAGAAGAATAATTTATCAACCTAAATATTCTCGTAACATTTTTTTTTTGTGAGAAAAGGTAAAGGTAATAATTTTGTTTTAATACAAGGATTTAGAAGAAACTATATTGGTAGTCTTTTCTAAAATATATTAAAAAAATTTACTCTGATGAAAATAATTATCATCAATAAAAACATTTATTAAATTAATATTAAATACTATTTTCATCGTTACTATTATTTAATGTACTAGTAAAAAATAGTATAAAAAATATCAATATTTTTTAGACCTGCCTTGAATAGCGTATGCCACTATTGGTATCTTCGAAATGGTAAGTGTTACTAGTTCAGTTAGAAAAGTTGTCATTGTTGATACTCATTGAAGATCCTTTTACCATGTTACAAAATTCCTATTAGTTCCTGAGAAGCGGTGACGTGTGAAAAACGCCTAAATTAACTTTGTTGAATATTTTAAAAACTATTGATTTTCGAAAGGCAGTTTTCATGGTATCTTCGTATTTCATTTTTGAGGTTTCCTGTTTTGGCTACCGCTATCGACTTAATTTTTTTAAATACGAACCGGGATTTTGTATTCCAGATTTTAAGAGAAAATTTAATTTGCTACACAATTGTGTATTACACGAATATAGTTCCCTACGTTTCTATCCAGAGAATCCATCATCGGGAAAATTTTAAAAATGTCCTTTGTGAGTCCCTGTCTTTTTGTCATAGCTTTTATAAATTAAAATATTTTTAATATTTAAAAAATATTATTTATTAAAACTTTTCACTGTTTTTTTAAACAGAAATTCTAAAATCTTCAAATTAAATTACAAACAAACAAATTAAATTTAAATATAAACTTTCGAACATTTAACAAAAACTGGATCGATTCGACCGATACTTGGTGAAAGTTTTAAGTAAAAATTGTTTTGTTTTTAGTTAGTACCGTACATCTAATTTAACAAAAATTAAAAAAGAGAACTATTCACGGTAAACGCAACTATATTATTCATCCGACCAAACATTTTTTTTTTAAAAAGTCAACGGTAAAATATCTTTCTCTTTGCGTAGTCAGTTGGCTTAAATGCTACATTTTTCTACAGCCATAGTGTCTAAATATATTGCAATGCAGTATTATGTTTGCAGAATCTCTTGATATATCAGTTTCTTTTTCTATTTGCCTTAAGGAAACTTCACCGCTGTTAACATTTTTGTAATGTACATATCCTAAAAAAATGTTGCAGAGTATTTATTGAAAATAAACGTTAGAATTAAAGAAAATATATACCTAACACGTTTCGTTCTCTCCCCCTTCCAACGTAACAAACAAACGAAATCCGCATTCGAGACTTGTTAAAAGATCCGTGCTCTCGCATTATTCTGTCTAATCTTGCAAATATTTTGGAATTGGGCATTTTTCTTTCCGGGTGCAAATTTTGACACGTTTGAAGAGCGTTAGTAGCATTACGAAATGACCTCGCATAAGCAAATATAATATCTGTCTTTTCATTATTTGAGAACTCCATTTTAAAAACGTAGAAGTTGGAAAATGATCCAATTTGTAATAAACTGATATAAAATAAGTTTGACACATGATAAATATCTGTTGATTTATTTCCATTGTTTTCGAAGCCTTCTTTGGGAAAGACGTCTCACTATTAAAAGGTAGTTAATTAGACTTTGAAGTTTTAATTTTTTTAAGGGTGTACTTGGATGGACTTACTACGTATTTTTATTAATTACTTTGAAATACTTTTTATGATACTTACATTACAGAAATATTAATAACGGGGAAATTTCCTGAGTGAAATAGAAACTGTAGTGTTGCAAGTTTCGGCATAAATAATACTGCGTAGTAACAAATTTACATCTTGGTCTTTATTTTATTTTCTTTGCAACACCACAATTTTTTTTAACCTAATTACAGTTTGACCCTTTATTTTCATTAAGGAAAGATATGCCAAAAAAACAAGGACGTACAAAGAACAATTTTCTTTAATTTACCGATGATGGATGTTCTGGATAGAAATGTATGGAACCATATTCGTATATTACATTGTTGTGTAGCAAATTGAATTTCCTCTTCAAGTCTGAAATAAAAAATCCAGTTCCCTATTTAAAAAAATTAAGTCGATCGAGGTGGTTAGAACACGAAATGTCAGGAATGAATTTTGAATACCATGTTGTAGAACGGAAAAAAATATAAAACTTTCAAATTTAAACTGTGTCTCGAAAATCAATAGTTTCTGAAATATTCAACTAAATTTATTTATGCGTTTTTCAGACATAGCCTTGTATCTCAGGAACTAATAGGAATTTTGCAACACGGTAAAAGGATTTGGAATAAGTTTTACAAAGAGCAACTTTTTTCTAATTTAACCGAACTCGTAACACTTACATTTTCGAAGATATCAATGCCCTCACTATTTAAAACACCCTGTATTAGAATAATATTAGTCAAAATATTTTAAAAGTTTAATATAAAGGCCATTGTAACAGAGTAGTTCCGTGTGAGACGCTGTCATTTCCGTGTAATTCTCCAGAAATAATTTAGATTATTATACGGCTAAGCAATAAATATTCGTTGATTAAAAGTAGCCTTATCGCAAAACCTGCATTATATTGCTTCATAGACAGGCAATGGCAGAAAGTATGATATTTACTACCTGCTGAAATTTTGATTTTAAAATTTGCCAACTGTCTTTAATATAGATTCCAGGCCTTTTTCCAAAAAAAATGTAATTTTCTTCATGCATTCACTTTTATTACGAAGAAAATTTTCTGAAAACTCGGTAATCAAAAAGCTTCCAATATGTTGTATATATCAATATCAATAGTAATATCGAAAGTTATGATGTATATTAAAGTCTCATCTATTTATCCTTGATCTTGTGTTATCTCACTCAATTCGTTCTATTGGTTCTAATTTAAAACACAACTACTCAATAAAGAAATTTTAAACAACAAAGGAACTAAAATGAAATCATCGTTACTCAAAAAAAACATATAGAAATAAAACTCTTCTCCTCGATCTGTTTAAATTAATAACAAATATCACAGTCACATTTTAAGTATTATTTTTACCTGCAAGTTCTGCTCTCTCTAAAGCCGTAAAGTTATTTCTCACTCCCCTTTTACAGACAAATTCCCTTGGAGATCCGAACCCTGATAAAAATTGCAAGTACATTTAAATTTTAACATTAGTTTGCGACGTCCCTAAAGGCCTCTGGCCGCAACAGTCCCTTGCCAAACTCAACGGCTGCATTTGTTTTGCGTCGCTGTTCCGTTAAGGTTGCAACATAGATGCGACGTTTTCTAAGGGAGCCACCGTTCTCTCTTTGAAATAAATCCTTGATTTAAAATTTCATGGCTTACTGTGTGGCCACGGTAATGTTGAATTGGCTATTTTTAATAAAAATAATTTTTAAATATTTTGTGGCAGTAGGCAGTCGGCAATAGTATGTAGAAAACATAAACAAATACAAGCAAGCAACCGTGAATCTGCTTTTGATTACCAAGTTTAACTCCTACGATCGATTTCTGGGCTGCTGCAACCTTGAAGTAGGCTTGGAGCCTCATTACAATGCAATCAAATTCATAACGAAAATAAACGTTTTCAATTTAAGGTAGAATTTAATTGTGTGATTTTTGGTATAACTCCAAGAGCTAAACACGTTGGTTTCGATAAAACACAACAAGTGTACATCAGCACCAGTTGTACTATCCTTGCGAATATATCGAATGCTTCTATGCTATGAATTTAAAAAATTATATTTTTTAGTAATCGAGCAAATACCCAATTAATAATTAAATAAATAATAATTAAATAAATTCTGATATATTATTTATATTAATTTATACATCAATAAAAATAACACTTGTGAACTAAACCTCAATTCCCAATTTTAAATAGCATCCGCTGTCAACAACCTGTTTCTCGCAGAAACTGTGAGAGGAAGAGAAAATACGACTCTAAAATAACTAGATTAAATAAATGTATTTGCCTAATAGAGCATAATATTTAATGTGGAGTGCGACTTGCGTATAATGGAGTTGTGGATCGGTTCCAAGCCTACTTCATTAGGACAGCAACCCAGAAATCGATCGTTAGGAGTTAAAGCCACGACTGTAATTAAATGCAGCATCACGGTCACTTGAACTTGACAAATATACCTATATATATATATATATATATATATATATATATATATATATATATATATATTTGCTCGTCTACAAGCAAATTTAGTTCAGCACGGGTCATGTATACAGCTGCGCCCTAAAATATACGAAAAAAAAAAAGATACGATGATATATATATATATATATATATAATAAAAAAATATAATTTAGTTCAGCACGGGTCATGTATACAGCTGCGCCCTAAAATATACGAAAAAAAAAAAGATACGATGAGAAAAGAAATAAAAATAAAAAAATATAAATACCGTCCATATAAATTCAAAATAGTGCAACATTCACACTCCTGCGAAGCCGAGCGTAACATGTAAAAAACATTGTTTTGCCAATGGTATTTACAAGTTCGTATCCTAACGAATCTTGCTATCTGGTCGAAAAAATGCTATTTTTCAAGTTGCGGGAATTTTTAATCATTTTCAATCATCAGACCAGAAATTGGTCTATCACTACTTAATTTTACAAAGGGCAGAACAAGGGCGCTTTGGGGTTGGGGTGTTGTGTTTTATTTTGGGAAGGCGCATAATCTACAGCCCTATGAAGGTGGTCAGCACGTAGGTATCTTGAGGAAGTTATTTGAGAGCTACTGGAAAATATTCCACTGGCCCATTATAATGCCTTTTACATTCCTCAAGGTGGTACCCCAAGCCAGGATTCTGGGCTTTTTGAGTCTGTAGCGGAACCGAAGCAATCGAGTTAACATTTTAGTATTCAAAGGAAGTCTATGATTCTTTTAAATGCCATTAAAAAAATAACGAAAATGTGTCAATATTGCATTCGAAAAAATAACCCCTATTTTGAAAATCACCTCTAAAAGCTCTTCGTTCTTGATGTGTCCCTAATGAATGGAAAATAATCCCTTCAGTAGGGTAGGGGGGTGGACTGTAGTTTATTTTTTAGGTTTACGATGGTTCACCGATTTATATTCTTACCGCAGGCTTTTCAAGATGGTTCTGTGATATTTGTTTTTTACGATATAAAGTAAGGGCGTAAAAATGCCTTGTAATAAAGGTAAAGTAAAAGATTACATTAAAAAGGACTCGACTTACCTTTAGGAACCTTGGATAGCGGGAATAGTATATTCAGCCGTTTTCACTGGGCCAGTATGGCCGTAAAGGGTACAAGTCTGAGGGCCCGTGGGTTCGAGCAGTAAATTTTTGACTTCACGGTAGAACGTACACGTTCGATGCTCGTACGGAAGTGTTTTTCCATCTCATCCGTCGCAGTAGTTCCACTCAGCCGGTTACAAGGGTAAACGGGAAAGTAGGAACGGAAAGTAATAAATGGATAAGATAGGTTTGTCGAGTAAAGTAAATTTAGTTTCAATGTACGAATAAACTATTAAAGGATATTTAATTAATAGATGCATTTATGATTAAAAGTAAAAAAAAATAAATTCTAATTCTCTAGAATACCAAATAAATTTAAAATAAAAAATTATACGTAGGGACGAAACATACCCGCCCCCATGAAAATGCCCAGAGCATTTTCGTAAAACTAGTAAGTAGGCAGAGGACAAAGTTTTACTAAAGGTCGTTTAAACTGGCCCTTAGCTGTTTGTACTATTGCAACTCTTGGAACCTTATCTGTCCCAATAATAGTTTTTACTACTCGTCCTAGCCTCCACTCTAGTGGATTTGAATTTTCATCTTTTATGACAACTAGAGTATCGATATTTAAATTAGGAGCAGGATCATTCCACTTTGACCTTTGTTGCAGGGTGTGAAGGTACTCCAAATGCTATCTTTTCCAAAAGTCTCTATGCATACGTTGTAGTAACTGCCACCGTGACAGTCTGTTTAAAGGTGAATTTGAAGTATCTGGATCAGGCAAGGTTGATAAAGGTTTCAAAGTAAGAAAATGACCTGGCGTAAGCGCAACTAAATCAGTAGGATCAGTACTTACAGGCGAAAGAGGTCGCGAATTAAGAACCGATTCTATTTGTATGATAACAGTATTTAACTCTTCATATGTAAGTATTTGGTTTCCTTCAACTCGCTGTAAATGTGTTTTAAATGATTTAATATTAGATTCCCAAATACCACCCATATGGGGAGCCGAAGGCGGATTAAAATGCCATTGTACAGCCACTTTCTCCGCGCACTCTTTAAAAATATGACGTAAATATCTTTCGGCACCGACAAAGTTTGTCCCGCAATCGGAGTATATATTTTGACATAAACCACGCCTAGCAATAAAGCGTCGCAGCGCTGCCAGGAAGGCTTCTGAAGACATATTCGATACTAACTCTAAGTGTACGGCTTTAACTGCACAACATACAAACAAGCAAACATATGACTTAGTAGTTTTTGCACCGCGATATCGATTCATGTAAATAGTAAAAGGACCGCAAAAATCAACACCTACATTCTCAAAGGCCTTTACCTGGGAAATACGATATTTCGGCAAATTTCCCATAGGTGGCTGATAAGGTTTAGGATTAAATTTCCAACATATTTGGCATTTATATAAGACTTTTCTAATTACCTTTTTTGCAGAGAGAATCCAAAAATTTTGGAGAAGTAAAAATTGGGTGGTTTGTATACCACAATGTAGAAAAATTTTATGTATTTCAAAAATTAACAACGTAGTTAATTTGGAAGCACTAGGCAGAAGTAAAGGGAATTTTTTGTCATATGGCAACTCAGAGTGACATAATCGACCACCCACTCGAATATACCGTTAGTATCTAGAAAAGGATTCAATTTTTGTAAAGGTTTTGATAAAAGCTTGTTATTTTTAAGCAAAATTATCTCATTTTTGAAATGTAATAATTGAACGTATTTCAATAAAAACATTAAGGCATTATTAAGTTCAGAAAGAGTTAAATATGGTAAATAAGTCACTTTGGAATTTTTAAATTTTGTTATGCTACGCAAAAAATAGGCAACTATTCTCTTTATTTTAGACAGGGAAGAGTATTTTTCAAAAAAATATTCTGCAAAATTAAAAGCGAGTGAGGTTTTCATAACTATATTTCTTTTTTCTTCAAGTCCCTCTGACAAATTTTCTTGAATTTTGACATCAATACTCCAAGAATCCTCAGGGGTTAAAAGAAATTGGGGGCCCTGCCACCAAAGAGAAAAGTCTATGAGTTCCGAAGGAAACATACCGCGCGACCCACAATCAGCAGGATTGTCCTTAGAAGGTATATGATACCAAAACTGGGGCGCTATTTTCTCTTGTATATACGATACACGGTTACTCACAAAGGTTTTCCAAAGGTGAGGAGAATTCCTAATCCAGTTTAAACCAACAGTACTATCGCTAAATGCATAAATGTTATGAAATTGGATTTCAGTAAAGGTATGCAAAACAAAATGCATTAATTTTGCCAGTAGGACCGCCGCACAAAGTTCTAGACGGGGAATGCTGATTCTTTTAAGGGGAGAAACTTTAGATTTTGCGCAGACAAAAAAAGTTTCAAAATTATTTTTCTCAGAAACTGTTCTCAAAAATATTACAGAACAATAAGCCTTTTCTGATGCGTCGCAAAAGCCACAAAGCTGAACTTTGGTAGCTTTATAAGTAGTTATTTGTCTAGGTATTTTATAACTGCATAAAAGATCAAATTCGATTTTAAATTTTTTCCAAACAGAGATAATTTCCTCAGGAGGACTCTCATCCCAGCCTAATCCTAAAGCCCACAAGTTTTGAATAAGTAATTTAGCAAGTAAAACTATAGGTGTTAAAAAACCTAAAGGATCAAAGATTCTGGCTAAATCGGATAAAATAGAACGTTTCGTACAAGTATTATGTAAGCTTTGGAAGAAGTAAAAAAAGTTATCAGAATTTGGGCACCACTTTAAACCTAATATTTTTAGAGTGGTATGATCATCTTTATCAAACGACATGGCAATATTTTGAACATGTGTATCAGGTAGATCACTGAGTAAATCGACACAGTTACTAGCCCATTTTCGAGTTTCAAAGCTGCCTCGCTTCAGTAACTCGATTATTTGTTTTTTCATTTCTAAGATTTCATTAAAATTGTCATGGCTACATACAATGTCGTCCACAAATACCGACTCATTAAGAATTTTGGAAGCTAAAGGTAGATCCGAATGATCATGTGACAATTTCAAAAGAGTCCTTATTGCAAGATACGGAGAACACGATACTCCGAAGGTAACGATATTTAATTCATAATCTTTTATGGGGTCTTCTTTAGAAAAACGCCACAAAATTCGCTGATACTTTCTATGTTCAGGGTTAAGTAATATCATTCTATACATTTGACGTATATCACATGTAAAGACATACTTATGTAATCTAAAATTAAGTAATATTTTGACAATATCTCCTTGCAATTTGGGACCAGTGTGAAGAGCATTATTTAAAGATATCTTGTTTGGTGCATGACTAGAAGCGTCAAATACCACCCGCAAGGGTGTACTTGATGATTCCTTTTTTATCACTGCATGGTGAGAAATATAGAAATAATTATGAATTTCAGACAACAAAGGAGTGGAAACTGGTTCCATGTGTTTATTATCCAAATAATCCATTAGTACATTTGAATATGAATTATAAAAGTTGTTATCTTGTAAAAGACGGTTTTCTAAGGCGAGAAATCTGCGCAGTGCAATGGATCGGGTATCACCAAAATCCAGTGATGAATTCTTAAAGGGCAAAGAGACCACATATCTTGAGTCAGATTTAAAAGTAGTTTGTAAATAATATTTTTCGCAATATTCATCCTCGGGGGATATAGCTTTTATTTCTGGAACTTCTTCAACCTTCCAAAACTGTTGAATACTTTGGTCCAAATTGCAGAAGGAGGTCATGAAAAATGTGTTTACTTTCTGGTTTTTGCAAGAGTAAGTACTAGGAACCCTAAGATTTCCCATAACAGCCCAACCAAACACGGTATTAATGAAAACTGGACTTTGGGAATCCTTACATAATCGGCCATCTGACAAAATGTAAGGGAAAACATTATTTCCTAGAAGCAAATCAATATTATCGCTTTTGTTAAAAGCGGGGTCAGCAAGCTGCAAGTTAGCCACATAATTTATATTTTCAGTAGAAAAGGAAAAGGTAGGCAAGTGATCGCAAATTTTATCAAGTATAATAGTATCTAAATTAAAAGTGAAATCAGAATTAATCATGGAGCTTATCGAAACTTGAACTGCAAATTTTGCAGTAGTACACATCTCTCCCAAACCTTGTAAGGACATGCCCAAACTAAATTTTTCCAGACCCAGTCTATTTGAGCATTTTCGGGAAATAAAGGAAGACTGTGCACCACTATCAAGGACAGCTCTAACTGTATGCCAGTTATTAAAGTTGTCCTTTATTTTTAGTAGAACGGTACATAAGAGAACTTCGTGGGTACCCGTGGCAATACCAATAGTAGAAGTTTTTGAAAGCAAAGTAAGAGGTTCAGAATTACTCTGATTACTAGGAGAATTATTATTATTATTATTTGAATCAAAATGTAACAAGGTATGGTGCTCTTTATGACAAGTTTTACACCTTTTAGTAGAGTTACATTTGGATGTTGTATGATAAGTAGCTAAGCAATTGACACAAGCCTTTTGTTTTTTGATTAAATCAAAACGTTCAAAAGGTGACTTATCTAAAAATGCAGTACATTTATATATTATATGTTTACCTTTACATAGAAAACAGGAATTTACATCCTGTTGTGTAGTATTAGAAAAAAGATTTTTATTTTTTAATCTTAGTTGCCCCTCATATTCTTCGCGAAATGAGCGTGTGGGTGTTTTAGGTGATTGGGGAGCTTTTGACTTATTAAAGTCTTTTTTAGGGACAGACTCTAACGCCAAAAATTGTTTGGTTGCAAAATTTATGATGTCATCAAATTTGGGAATATTATGTGAAGCATAACATTGTTCAAAATATTTTCGGGTATTAGAATCTAACCTATCTAAAAACATGTATCCCAAAATAAAATCCCAAGTATCTACATCAAAACCCATAGATCGTAAAGAGCTTATATTTTTCGTAAAAATATCTAATAAATCGCGAAGGGCATTCGCATTTTCATACTTTAAGTGCGGACTATCTTCTATTAGCTTCCAATAAGTAGACGCTTGTAAACGTTTATTTGTATAGCGATTAACCAACATAGTATAAGCATTCAAGTAATTCTCGTTTAAAATAGGAATGTCGGAAATTAAATCTAAAGCCGGCCCTGTCAATGAGGATACTAAATAATTAAATTTTTCAATATTCGCAAGAGTTTTGTTTTTATGTATTAAGGCATCAAAAATCTGAACAAAGGTAGGAAAATTTTTAAATTCGCCTGAAAAAATTGGTAAATTAATTTTCGGTAGAGGGATATTATGTGTATTAGAATTTTGATTTTTAACTATAGACTGCTCAAGAAGAGTGACTTCAAGGGGTTCTTCAAAAAGCGTATAATAAATTATTTCGATTTCTTGACTCTTTTTTGCAAAATTCTCACCTATTTTATTTTCATCATTAAGCAAATCTTGGTCAGTTGCAACCAAAGTTAAAACGGAATTATGATGCTTTTGAAAATCACTTATTAATTTTTTCATATGACGATAGCTAACTTTAAACGTCGTATGCATAGCAGGATTATTTTTTGCAGAGACGGCAGCATTATGTATAAGATTAAATTCAGTAATTACACCTTGTCTTAGTGCTGTTGCCCGCAATACTTTAGAGTTGTCAGCCATATTTATATTATATAATTAAATATCAATAGTTAAATGTAAACGCCTTAATTCAAAAGAATAAAAAATATGAGTAATAATTAACTAGCATTAAATTATTTTCCGCCGAAAAGTAATTATCAATTGCCCTCGTAAACGAAATGCAGAACCTAAATTTCACAGTTTTATCTTTAAATATTATTTTTATTTTCAAGTCACAAATAAATTTATCGAGAACTTGTTTGTGACACTTAACAATGAGATTTTGCAAATCCCATTTGCTTCAGTATCGATCGATAGATTGACAAAAAACTATTGGAATGCGTTAATCCCTGGTCGACGTAGGCGAAACTTTCTCAACAACCATAAATCATAAATCAACAGTATTTTTTAATAGTATATCAAATTTATGAAAATGTAAAAAAACGAAATTACTTATGCAATATAATTAATAATAACGTATGCAATAGTACCACAAGCAAGAGCCAATTTTTGGTTTAAATTCGAACCAGAATATTGTGTAATAAAGTAAAATTCAAATTTTGGAAAATAAAAGGGTATCAATTATTTAGTAAATTTTCGAAAATAAAAAGGTATCAATTATTTAGTAAATTTTCCAAAATAAAAAGGTATCAATTATTTAGTAAATTTTCGAAAATAAAAATGTATCAATTATTTAGTAAATTAATTAGTAAATGTAAATATTATGTAATAGTAAAATGCATCTAATTTAAGAAAAAAATCGAAAAAAACAAATCATAAACCGCCGTGAAAAGCAAAGAAATCCGGCTCGAAGGACCAAAAAATGATGTGTCCCTAATGAATGGAAAATAATCCCTTCAGTAGGGTAGGGGGGTGGACTGTAGTTTATTTTTTAGGTTTACGATGGTTCACCGATTTATATTCTTACCGCAGGCTTTTCAAGATGGTTCTGTGATATTTGTTTTTTACGATATAAAGTAAGGGCGTAAAAATGCCTTGTAATAAAGGTAAAGTAAAAGATTACATTAAAAAGGACTCGACTTACCTTTAGGAACCTTGGATAGCGGGAATAGTATATTCAGCCGTTTTCACTGGGCCAGTATGGCCGTAAAGGGTACAAGTCTGAGGGCCCGTGGGTTCGGGCAGTAAATTTTTGACTTCACGGTAGAACGTACACGTTCGATGCTCGTACGGAAGTGTTTTTCCATCTCATCCGTCGCAGTAGTTCCACTCAGCCGGTTACAAGGGTAAACGGGAAAGTAGGAACGGAAAGTAATAAATGGATAAGATAGGTTTGTCGAGTAAAGTAAATTTAGTTTCAATGTACGAATAAACTATTAAAGGATATTTAATTAATAGATGCATTTATGATTAAAAGTAAAAAAAAATAAATTCTCATTCTCTAGAATACCAAATAAATTTAAAATAAAAAATTATACGTAGGGACGAAACAGTTCTTTTTAACTGTGTTATTTTTTTTGTTTTCCTAACCTTAATTTTTATAACGTATAGGTAATCTATTTATTTAAAACATTAAGCCAGATTTTTCAGCAAGTCAAAAAATCAATAAATAAAGACTCAAGGCACAAGAAAATGAATAATTTCCATAAAATAAATAACTTTTTTATTAAAATTCTCACTTTAATAATTTTCAAAAATGCATCTTTTTGTGTGATGGTTAATTTAATAAAAAAAGGTTTTTTATTTACTGTGTAGAAACGCAAGAGGTACCGAAATATATTTATTTAACAAATGCCTTGTCATTTAATTATCTTCTTATTCTTCATTGGTTAGTTTTTAAAATCATAGAGGGCACCAAACTTTTCAAACTATTGACTTTTTATATAAGTTAATGATTTTGAAAAAAAATTAAAAACATATGTATTAGAAAAGAATTAGGTAATAAATTTTTATCTACAGTTCCTAAAATAGTAACGTTACAAAAAATATGCATGCATATTTTCTTAAATTGAATCAATCTTTACGAAACTGGTTGTGAAACCCTATCTCTCTAAATGAAAAAGTGTAGTTAAGTCAGGGTAAAAATAGCATATCGTGATGTTTTACTATATAAGAATCGGCGAAGATGTGATTCCAATAAAAGTCTTAAAGATATGTCTTACTGAAAATTCCTTGGGTGTCGACGACGAACAAAAATAAGATTGTTAATGTTCACTGCAAAACTTCATGTTTAACCCCATTTTCCTTTTTAAAAAGGCACAGTTCGCCGAAGAAGAAAGCTTCGAATTTCGGTTACTTCTCGAGTTACATCAATCAATGTCGCGCCGGGGTGAACTCTAAAAATAAAGTCGGTTGTACAGAAAAAGTATCCATCATAGTTTTTAAATTCAGCGATGTATATATATATATATATATATATATATATATATATATATATATATACAGCAAAGTAATTTAGATGGGTGTTGGTATTCTCGATTATAACCTATTAAGGTCAAAATAAAATGTGTAATAGCACCACCGATCGAAGAATTGGCTGCTAATCTGAACGAAAGATGCCATTCGGTTTACATGCTAAATTCAGAATATTATTGCACAATCACACGCTAGACGGTCGGACAACAACTAGAACGACATAATGAATATTCTTGTCATTAGATCTACGATCTTTAATAATGCTGCGTAAAATACTTGTTGATTTGTACTTGTCAAAGACTCTATTATTGTTTTGAAAACAATGGAAATCGTTTTGAACATTTATTAAATTAGTAATGAAAAATACATTTTTATTTAATTAAATAATATAAAGATAAGGTATCAGAAGTACGGGGTTGCCATTTAAGATTATTTAGTTGGGGTAGTTGGGGGAGAGAGGGTAAGTAAAAGAGGTTATCAATTTGGTTCCCCCTCCCTATTATAGAAATTGTTTTCAGCGATTTTTTACATTTTTTGGTTCCACAAATATTGCCATTGAAAGTTTCTAAAGCGTCACCCGGTATGTAATTTAAATGTAAAATATGTCCTTATCCCGCTTACAAAATATTTAAAACTAAATGTATTTTATTAATTAATATTGCTAAAGCAGATCTAAGGTAGAGGTTTAATTCATAATCAAATTTTTAAAAAGACTGTTATTTTTATTGACGCATCCATTTAACTTGTTTAAGAAAATATTATAATTTAATTATTATTTATAATATAATATATTACTTAGGTATATATATATATATATATATATATATATATATATATATATATATAGCTATATATATATATATATATATATATATATAAATTATATATATATATATATATATATATATATTTATATATATATATATATATATATATATATGCTCGTTGAATAACGATACATATTGCGAACTTGTTCCAAAATCCTTATATTATAAATATATGTAATTTGATTAATTTAAAGGAGTAGATTTATATAGCCATTTGCCGAAATTCCCCTAAGTAATAATTATATTATAAATAATAATTAAATTCTAATATTTTCTTAAACAAGTTAAATGGATGCGTCAATAAAAATAACAGTCTTTTTAAAAATTTGATTATGAATTAAACCTCTACCTTAGATCTGCTTTAGCAATATTAATTAATAAAATATATTTAGTTTTAAATATTTTGTAAGCGGGATAAGGACATATTTTACATTTAAATTACATACCGGGTGACGCTTTAGAAACTTTCAATGGCAATATTTGTGGAACCAAAAAATATAAAAAATCGCTGAAAACAATTTCTATAATAGTGAGGGGGAACCAAAATGATAACCTCTTTTACTTACCCTCTCTCCCCCAACTACCCCAACTAAATAATCTTAAATGGCAACCCCGTACTTCTGATACCTTATCTTTATATTATTTAATTAAATAAAAATGTATTTTTCATTACTAATTTAATAAATGTTCAAAACGATTTCCATTGTTTTCAAAACAATAATAGAGTCTTTGACAAGTACAAATCAACAAGTATTTTAGGCAGCATTATTAAAGATCGTAGATCTAATGACAAGAATATTCATTATGTCGTTCTAGTTGTTGTCCGACCGTCTAGCGTGTGATTGTGCAATAATATTCTGAATTTAGCATGTAAACCTAATGGCATCTTTCGTTCAGATTAGCAGCCAATTCTTCGATCGGTGGTGCTATTACACATTTTATTTTGACCTTAATAGGTTATAATCGAGAATACCAACACCCATCTAAATTACTTTGCTGTATATATATATATATATATATATATATATATATATATATATATATATATATATATATACTATGATGGATACTTTTTCTGTACAACCGACTTTATTTTTAGAGTTCACCCCGGGACATTGATTGATGTAACTCGAGAAGTAACCGAAATTCGAAGCTTTCTTCTTCGGCGAACTGTGCCTTTTTAAAAAGGGAAATGGGCTTAAACATGAAGTTTTGCAGTGAACATTAACAATTTTATTTTTGTTCGTCGTCGACACCCAAGGAATTTTCAGTAAGACATATCTTTAAGACTATTTATTTATTTAACTACACTTTTTCATTTAGAGAGATAGGGTTTCACAACCAGCTTCGTAAAGATTGATTCAATTGAAGAAAATATGCATGCATATTTTTTGTAACGTTACTATTTTAGGAACTGTAGATAAAAATGTATTTTCTAATTCTTTTCTAATACATATGTTTTTAATTTTTTTTCAAAATCATTAACTTATATAAAAAGCCAATAGTTTGAAAAGTTTGGTGCCCTCTATGATTTTAAAAACTAACCAATGAAGAATAAGAAGATAATTAAATGACAAGGCATTTGTTAAATAAATATATTTCGGTACCTCTTGCGTTTCTACACAGTAAATAAAAAACCCTTTTTTATTAAATTCACACACACACATTCACACAAAAAGATGCATTTTTGAAAATTATTAAAGTGAGAATTTTAATAAAAAAGTTATTTATTTTATGGAAATTATTCATTTTCTTGTGCCTTGAGTCTTTATTTATTGATTTTTTGACTTGCTGAAAAATCTGGCTTAATGTTTTAAATAAATAGATTACCTATACGTTATAAAAATTAAGGTTAGGAAAACAAAAAAAAATAACACAGTTAAAAAGAACGAAGAGCTTTTAGAGGTGATTTTCAAAATAGGGGTTATTTTTTCGAATGCAATATTGACACATTTTCGTTATTTTTTTAATGGCATTTAAAAGAATCATAGACTTCCTTTGAATACTAAAATGTTAACTCGATTGCTTCGGTTCCGCTACAGACTCAAAAAGCCCAGAATCCTGGCTTGGGGTACCACCTTGATGAATGTAAAAGGCATTATAATGGGCCAGTGGAATATTTTCCAGTAGCTCTGAAATAACTTCCTCAAGATACCTACGTGCTGTAAGACCACCTTCATAGGGCTGTAGATTATGCGCCTTCCCAAAATAAAACACAACACCCCAACCCCAAAGCGCCCTTGTTCTGCCCTTTGTAAAATTAAGTAGTGATAGACCAATTTCTGGTCTGATGATTGAAAATGATTAAAAATTCCCGCAACTTGAAAAATAGCATTTTTTCGACCAGATAGCAAGATTCGTTAGGATACGAACTTGTAAATACCATTGGCAAAACAATGTTATTTACATGTTACGCTCGGCTTCGCAGGAGTGTGAATGTTGCACTATTTTGAATTTATATGGACGGTATTTATATTTTTTTATTTTTATTTCTTTTCTCATCGAATCTTTTTTTTTTCGTATATTTTAGGACGCAGCTGTATACATGACCCGTGCTAAACTAAATTTGCTTGTAGACGAGCAAATATGTGTGGAAACAGTTGCCGTCTCTCTGGATATCTAATATGAAAATTATCCTAACCATAACACTTTAAATTCGTTACATATGAAAATATAATTCCGAAAGTTCTCAACATATCAAGACATCATAATTTTCATAAAATGCCATACATGTGTTGATTTTTACTCCTTCACGGATAGAAAAATACAATGTGTTTTCATTCCGGGTATACAGGGTGTCCGGATTTGGTTGCAAAAGCAGGGTATCTCGCTTATTTTTAAAGATAGAACCTTGCTGTTTTCACGAACCTGAGCTAATTTTTTGTGAAACTCATGAAGCCGTAAACAAAATTTTCATAGCCTTCTTCGTTTATGAGATACAGGGCTAAATAGAAAATTTTGCATTTTGAGACCTCCCTCGTATCTCGGTTATCCTTTAACTTAACGCAAAGGGAAAAATTATGAAAAGTACGATATGTTAGCTTGTTTTATATTAAGTAATGAAAATGTTGAAGCGGATTCTGAGATGTATTTTAACAGGTAAATAGTTAATTTTTAGGTATGTTGAAATACTATTGCTTAATTTTTATTTAGATATCCAGAACGGAGGCAACCTAATATATCCACTTTTTATCGGTTAAAAAAAAATTTACTTAATCACGGATCATTTATCAAACCTCGTACGAAAACATATAATAAAGAAAATCGGGAGGCTGAGAAAATTACGGTTTTGGCTAATGCAGAAGCTTACCTTACACTTAACTTACACTTAACTCTTGTAGGGCAAGTGAAAAGAGCATAGGGATTCCAAAAACTAGAGTTCAAGATATTCTAAAAAAGCACAAATACCACACATACAAATTTAGGCTCGTGCAGGCACTTACAGCCAGGGGATGCAGAGCGTCGGGTAGTCTTCTGCAATTGGTTTCGAGAAAGATGCGATATAGTTAGAGATTTTGAAAGGAAGGTTATATGGTCAGATGAAGCACATTTCAGTAATTCTGGTATACTCAATAGGCACAATAGTAGATTCTGGCCCCAGGAAAATCAACACCAAATATTTCCCAGAAGACAGCAGGGCAGGTTTGGTCTAAATATGTCCTGCTTCATATTAGGAACACATATAAAATTTTATATATTTGAGGGAAATCTAATAGCCAATCGGTATATAGAAATTTTAGAGGCAGCTATACCTGAATTACTTGAAGATGTTCCTCTAGCGCAAATTAACGAAATTTATTTTCAACAAGACGGTGCACCTGCACACAATTCTGGAATGACGAGATTATTTCTGGACAATAATTTTACCAATCAATGGATCGGAACAAATGGACCTATAAGATGGCCTCCTAGGTCCCCAGATTTGTCGATTTTAAATTTCTTTCTATGGGGATATCTGGAAAATAGAATTTACAAAGACCACTATGATAATGTCCAAGATTTACGAAATGCAATAAGAGAAAATTTTCGCTATTTACAAAATCATCCCGTTATTTTGCTTAATTCCCTAAAACGAATACAAAAATTGTGCGAAGCATGCATAGAACAAAATGGAAATCAGTTTGAACAGTTCTTTTGATTTGCTTGGTTACTGTAGTTCTTATACGACAGTTGATTTTTGCTGAAAGGCTTATTACATAATAATTTATTACTGTTTTGTTCTTGTGACACATAAATCTAGGTAGGTGGTACTTTTTTTTGGTGCGAAATTATCAATACATATTTTGATAAATAGATTTAATTAAATATTTATTTTGATTTATTGTTAGGATGCAGATATTGTTAACGACTTTAAATAAAAGGCAGCATTGTTTTGCATGGCCTACTGCAAAATTTGGGATGATAATTATAAAAATTAGACCCATACTATTATATATTTTTGAGAAGCTTTTAAAAGGACAAATCAATTTCTGGACAAATATACAGGGTGTCCCATTTAAAAAAACACAACTTTGGGTCATATCTAAAAAATAACAACTCAAATGAAAAATCTCCGCCACTGGATCCAGCATAAAAATCTGCATAAGCAGCAATTTTTCCCTTTGCGTTAAGTTAAAGGATAACCGAGATACGAGGGGGGTCCCAAAATGCAAAATTTTCTATTTCGCCCTGTATCTCATAAACGAAGAAGGCTATGAAAATTTTGTTTACGGCTTCATAAGTTTCACAAAAAATTAGCTCAGGTTCTTCTATCTTTAAAAATAAGTGAGATACCCTACTTTTGCAACCAAATCCGGACACCCTACATCCGTTCACTACTGTTGTTCTGAAAAGAACAGTTGTGATGACGTTTCGCCAAAATCACATTTGGTATTTTCGAAGCTTTCTTTCTCGTATCCGAATAGAGACTCGTAGCAGTCTCTATTCGGACATATGTTTGCATCTTAACTGAAAAAGTATGGTGCAAGAAAAAAAATCATCGGTAGAGAATTTACCCACTTCCCTCGGTATAGATCTTTACTTTTATTAAGAATAGCGAAGTATGACCCAATTTAGTTCTGCACATAGTAATTTAGTAAATAACACATATACATATACCAGCTTTTCAAACATGTTTATTGGGTGCCATTTTGATCTACCACATTGGATTCATACCAATATTTTACCAGTTTCTACCTAGGCCACACTTGATTATTTGACATAATTGAGAACACATGTTTTTATGCATCCAGAAACTCTAAAACTTAAAGTTATGTAACACCTCTCTCACAATCTTTTTTCAAGATTACATACGTTTTATCTGGACGCCATTTTGTTCCACCATCTTGAATTCGTATCACAATTTTACCTGTTCATTTCTATATCACAGTTAATTCTTGCAGAAAATTTGAAATCAACCTAATAAGTAGTTTTTTTCCGGCTGATTTTTTAAATATTTTATTAAACCGCCATTTTGTTTCGCCATATTGAATTCGCACTAAAATCGTAGCAGTAGATTTCCACGTAATACTTGATTTTTGCCCAACATTTCATGTAAATTGGATAACTAACTTTTTATGGATCATCTCGCCTGCAGAGTTGCAGGACATATTCCAGACAGGGATCATGGGGTTTCTGTTGTGATTTTAGTGTACGTGGTTTTTATTTGATGTATAAAAGTAAAAATTTCAATTAGAAATTTCATTATCGCTTTACTGGATCTCTAAATGTATTTAGAAAATCTCTTAAAATATTTATTAATATCTGCACAGTTCATAATTTATGTCTGAAAGTTGAAGCAAACTAAAATAAATTTTTTGTATCACCTAATTTTAACTGCAGTTTATCACTGCCAAAAACTTTTAGTCCAGTAACTTTTTTATTTCGATTTGAATAATACATTTTATAGCAATTACAAGTTTCAGTGTCTCGGGGTCATATGAAAAATAACAATAAAAGTTATATTCGAAGTTTCCCCATTTCCGCGGTCTAGGTCGAAAAAGATATCAAAAACGAAATGGCGATCCATTTTCTTCAGCTTCAAAGTTTTCAAAGGTAATAAAAAAGTGTTTGATACTAACAAAATATATCTGATATCAAATATTTTGTATTTCAATATATACTTTTGGTAATGGAATTATGATCTCGATATAAAATATTGCACGTGTAAAATGACAACAATTATATATTTCCATTTATTTTTCTAAAAGTAATGTATAATCGCAACAGCTTTCACTAATAATAATTAAGGCAATTGTAACGGAAGAGACTATACCAATAGATCAGAGTATATAAATTCTTAATTTATCCTTTTCTCATGACAAATGCTAAACATGAGTGTTTCGAAGAAGTCTTTGAAGTAAAGCTATCTAATATTAGTTTTGAGAGTTTTTAAAATCTAAACAAAATAATAAATATCATTTATCTCAAACGCTATCTTCTAGACTGTAGAGATAGATTTATGTATAGATAAACCTTGTCAAGTGGTTATCGTCTATGCCTTCCTTTCGAGAGTTCATGGTCCCATATGGACCTGTGGAGTAGGTCATTTAAGTTAATTAATAGAATAAAGCTGATAATAATTGAAACATTTTATTTGGTTCGATTCAATTATAATAAATTGTCAACTTACTATGTTAAAAATACAATAGAATATTTTATAATAGAAAGCGTTTAAAAAACTCCATGTTCTTTTTGGAAAACATTGTTTCTCTTCTGAAAAGATTGGCTGAGAGGGTTTTTCTTTGCCTTTCTTTTTTTTTCTCCATGGTCTTTTTGAGCCAGAACGCTGATAAGTTAGTTTAAGTTTTATATAGGAGGTATCATTATCCTATTTAGACGGAAATGTAATTATTTTTTTCAATTACATACATAAAGTAGAACTCTAGGCGACACCTATCAAGTATTTATTAATTAAGGGATCAGAGTGAGTCTATGACGACGCAATGCATTTCAGGCAACGAGAGGCAGTTTTTATCAATTTAGGTGCAGAACTTTTTTCTGTTTTCTAAAACAAGATTCAGTCTGTGTCACAGCTCCGTTTCTTACAGTTGATTTTAAATTCTTCTTTTGTGGTGGTTTATGGGGCTTTTCGTATACAGTGGGTTATTAAAGTTGAGGGGTTATCAAAGATTTTTTATTTTCATTCTATGATTTAATTGGGGAGTAACTTTTACATATTTTCAAGAGTAAGTTTATGGTTTATTTAAAGATTTTTCTTTTCTTTTCTTTTGCACTAAGTTTGAAGATAATTCCGTCATTTTCTAGATCTAAATACTTTGTTTTGTTATTAGTTTTAAGTATTATTTTTGTACAGTAATTCACATCCTTATTTTTGTTAATAGATTTTTAAGTTATTTTTAAAAACCAAATCTTTTATTCAAATAAACCACCCGCTAGTTAAAATAAATCTTTTCAAGAAGATGATACCATCTTTGTTGTTTGAGCTTATGTGGCCATAGAATTGGTGAGATAAGATGTTTAATTCAATTTGTACTAACAATTATAGTTGATCACATTGTAAATTATAATTTAGAAGAAGCCTACAGAGTACTTTTGATTTTACTTATCATATCTTAGTTAATTTCAGTATTGTGATAGGGTTGCCCGCTAGGTCTCAAATAAATAAATAAAATAAATAAATAAAATAAATAAATAATTTTAAATATAATATATAACCGCTTTATAACCCTGTTACACAATAATGCTATTCTGTAACTTTAAAGATACAATGTACGTAACAGTTCTTCCTCATATGACCTCTGTGTTCGACAATCATTAAAAATAATTAATTAAATAACATACTTTATGTAATAATGAGATGTGGAAAGAAAAATATTGAAAACGTTTTTTTAAGCAGGTCAAATAATTTCAAAGTGAAATATATATATATATATATATATATATATATATATATATATATATATATATATATATATATGAACAGTATCCCTGTGTCTCATCTATTTTATAAATTTTATTTTTCTACATCATAAAGCTAGTTTTACTGGATCCAGTTTTTTTCATTTGATATACGTAATTCTCTGTCTCAAACTCTATATGTTATTTGCTATTTTATTGAGCTCCTTACTTAGTATCATAAAATATCTATCAAAATCCTCTTTCCTATTCGGCTAGATAAAATACCGAGAACTTAGCCCACTCATAAATCTTTATCGTAGAAAAGATCATACTTTTCGATCATGTTGAATTTACTGCTGACATGTTACCGCTCATAAACTGAATGTATATAATATAAAGAACGATAGAAAGAAAATTCCTTGGGAGAATAATATGCTTCAAGGTCTGAATCCCATATGGCGCTTATTTGTACTGAAATAGCTGAAACGTGTAAATAACTATTTGGTCTATATGTGAAAAGAATATCTTGTAGACTGATTTTCCTGAGTATACGCTCTAAAAACCGTATGCATGTTGAACCAGTTTAGACTACGCTTTTAGATTTCAGTCAGGTAGAAGTTTTTATCCAAACTAGTAGTTGTCAATTTACATTGTGTGACGTCATACATGTATCCACTGAAAATAAAAATGAAAAAGAGTGGCGTAGACTTGATTTAGGCAAAGTGACAAACACACCTGCTTATAGTTTGTTTATCAGACTAGTTGTATGAGATTAGATACTTAGGGTTCTAATACATTAATGGAGCTCTAATATTGTATAGACTGCATTCCAAACTTTAGGTCAAATATCAACAGCAACATTTAGTTTTGAACAACGAAGAGAATAACATCATTCAGAGCGGGAACCGCAATAAATTTCGAACACAAAAATTTCGAAATTAATTATATCGAGACAAATTTTTTGAAAAGCATTTATTTCGAATAAAAAAAAGTTTGAATTATATATTTCACAAATTTCGAAAACAAAATGTTCCGAAAGACATAATATTCGATTTTACTAATTTGAATGACAATGTAAGTTGATATAACTATAAGTTCGAAGACAAATGTTCGAAAGCCGGTTATTTTTGTCAATCATAATCGAAAAAGTTTCCCGCTAATGCTATTTAAAATTGTATGGCTTAATCAGAAATAATTCGCAATTAAATAATATTCGCTGTCACGAAAACTAGCCCATAACCATATAGCGGTTTGAGTTAATTATAAATGTTTTATGTACATTTTGATTCTTCACTATTGTTGGCTTATTTAAAGGAAAAACTGGTTTCCATATTGCTTATTTCTTTAAATATTTTTAGGTGTATTCTCTGGTGTAAGATACATTTGATTCCTCGACTTAATTAAATGGGCATATACCCAGATTAAAGTGTTGCTCATTGTAAAAGCCAACGATTATTGTTCACTTTCTTTGAGTTTAACTTTTCTACAGCCACAAATCAAGATAACTTCCCAATACTGATGAGAACCAAAAAATAACCTTTTTTAATTTTTTTAAAAATAAACAAATATTCTACAAACACACAAATATATCAACTATTTAAATATTAATCGAACTGTTTGTAATTTGCATATTGTAAACTATATGAAATCAAACTGATCGGTGCTTCTAACTAAATTGGCGAATTTTAACTCTCTATTACTTAGGATGCAGAAAGATGCGGTTTTCGCCAGTCGTCTTTATTTTGTTAAAACTTTTATGCAGTAATGATGAAATTATGATGCTGTTCGGGGTGTACCAAAAATGTTATATGCCAAGATTCAGGTATAGGAGAACTTTGTTTTTTAAATGAAACCTATGTTAATTAATTAGTTTAAATATAAGCCAAAATATCGATTTAATTAGAAGCACTGCTCAGTTTGATTCCGTATAGGCGTCTTGATTTTAAAAATAGAAATAGCAAACTATATATTTTTTTAAAAAAAGCTTTATGCTATTGACTGCTAATTAACCTATCGGGTGTTCCTTTTAAAATAACAAAGTTGTCCTATAACTGAATGTTGGCATATTACATTTTTTATTCCACCTTGAGAAGCATCATAACTTCAACATTACTGCATAAAACTTTTAACAAAATAAAGATGATTGGCGAAAACCGCATTTATCTGCAACAATCCTTTTCCAGTAATAAAGTATTAAAATGCGTCAAAATACCGTGGGACACCCTGTATGAAAGTGTTTCTAGACAGGTTGACAACGCAAAATATAAAATGTGTGTATAACGAGCTCTGGACTAAATAATAATGAATAAGTAATGTTGAGTCTCAAAGAAAAGGTAAAATGATTAATAATGATGAAATATGCTTTTAATTTCCAGGAACGGTTTTTCGAATTATGTTGAAGAAGTAAATTTACGAAGGATTAATGGAATGGTACAGGACCAATTGCTGATAACGTAAGCACACCAAAGACGCGGCTGTTTAATTGAACAAGGGGGTAAAGCTAGAAAAGTAAAGGTATTTGATTGTATTTTTACAGGTGATTTATTTAAGTAGAAAAGTAATATAAGACAGGAAGTCGTATCACTATAGGGAGAGAAATAAAGAAATATGGGGTCCTTGTATCATGTATTGTATCCTTCGATAAACGATATATATATATATATATATATATATATATATATATATATATATATATATATATATATATATATATATATATATATATATATATATATATATATATATATATATAGTATAATTACTCATACAAAGGGCCTTCGCTATTTGGCCTTGTACACGGTCTGACTTAAGGAAGCTGCTTAAGATATGTTTCTTACCGGTTTTGTTGCTTGACCTGTCAGAACCAACTTCTGTGGACTAATGTGGATCACTTTTCCGAATGTCTTATATTCAGACCTATCAACGTGTCTTTTAAAAACTTGTAACTGATTACGCTTATATATCACGTGAGACACTGAATTGTCACGTTTCTTCCTATCTATTCTCTAAGCGAGCGGAAGTCTTGGAGTCGAGTCGGTGAATTTCCGGAACAAGTCTTTCCTGAGCTTCCCGGAACTTCACTCATGTTCCAAAATGTTGGTCTGGTACTCTTTTTTCTTTCGGACCTTCCTCTTCCTATTGCTACTAGAAAACCTGTTCTGGCAGTTCGGACATATCTTGTTAGCAGATTTTCTCAACTTCTTCCTAACTTCTCTTTGTTACTGTCCGCCCCAATTATTCGACTTGTACCACGGAACACCTCAATATTATTAAATAAATCTATCAACCAACAATGAATTAACCATTCTGATCAATTGTCGACTTGCACTTTGCGTTGAACTGTTTTTTTCATAGGCGTGTGATACTGTAACAACGTGAGCCCCATTACTATTGCTACTAGTGATAGCAGCTCTATATATCCACAATTGATGAAATCAAAGTTATAATATACCTTAAAAAATTAACAAAAAAAAGCAACAAAATGTTAAAAATGGGTGAGAAAGTATTTAAACTTAATCAGTTTTTTGATCTTGTGCCATGCAGTCGCGATCAACAACGGAAAATCGACAAGTTATTCGGTTTAAACTCTATTTAATCTAACCGAAGGTATCTCTATAACTATAAACTAAACTATACAAAGGTGCTGATTCAAATAACCAACTATTCAAGTAATAAAATAGTTTTTTAAATAATGAATTACCCTTGCTGGTAAATAAATAAGATAGAAGTAAAAGGTCAATACCTCAGTGCTATATAAATTGTACCTTTGAGATTTCAACTAACAGTATCGGCCCTGTTTGGCAAAACACTATAGGAACCGCAATTACTTCTCATAAGTTGGGGTAGCTCCCTCTAGTACAATCAAATAACGAGCAGTTCAATCTTTTCTAGTGCCAAAAATGTAATAAGATATTTCAAAAAAAAATAAAAAAACTAAATGAATGCTGAAATTGTTATGACGGATATTTATTTTAGATCTGCTTATTTGTGTTAATAAAAATACATTATAGTATCGTGCTAAATATTACGGCCTAGGTTTCTCCTTGAATAAATCAACTTTTAATTATCGTTAGATATTAAGTTAATTACACCTCAGAGTTACATACATAGTTTCCTTTCTTCTCTGTAATGGGCTATTACTTAATGAGACATTATTTGTCATCCAATGCATCCAAAAAGTTATATTATATTAATGGGTCCAAAACGTCTACATATTTAAAACACTAATCATGAGATTTTTGACCATTATTTTTTGTATTGTAAATTTATACAGGGTGTTTCAAAAAATCGGGTCACTGATAAATCACGATTTTGCTCAAACCCCTACGTAAAAAGCTGTATTTTAGCACAGAGGTTCATAGTAGTATGTAGAGGTTCGATGAGAGGGAATTTTTCAAAACTCAAATTTCAAGGGGGTGAAACCGCCCCTTAAATGTAACAACATTTTTTTATTTAAAAAACGGTTGGTTTTCTGGAAAAATGCTTAAACTAGTGGATTTTATTTGAATGTTTTACATATTAAAAAATGTCCTAAAAATGTATACTGGATGTTTAAAAAAATCGGGTTATTGTTTAATCACAATTCTACTCAAACCGCTTGACGTAAACGCTGTATTTTGGCATACAGGTTGATTGTAGGATGTAGAGGTTCAATAAGACGTTTTTTTTAAGAACTCAAGTTTCAAGGAGGTGAAACCGGCCCTTAAAAATTACAATATTTTTTATTTAAAAAACGGTTAGTTTTTCGAAAAAAACGCTCAAACTCGTGTATTTTATTTGATACATATTTTAAAATTTCCTAAAAATATACACAGGGTGTTTCAAAAAATCTAGCCAATGATTAAACCGCTTGATATAAAAATCTGAATGTTGGCATACAGGTTGATTGTAGAATGTGGAGGTTTGATAAGAAGGGATTTTTCAAAAATCAAATTTCAAGGGACTGACACCGCCCCTTAAATATTACAATATCTTTTATTTAAACAAACGGTCAGTTTTTCAAAAAATCGCCTGAACATGTATATTTCATTGTATTCTTTTTAACATATTTTTTAAAGATTATACAGGGTATCCAAAAAATCGGAAATAATTTATAAACAACAACCTTCCAAGCCCCTGTTGAAAGAAAATACAACAAAACGTGGTTTATAAAGAGGTATTTAAATAACACGATTTAACAACAGTTAAATGTTGTGTGTACTCGCTAGTCTTCATTTTTAAGATAAGGGTTAAAGATTTTTTTAAATTTGTTTTCCTATATATTCAACCCGGATTATTGAACTGAAATAATACTCGGTCCCAGATAAACCTACACCGGATGCGAAAGTGCCTATCTAACGCATGCATAGCGAATTTATGTGAAACTCCGCCTCCTATGGATGTCCAGCCATCTGAGACATAGTAAGAGGTCTAATTGATATTTTAAATCCGTACGGAAAAGTGCTTGCTCGGGCGGCGATATCGATAGTGCGAGAAGTTATGTTATTATTTAATTTTTAAAACATTTATTTTTTATACAAATTTATTTTTGTGGTTGTAAAAATGCCTGGTTATAAGTGCCTTTATTTATATTTTTCAAATAGAAGTGAGAGCAATAAATCACTGTTCAAATTACCTTAGGATCCCGTAAGGTATGTTGGTTTTATTATTAAAATATATAATTTTTTACGCCGGATAGTAAGTTTAATAGGTTCACGCAAAATATGTTTTAACAAGTAGGTACTTTATAAGTAGCCTAATTTATAGTTTTTTATAGTATACAAGTATAATAATTTTGGATTTAACAGTTGGCTTAAAGCGGACAGGAAGATTTTTTAGAAAAAGTTCTTGTAATTACAAGTTATGCGAAGATCACTTTGAAAGTAGTTGTTTTGCGGTATCTACAAGCTGTGTAAAGCGCCTTTATGACACCGCTATACCGACAATTTTTTATTCAAAGAACCTCGGAAAAGGCCATAATTTTATCAAGTAAGTAATTTTATTGTTAAAGACACCATTGTTAAAATACCGGTACCGATAATCATATTAATCCCGGTAAGATTGAACTAACGTAACTGACGTGGTTCCGAGGCAGAGAACATCAAATCTTAGACGTTATGAAGGTGAACACGATCATCCATTACGCAAAAAGGTTATTACTATAGTTACGGATAAAAATAAAGAAAATGCAAATATTAAAGTAATGGGCTTTAAAGATATGAAATTTATTGGTTTTTATAAACAATAAAAAGTAATTTTAAAATACTACCTATTATAATCTAGTCAAAAAATTTCGTATTAAGGTAAAGCAAATATTAGACAGATAATAAAATAATTGGAAAAATAAAATAAGTAATAAAAGTATATAATACGTTTGTGTTGGAGGAGCAGCCATAGTATACACAAAAAAATAGCATTTTTTAACAATATATTTGCTCATACTAACTTCTTAACATAACACTCAGTAATTAAACAAATCGAATTGACATACCGACCGGCATTAACAAGACTGTTTCATCCGAGCGTTGGCGTTGGTTTAGCTAACGGCTATCTCAGCCGGACTAGATTCTTGTTACTTGTACAATACAGATAATTGAAGAACCTATTTTCTAAGAACTGAGAACATTTATTCGAAAATGTTTACAATATTTTTTTACGAGTGTTTTAGATATTACCCAAAAACCTTGTTTGTTGATGCCGATAATATTGATTTACTTAAAAAAATCATAAAATGATGGCATTTTACAATGTAATTCCTTAATAAAAGATAAGCTATTCTTAATGAATTAGTTACATAATTAATATTCAGATATTTTTTATAATTTTGGGTATAAATAAATATATTTGTGAAAGTTAAAAATGTGTTTTTTTTTCTAATTTAAAGACCATTTTCTGAATAGTGCAGGAAAATAAGCATTTAGCATTTTTTTAAAACACTATTATAATTAGTTTTTCATTTTAATGAAATAAGATTTCTGAATAGTGCAGGAAAATAAGCATTTGGCATTTTTTTAAACACCATTATAATTAGTTTTTCATTTTAATGAAATAAGATTAAATCAAATTTATATCGCAGTAAAAGCAAAAATAAGAACCTTACAAAACCGGTAATTCACATATTGTAATACCCAAATATTCATAACATTTTGTTTCCAAAAAATTTGAATTGGTGCGGGTAATGCTATTTTTAATTTATTAATAATTTTCTATATCCGACAAAATTTTTGGTGTGGGCCATACATGTCTCTCGCGCCGAGGCCAAAGAGAATTGACGCACTACTTGTCTAACTTTCGCATCTGGTGTAGGTTTATCTGGGACTCGGTATAGTAAGAATATGTACCGAAATATCTGTTTTGTGATACTTTTTGTTAGTATTACCGACCAGTGGCGTACAAACGAGTAATAGTATGCATTTTTCATTATCTAAAATTAAAATATTTGCAGCATGGATGCTTAATTAAGCTTTAAGGTAACCTTTTTTGTATAACATTGATTAGAAAATCATTGTCATGTATCAAACTAACAAAAATGGCAGTAGACTTGGAGTTTTTTATGAAACTCCTTAACTCTTATTTGATATTTAGATTCTACAAAAACTTTTAGCAATTATTGTTAATCTAAACAAGTAACAAAAATTGTGGATTTTTAACAGTATCCGAAAGAATAGATATTTTAATAATACTGGGCTACGGTGATCGATAACGGACGAAGCAAGTTTGCGATATTTTTAATGATAAATATCCTAACCGCCACCCCATAATAGCAAATTTTTGACCATATTTGAAGCAACGGGAAATATGAAGAAAGCTGCTTTTATTTTTTTTCTCCTGTATTTTTTTAATATTTCATGCGAGATATCCAAAGTATTATCTACGCAAGTAGATAGAATTTACTTTAAATTAGATCTTCTTATCGAATTCCGGTTGGAATATTTATCATTAAAAACGTGACATTTTATTTTTACCTCCTGAAAAAAATCACCCTCCGAGTTTTTTGCAGATCTTTAAGTTTTAGAAATCATAGATGCCGAAAAACATGTTTTTCTCAATTCCGTCGGTCTGTCTATCTGTCTGCTTGTTCGTAGCATAGCTAAAAAATTTCTTGCTCGATTGACTTCAAATTTTCGTAAAAAATTAAGGGTCAAAAGGGCGGCCTATGAAACGTTAAAAAAATTATTACTAAAAAACTAGTTATCCAGTTCAGATTTTGCTCAAATACGTATTACGTAGAAAGCAACTGGTAAAAAAGTATTTTACTTTTTTTGTAAGAATTAAGTATAATATAAAAATCAACGGTGAAATTATAAAACAAATTCAAGATGGCACAACAAAATGGCGGCCAAATAAAATATTCATAGCCGTGAAAAAAATCAGCTTGCCAGGTTTTATATATCCTCACGTTTTAGCGACTCTAAATGCCAAAAAAGTTTTTTCTCAAATACGTTGGTCTGTCAGTTCACGACATAGTTAAAAAGCTACTTATCCGATCAACTTCAAGTTTTGGTCAAAAATTGAGGGACATAAGTGAATGATCTGGTAACATTTTGATAAAAATCCAAAATGGCGGAACAAAATAGCGGTAAATAGTAGTAAAATGTTAAATTAAAATAAAAAATATTATTAAAAAAACTAATTCTCCAATGTAAATCTAAATGGCGGCCCAATAAAATATTTAAAAAAATCAGCCTGAAAAATTACTTATGGGATTGATTTTAAATTTTGTGCCAGCATTAAATGTGATATAGAGCTAAACTGGTAAAACTTGTAAAATTTTTGTACGAACTCTAGATGGTAGAACAAAATCCCAAATAAAATATTTACAAAAATCCACGTAAAAAAATCTTATTCAATTGAATTCAAATTTTGCACAAAAATTAAATATGATGTAAGGATAAACTGGTGTGAAAAACTACTTATTCAGGTCATTTTAAATTGTGCCCAAAAGTCGAGTGTTACATAGGTAGAAACGTTTAGTACGAAAAACAAACTTGCGCCCATTAAAATAGTTGAAAAGATAGTACCTACATAATAAATGACGATGTTCCCAATCAAAACAGTGCAAAACATCTCACTATTCCTAATAAAAGGGAAGTTTCATAACCATCGAAGTTCCGAGTAAAAAAAATGTACCCATTTTTTTTTAATCTAACCAGCAAGTCTAATTATTATTTATTATAACTTAAAGGACTATTCACTGTCATAAATAACAGCTAACTACTCTCGGTCATCATTTCGGTAAAGCAAATACCTTTAATAGAAGATCTTAAAAAAAGATTGAATTAAACAATTTTAACAACGAATATTAAAGTTTTTTCTAGAATCTAAATATCAAAGATAAGATAACTTGTTTCATAAAAAAACATAAGTCGCAAGAAATTTCCAAAAAATCCCTTCAATAATGGCCACGTTTTTTGAAACAGCCTGTATCTAATACCGGTAATCTAAAAGGTAAAAAATACATATAAATGATTCTGGAATTATTGACCTACCTTCCATATTGATCTTAAGTTATTATTGCAATAAGAATGAAAATAAATTTTAGCTAACTTCCATTACAGACACTAACTTAAAGCATCATCTTGCGAAAAGTACCTATCCACTTGTGAAGCGACTCTAAATTATTGAGTCGCAAGCATATAGGGTGAATGTGCCGGTTCTCGATCGATTAGTGGATCTTTTGACTTTGAACAACAAAGTAGCGGATTTTTTTTTATTTTACGGGGTCAAAATAGATACCCAACCAATTATCATTCATTTTAAAATTTATAAAACTATTTCTAGTTTATCTATTGGCTGATACAGTTTTTTTTTAATAAAAAGAAAGAGGGCATTTTGCCCGGTTGTCGACCTCTCGCAATCTGGACTCGACCGAAACCAACCTAGTTCTCGTCCAGGTGGTCGAGAATAGACCTATTGTTCGATTGGATTCAAACGAACCCATAAAGAACTTAGTTAGGGATTAATTCAACGAACAGGCCTTTGGCACCAAAAAAATTATTACAACTAATATTACCTAGAAACGTAATCATTTTTCTCTCACTGGATGTAATAAACTTAAAATATATTTCAATATCGAAAATATCACAAAATGTTATTTAAAAAGTACAAGATTCTTTCTAAAATTCAACGCTTAAAACTAAAAGAACTTTGGCTTCCATTCTCAGTACATTTAAAACAGATATAGTCTTTAGTGGATGCATCTTCATACGAAAGACCATAAAACTTGGTGCATTTCAGATGGAACGACTCCGGACAATTGTCACACCTTATGTTTTTTTCATCTTCCTCTTCTGCATCACTGATCACTCTTCACAAACTGTACATTTTAATTTTTCATTGGACTCAGAATTTAACGTTAGTGGCTGAGCTGGTTGGTCAGATTTCTTTTTGTTTGTCTTCTTAGTCGTTTTTTGTTTATTCTTGTTTTTCTCTTTTCAGTTTCCTCAGTTTTCATTATCTTGACATTGGCCTTTTTATTATAATAATTTCTCGATTTGACTGAGGATATAGCACTAGGCATTTTTTCTTTTTGGTTCTTAGTGTATTTTTTTAGAGGCTCGGGGTACATAGGATGTTTTTCAAATGAATAACTTGATGAGTTCGAGGAACAACTGTTAGATATCTTCTCATTTTCGATTAACGCGCTCGATAAATTGCAGGCACTCTCCAAGTTATTATCTTGATGACCTTCGACGGATATGTTGGCGTGTTTTTCTCACAATATAATATTTGATATGATTTTAATTCCTTTATTTGAGCTTCCATCAAATTCTCCCGGTTTATTATCATCATATTCATGCGTATTTTCGCTGGAAATTTCCGGTAGTTGTTTGTTGTCAAGATCAATTTTATCGTCAGCGTTTTGGTTTTCTGAAGAATCTTTGGAATCTGTATTTTCGATGTAAGGAGATTTTTCTTTTATGTTACACTTTTCATCGTACTGCTCTATCTTTTCTTCTAGGAAATAGTTGTCAGTCGACATATGACTATTGACAATATTTTCATCAAGATCACTGGCGATATAATTTTCATCCTTAGAATCAACCTTTTTATCACAGTGTTTGTTTTCTCGAACTAAATTAACATGCTCATCTGTTTCATTTCTGAAATCATCTCCACTGATGAAAGTTGGCTCGATTTCGACTAAACTGACATAATTATCTCCTACACTTTCTTTCAAAGATAAAAAGGATGTGTCTAAACCCATATCAGGCCGTTGACCTTCAAAAAACCATCTCATAAGGCACAATTTGTGCGTCATTTAGAGATATTATTTCTCCTACATTCAAATTATTACTATTTATATTCTAGAGATTTCTGATTTCTTCAATAATAATGCCCACATTTATGCCATGAGATGTCAGTTTTTCTTTTATTTTACCAATAACTTTTTCCGCGATTTCTAGGTCATTTTCTGAAATAATTGACTCGTCTTGTTTCTGATTTAACTGATTTACTTCCTCTAAAACATTCTGTACACATTTTGTGTAGTCAACGTTGTCTGGGTTAAGAGGGTAGAGGCCACATTTTCTGAACCCATTGATGATTATGTTAGTTATATCGTTTGAATTCAAGCTTTCTTGAAAGACTCTACAGAAATTTAGTTTGCTAATACTTTGGTTGGCGTTTTTAGGCCTTTCTTGCCACTTTCTGACAGTTTTTCTCCACTCCACCTTCATAGGGCGGAAAACCCTAACGTCTGCGGGTTGCAAAATATGCGTGGTCAATATGATAGGCCTTTCAATCTTATTTTAATCTAGCCAAGCATTAAATTCATTAACAATGTACTCGAAAAACACATCTCTGTTCATCCATCCGCTTTCTGATTTCTCTAGCACCCAGTTGTGTGTCATACTCTCTACCAAAACTTTTGAAGGACGAATATATGGACCGATCGGTCAAGAAAGGGACTACCGTATTTTTTGTGAACCAGTTGCCCGACCATGCGAATTTTATGGTAAAAATTGATTAAAAAATTGTTAGATATGTTTTATTCAATGCGAAATTAAGTTATTTACACATACAATACAATCACTACGTAAGAAAAACTTAATTTTGATACTTACTATTTTCTAAGGTGCCGTCAGTAACAGTTTTCTCGGAATATCACAGACACAACAACTCACTGAACTGTCAAGCTTATTATGATGAGATTTTTACGACCAATAATGATTAATTTATGCGCACATGGTGGGGGAAGGTTAATGGTGGGAGAAATATGTACGATACAGAATGGGTGCATTGGAATTTACTTAGTTTCTTGCAAAATTGTCAGAATAGTCGAGAACTGGGCTCGGTCGGGGAACCGGCACATTCACCCTATGCGTATTATGTTGTATTAAGTAATTGTTTCGGGGCTCTGGACCCCCTTCAATATATTAAAGGTATTATTTTTTCATTCATATATGAAAGTGGTTGTGGAAATTATGAGTCTCCCTCCCAAGCTGAAAACCTGGTTGCACTACTGGCTTAAAAGAACGCACAGTTTGTATTTTATTATTATAAGAGCATGACTACTCACGCGCATTGTATACAGCATCTGTCGTATTTACTGTGCCTTTCCATATTGTTTGCACGACCAACTGGATAAATTTATTATTCATTAACTTACAAATATCATTTGCGAATTAAACTCACTAAGGGAGAAATTGAAATGTTATGAGCCTGTGACTAATAATATTTTGAACACAATATGCAATGAAATTTTATATTTTATTACTAAAGCCGATCCTCTGAAAATATAACAATCGTATTTCGCCGATGAATTAAACCGTTCCTGGGACTAAAATAGCCGCCAGGACCCAAAAGGGTTTTATAATAAAATTTTAAATTTCAAATTGAGCACTGGATTGAGCAGTATTTAATTTATGTATTAAAATTGTATTAATTATTCAATGAATCACGTTCGGAATCGCTTTAGAACGGTAAAATATATTCTGTTTCCCATACATATTTTTGCCACACCAAGCTTAAAAATATAATTGTATTTAGATCACTAAATGGTGAAATTAAACATTCGCTGCTTTTTAATAAAGAAGTTTAAAACTGCAGTATTAATAATTGCAAAATTGAATGCCCCACTTTTTCTAAAAATATCTGTTTTATGATCTATTTATTTTTAAACAAACAAGTTAAATAAAATTTAAACGTTTTTGTATGTATAATCATCAAATGTAGAATCGAATACGGTATATTGGAAACACTTCATTCAATTATTGCAAAAAATAGTAAAATATTGACGGGTCTAAAACCCGCTACTTACTAATCATTGATTCGTGCAATTCGTTCATTGCGGACGCATGAAGGGTCCGGCTCATCCGTTCGATCAAGTAGGCTTTGACCTCGGTGAACCATTCGTCCGAATCTAATGTTTTGTTTTTTTTGTGTATTTTCAAACATTGGAATGAATGAATGAAATCCATACGAACGAATGAAATAATAATTTATGAATAGTGTAGATGAAATATTCGCCAGTTTGGTAATTCACCAATTCATTCATTCATATGAACCGACGAATCGAATGTATGCGGACGAATGAACGAAAGTTCGATTCGTTGATTCAATTCATCCATTTATGTGATATACGATTGTTATATTTTCAGAACGAATTGTCGGATCAATGAATTCTCATCCTCTCATTAACACTCATTCATCAATTTTTATTTAATACGTTTGTATGGATTTCATGCGTTTCAATGTTTAAAAATATACAAAAAAAAAAGATTTGGTTCGGACGAATGGTACGCCGAGGTAAAAGCCTACTTTATTATCCACCTACCTCCACACCATATGGACGAATGAACTAATTCATGAATCGCCGAATAGTGAGTAGCGGGCTTAACATTGAAACGCATGATATCCATGAGAATGAATTAAATAAAAAATTGATGAATTAGGGAATATTTTGTTAATGCGTGATTTACTAATTCGTTCATTCATATGAATTGATGAATCGATCGTATGCGGACGAATGAAAGAATGGACGAATAGTGAGCAACAGGCTTTAGAATTTAACTGTATTTTACACAATAAAGAAACACAAAAACTACTGTCTCTAGTAAAACATTTAAATGATATTGTATAGTATTTTGACGATATAATGGGAATATCAGTATACAGGTTACTTCAACTCGTGTTGTATGTAAAATTATTTAGGAAACAAAGACCAGGCAGAGGGAGGCTCAAAAATGTAAGATTCAGAAGTTTATTGTACAAGTGGTCGCTAACTTCCAGAACGGACAAAGAAAAAGAAGATATTCAAAAGACTAAGAAAAAATACACTTTTTTGACTTTTTTATTTACGGTTTTTACGTAGTCGTCGAGGTGTTGTTTACACTAAAACGTAGACACTCAGCGTTGACGCATAGATGCCCATTCATGATTATATTCTTATTCTTTTCGATTGGTTTTCATTTAATTTAAGGCGTTCTAACATTAAGGAAAAGTGGCAATTAATTCGCATGTAGCAAAATTGCTCTGAATAGAAAAATAGCAATTGGTCGCACACGGCTTACGGCAGAAAATTGCCGGTTGCTGCTAGTTGCAAGACTTTTAATCGTTGATGGTTCAATAATACAGTAGTATGCGGTTTTGGGCCCAACCTGAAAACTAGTTTGCTATAGAACAGTACCATGAAAATTGTTTTTTTAAGATTTTCGTAACATTACCATCGAAAATTGTACATAATAAAGTAGAGACAGGCAAGATCGACCGAATTTATGTTTTATTACATTCAAGATTATGTTCTTATCCATATTAAGACTTGAAAAGGACTTCAAAAAATATCTTCTTATTCAATTGACTTCAAATTTTGCACAAAAATGAAATGTGATATAGGGATAAACTGGTTATTCAATTCATTTTAAATTTTTATTTTTGCCCAAAAGTCGAGTGTGATATAAAGTAGAAGACAGGTAAGATCGACCGAATTCATGTTTTGTTACATTCAAGATTATGTTCTTGTCCATAATAAGACTTGAAACGGACTTCAATAAGTTATTCATTCAGGTAAAATTCTTAAAGTGAGAGACATCATCAGCAAGAAGTTCTTTGTTGAAAAACTCACCACCAGGAATATCACTATTCAAAAAAGTTGACTGCACCCCATCCATCTCCGCTTACGTTTCCTTTTAGTGCGACATATTGTATTTAAAAATTCGCGAGCAGTCGCATGTAGTGTAAATGCAGGAGCCGCGTGATTTGCATTAGTCCGATTTCGGAGGATATAAATGTCAAGAATCAGCGCGCACGGCTAGTACTTGGATGGGTGACCGCCCGGGAAAGACCGTACTCTGTCTAGAGATGGGCTGCTAACAATAGGGGGTAATTGTTGTAGCGATAAAACAACGACCCTTGTAGTACTACCGCGTTCTCCATAAAGGTAGCGTGAACTGCAACTGCAACCATAAAAAGCCGCATGCTAAAACGATTGCTATTCGCAACATGCGGCATTAAAACATAGGTGGTAACTATTAGTTTCTTGCGGCATGAAACTAGGTTTCTAGTGGTTACCTCAGTGTGAAGCCACCTTTAGAAAAATAGTTTCAATCTCATCTTCCCTTTTGATCCAGTCCATTGGCGACTATATTGTAAGAAGAGATGCTGTTTGGCGAGTTAATAGTTAAGCCCGCTACTCACCTTCAACGAATGTACAAATATTTCATCGACACTATTCATGAATTTTTATTTAATTCATATTCGCATGGATTTCGTGCGTTTCAATGTTTGGAAATACACAAAAAAACAAAAGATTAAATTCGGGCGAACGGATGAACCGGACCTTCCACACTTGCGGACGAATGAGGAATCAACGAATAGTGAGTAGTGGGCTTAAGTTAAATCAAGAATCGTGAAATTTGTGAGAACTTGACGAGCAAAAATCTAAAGCCGTTTTTTAAATTAATAACTGCAACTCCACAGTTATTTAAATAATTGAATATTTTAATTTAACTTTTCAGTTGCTACTAAGCGGCTTTGGAGATATTCGCACAAGTACGTGGGTACCTGAGTTTATAACCTGATCCGAACTACATATTTTAGATTGAAATATCATTGCCAATATTTAAAAACAATATTAAAAAACCAAGCATTATGAGAACGAGTTTTTTGTCAATATTATCTTCAAATTAATTACCGCAAACTAATACCTATGCGCCAAATTAACTTCCATCAAATTCTCATTCCCCCAAATTGATGAATTCGTCAAATTAACTTTCGCCAAATCGGCGTATCCGTAAAATTGCTATACGCCAAATAGTCAGGATCCCTGTTGAAATATGTTCGCAGCTAGAGAGACATCAATAAATGGCACATAGACAAAATAGACAACTACCCGATTTCCAACATATGTACGTACAATTTACAGCATATATAAAAGAATTGGACAGCACTTACGATCGTATAAAATATTTTCTTTTTTAACAGAAATAGAATATAAAAATCCATATTCCTATAATGAAGTATTTGCAGCAAACACTGGACGATTTGCATCGACTAGACTTTTTCAGCATTCTGGTATTTCAAAACAAAAACCTAATACTGGATCCTGATCGGTAAACACCAAGTCTGGTATGAAATCTTCTAAGATCACGAAGAACTTTGATCCCGTAAAGTAAATATTCATGAAGTTGCAATCGAAGACGAGACGTCAGGAATTAATTTTACGTTGACACATCTTATTCCGAACACTATATTTCTTAATATATTTAGCTTAACACTTAGGTTACACGTTTAAAATATGAAAATACAGTATCAGCTCCAGTAATACAAAAAGGGGTCAAAAATATATAGCCAACTTTGGTGTACTAGATATCAAAAATCTTTCTTTTTATTAAGAATTGTGAAAAGTGACCCAATTTAGTTCCGCACATAGTAATTTAGTAACATATACATATACTGTCTTTTCATCTTTTTGGGTGCTATTTTGTTCCACCTTATTGAAGTCGAACAAATATTTTATCAGTTACTGCCTATCCACACATGATTTTTAGGCATAATAGAAAATAAATTTAATAATTAGTTTTTAAACTGATGTTTTTTAACGCAGCCAGTTGGTTCCGTCATGTTGAATTCATACCAATTTATCGCTGTATATTCAATAATTAATTTTTTGTGCAATTTGAAGTTATTGGAATAAGAAGATTTTGCCGTTATTTTGTTCAGCCATCTTGAATCGTACTACAATATTGCTAGTTTATCTCTTTAACACTCTTAATCTTTGCACGAAATTTAAAATGAGTCTACTAAGTTGTTTTTTCAGGATGATTTTTTGGATTTGTACCAAAATGTTACCAGTTCATTTATATACAACCATTGATTCTTGTAAAAAATTTGAGATAAACTGAACAGTTTGTTTTTTATAAACGTTTTTTTAATTCGTCACCAGTCCATTTCCATATCACCCCTAATTTTTGACCAACATTTCAAGTAAATCAGGTTAGTAGTTTTTGGCCATGTCGCGAACTGGCAAACAGATAGATTTACCGACAGACAAACCTACGGATTGCTTTTAGGCATAGTAGTAGTTTTTCCAGGCTGATTTTGTCAATAATTTATTAAGCCACCATTTTGTTTCTCCATCTTAAAATAGTACCAAAATTTTACCAGTTGATTCTTACGTAATACTTGATTTTTTGAGGTAAATTGGATAAGTCGTTTTTTAGAAATAATTTTTTTAATGTTTTACTAGGTCGACTTTTTTTTCCACCATATTGGATTTTTATCAAACATCTTACCATTATAGTTTGTAGTTTTTAACTATGTCGCGAACAGGGTGACAGACAGACAGACCAACGGAATTGAGAAAACAAGTTTTTTGGCATCTAGGGACCCTAAAACCCGGAGATCTGTAAACACCTGGGATGGTGATTTTTCAGGATTACAATACTTCGTTTGAAAGAAAGTTTCAAATTACAGAGACCTACAAATACAAATTTAGTAGGGTGTTGAAATAAAAGTCATCCCACTAGTCATAAGCGTGACTTAATTTTAAACAAAACCTGCCAAGCAATCAAAGAAATTTCTGGAAACATAACATTCTAACGAGCCAAAAAATTGTACTGTTATAAACTGCACGCACTGCACGAACTCTAATATCTAAAATTTAGTGACGATATTATGCTGGCCACTGAGCCAACTCAGAAATTACAGAATATATAATATTAATACATTACACAATATGGGTTTTCATAGAGCAATCTCAAACGAGGTTTTATATAAGAAAATTTAAACTAATATAAGAAAATATAGAGAATTAATCAATTCTAAGCTTACTAGAACTGTCAATTTAATCCTGACATTGTCCACACAATAGAAATTTATCAATATATTTTCCACCAACGATTTGTACAATTAAAAAATTGTTTAATACGTATGGTATGTACATAGTGACGTAGGCTCTTTAAAGATAATCAAATAATTGAGATTACATTTAATTTTTACTTTTGTGCTAAAATATCTACTATACTAATAGCTTTGGAATACCGGTTGACTTTTTATTGTTTCTATTTATTCTTAAAATCCGTCAACATAATTAGCATTTGACATCATGTTCGGAAATATACAATCTTTTGCCAAAATAGTTACAACCATGTTGAAAAATAGTTATATCCGCCCTTCCCCCCTCCGTTAAAAACTAAGTCTATTATGCTATCATACATCCATCTCTAATAAGATTAATTTTATTAAGTCATAAATAAAATTGAAAAAGGCCCAAGAAATAAAATTTAAAATTTGTGTTTATTCCAAAATTAATCGAAAAATTCGGTATATATTTATATTATGTAATTGGTATATACTAGATTTATAAATCAAATCGGTATATATTTGCCATATCCCTGTGTTATGATTTAAAAAGTTTTTCATTGTTTTAAAAACAATTTGGTAAAAAAAATTGCTCCAAATTTATTTAAAAAAGAATCAAGTACCCGTATTCCTTTCCAAGATATTCAATGGACTAAAAGTTTGCCCCTCCCTGTAATTCTGTCTATGAGCACTCATGATACACAGCTTTTTCGGCCACAGAATACCTGCAGCGCAACAACAACGTCGCAGAAGTAATCAACCAATATCTGAAAATCAAGATAAACTTGCTTGAGGAGCAAGTGCTATATTATATTATAATATGACAAGCTCTTGAAGACCAAAATCATAAGTTATATTGGGGCAGAACTGTGCTGACAGATGCAACGAACATAGCTAACAGACTTAATAAAATCTAGGTGGACAAACATAAAAAGATTAATTAATTAATATTGTAAACAACCTGCAGAGCTCTACACAACTAAAATAGATAAATATATAGCTTTAGCTACTGAAAACTACTTAAAAAATAGCCTTACTAATCTCTACTACTGTGAGTAATTTTCTTAATTACCATTAATCGAAATTTCAACTCATCACATATCTTGCTATTTAACCGATATGTATGATAAATATTATCGAAATTGTTACTGTTTATATGTATAATTAAACATGACGATTTATTTTGACACAAATTTGAAATATCCATACTTTTATGTTTTCTTTCTGTAGTAGGCCTAACCAAGAAAATGGTTTTAGCTAAATATGCTTAAGTATTTATAATAAAATGAACGGAGAGAGTGAAAAGTTGGCTTCTTTTTCACTTTCTAGGCGCGGTAATTTTGCCATGCAGTGTTGACATTGATTGATAAATGAACTTCGAACATTCAAGGTAAGTGATTTGCACACGTTTTTTTCTGAATAATATATATTTTATTACCTAGTAATAACCCGTTATAAACTAGTAAGATAGTAGTAATATAGCACGTACTTTTAATAACGAAATCTAAAGGTTTATTTTGCTTTTTCAGAGACAAATATTAACTTCAGAGCGTTTTTAAAATTAAATTTAGATAAGATGGTTCAAAATGTGTACGGCTTTCTAGGAAAGGTCATTTCTCGTATAAAAATTAAAATACTGGCCTATGCAAAGTTGATGTTGGTTTGGTTGGCAAAAAACTGAAAATATTATGGATTAAAATAATCTCATATTTTGGGACAAAATATTTTTCAGCATTTTCTATCTCTTCCTTCTGCACACCCCTTTATCATTCTGCAGAATTGCTCTTTCCTCAGATGAGTCCTCCGCCAGAAGAAAAGAAGCATTAGCATTTTAGTTAAGCTTTTAAGGTAGTATATAGGTTTATTTGATCAAGGTTATTTTTCTATAACCAGTGTGATAATAAATGTCCTTTTACCGCACTGTTAAGGCAGTATTTTATTATCATACTAAAAATGGTGCACTAAAAAATACAATACTGCATAGTTGCAGAAAAACATCGTATGTAATACGCGCAGTAAATCGTCTCTACTCCATTCCAGGGACTGCAACTTTTACACACACACTTATCCGGTAAAACAGTATTTATCCAACGTATATTATTTTTGTAATGTTTTTAATACACTCTAGTTTGCTTATAACGTCACAAATAATTCAAATCGCTATCTTTTTTCGTTACGGAAGTAATCGAGATTGAACTTGCCACTATCATAAAATCTTCATGACGCCATAACGCGCTGCCTGAATATGGCATAGTGGCATGATCCACAAAACTAAACCTTAAAAAAACAACCCGAAGTAACATTTTTATCTCCTTTGTCCCATGTGGTAGAAAGCCGTCTATTTTTATTAAATAAGTAAGATTAACCCCGAATCAAGCATATTTATTGAAAATATATATTTTTCTATACCACATGTAGAGATTGCAGGCAAATTTATTTCTATAGTACTGATCGAGCTTTCTCTCAACCTCTTCTACAACCCTAACGCATTCCACATCTTTTTTATCCGGAGATTACTGAACTTTAAATGAATCATTTTAGCATCCCGCCTCACGTAGATTTGACAGTGATATGAATTTCTATAGTATTCACCGAGATCTCACATTTGAGCCTCTTCACAACGCTGACGTTTTCCCAGAGTTCTTACCCTAAATTGCGACAGAAAGTTTTCTTGCCAGGCAGAGAGTTGCCAGTTAACTCTATTTATGTAGTTCTTGGAAAAAGTTTTTATTTGAGTCACATTAGAACGCTAACGCATTTCCACATAAGAACTAAAAATGTTTGTCAATTTTAAAGGAGCAGACTAGTCACCTATCACATGTGGTAGCACGCATTCTACGTAGATTTTACGAAAATGATTCAACTTAGACACGTAGACATGGCACTAAATTACAGTGTAGGACTCAAGACCTTTCATTATTTAAATAAACAGGAAGTTACATTTTAAAAACGATTCGTGTTCACTGTTCAGCTATGAATATATTTTTATCTAAAACGGGTGAAGATGCTAAAGTTACCTAATGGTTTTCTATGGCAACTTTGGCAGTTATTCTGAAAGTATTTTATTTCAAATTTGTTTGTTGAAGTTGTTTTTAGTAAATATAAAATAATCTTAGCGGAAATGTGCCAAAACTAGCTAAAAATAAACTGTGTTCAAAAAGAAAAATCTTGCTGCTACAAGCACTAGGGTTCACTACAAACGCATCATAGCCAATCTTATAAGGCGTTTAAGTTAATAGGCCAAAGGTTTTAAACAACTTAATTTTTTCTTCATTTTTATTTAACTCTCAGGCTATCAAAATAACATATCATTACTGACTTTTGGGTTTAAGTGGTTTAACTAATTTCTGATTAGGGCGTTCTAAATCATTTTTTTAAGTTTTTATTTGTTTTTATACTTATTGTTCAAACATGTGTAATACAAAAAAAATTAAAAAACCTTAAATAATTAAAGGCTTGGAGCTTGGCCCTCTCACTTAAATAAACAAACAATACAGCTTATCCTAGTTTTTAAAGATTCCTGTGCTGATTTTAAATATTATATAAAATATTTTTATAGAAAACAAAAAAAAAGCATAAACAGAAGATTTTCCAAATAGATTAAGGTTAATCAAATTAGTTCAATCCTAATAAAAGAAGAGAGTTACGAATATTACTCGAGTAATTTAATTAACAACTTAATAAACTGAAAGCCCGATTCTATTAAGTATTTCTTCCTTACACAAATTTATTGACTAACCCAGGCAAAAAGCTATGTGCAACCGACATGGATTTAAAACGTATTATATGCACAAACCAAAAAAGACAGTTTTCACGCAAGCCTATGTAGGTAATAGTTGCTTTAGATCCTCTTATAGTAATGTTGGTAGGCAATCTGGTGTGGGCGCTTGTCTACCATTAGGCTGAGAAGCCTAGGGCCCTCGAAGAAAGCCATTTGTTTGTTTACATAAAAATTAGCCATTCATGGATAGGTCATACCTTTGATTAATGATTAGGGTCCATCACAGACGGGTTTGCGTAATGGTTAGCATAAGGGTATGTCCATAACAGCACACCGCACCACATTTCACGGCACCTCACACCGCACTTAGCCTAGCTTCTGCTTTGCACAGTAGTGTTCACACTGATGCACTTTGTTTATTGACTCGTTATCTCTTTAATATAAAAATAAACCTTAATGAGGAATTTCATTAGCTTAAGAAAAAAACCACATTAATTTTTTTTTAATATATGAAAACGAATATATCTACTTTTTATTATATTATGGAAAATCCAAACATATAATTACTGCCGGAAAGGCTGACGAATTATTTAAAAATGTACTACAGGTTTTGAAAATTTATTTTTATACCTGTTCTTTTCTCCTTAAAAAAGAAGGTTTATATCATTTTTTTTTTATTTAAAATCATACATGAGTTAGATGCTAAAAACATACTAAAACTTACTTAGTGAATATTTTGAATGCAACTTGACAATACGTAGTAAATAAATAATAAAAGATGTTTTCTTATTTCTTAAGAATATGCAGATTATCTGAACTGGTAATTGTACATATCGTATTAATTTTATATCACAGTCATAATATTTTTTTTCCATTTTTCGTCTTGTTTGACAGTGTTTTAACATTTCTTTTTATAATATAGTTGTATATAATAAAATAATATTATAATAATGTCTGTGTATTTTCCTTATACTTCTTTCAAAACACATTATTTTCATCTACCTTTGGAGTAAAGTAAAGTGGGCTTTTTCGGGCCAGCGCACCGAAAAGTTTTCCCGATCTCCAATTTTTTCCGTGCGCTGAATAAAAATACCGAATATAAGGCTTTAAAGCAGAAGTCTACAGTAGGTAAACTAAGTTTAAAAACGTCTATACACTTTGATACATAACATGTCCCTATTTTGTATTTTAATTTGTAAATATTTGAACAACTAAAAACGTTATTAGTTTTGGTTGTTATTATTAACAGTTAGTTGGTTAGTTTTCCTTATTCCTAGTCTAGTTACAATTTCAAGACGCTTATAACTGTTATGAAAATATATAGCAAAATATTCCTCAGTATGTGTGGAAATTATATGTGGAGGAGACTTTAATATTAACTTACTGGACTACGAAGATAGTAAGTCAATACGTTTTAATAGAGCAATTGATTGTTTTAATCTTAAACAGGTAATAAATTCTCCGACTCGTTTATCTAAATCCTCTTCTACTTTGATAGATCTAATCTTAATTTCAAACGAAAATAATTTGTATAATTCGGGCGTAAAAGACGTTTTTGACATTTCAGACCACTTACTGGTATATTGTGAATTTTCCTTAAAAAAGTGAGAACAAAGTCCCGAATATATTCCAACTCGAAATCTCAAAAAAATTGATAAGAATCTATTAAATGATTTGTTAAATATGTCACAACTGGACAATATACTCTATATACCAGATGTAAATTCAAAAGTTAGGTATTTTAATGCAGTTTTGTTAGAAATGTTTGACCCTCTCAAAAATATAACTTTTCGTAAAAAGCAGGCTCCTTGGCTTACTGATAATATTAAACACATGTTATTACTAAAAGACAGGGCTCTTAACAGATACAAAAAATCTAGACAAGACGCACACTGGAAATACTATAAAGACATGAAAAACCAAGTAACTAACGCTATAAAACGGGAAAAGAAAGCATATTTAGAGTACTGCATAAGTGTAAATAAAAATAATAGTAAAAACTTATGGAGAACAATGCGGACACTTGACATTTCAGCAAAAAAAAAAGAGTTTGGATTTACCCACAGGGATGAACAAGCCAAGTGAAATAAATAATTTTTTTTCTGCAACTCTCAAATGCAGTTGAACCTGATAGGGAACTAAATTTGATTTACTCATCCGATTTACTTACAGATTTTGACTATAAGTTTGAGTTTACCTTGGTTGAGGAATTTACAGTATATGGATGCCTAAACGAAATTAAATCGAATGCCACGGGGTCTGATAATTTAAATATAGAAATGATATTGTTGTGTTGTCCATATATTTTGCCATATATTGTAAATATAATCAATTCTTGTTTATTAAATTCAATTTTTCCTGATGAATGGAAGGTATTTATTGTTTTGCCATTACCGAAAAAAAATAATATCACAAGTTTCTCAGACTTGAGGCCTATTTCTATTTTATCGCCACTTTCTAAAGTACTGGAAAAAATAATGTGCAGTCAAATGAGAGAGCATATCAAAAAATATAATATATTGCCTGAGCGGCAGTCGGGGTTTAGGTCGGGTTTTAGTTGCACAACTGCATTGCTTGATGTGGTGGATGATATTTTACATGACATTGATAATGGTAAGACGTCTACTCTTATTTTGCTCGATTACTCAAAAGCATTCTATAAAATAAATCACACGCTTTTAGTCTCGATTTTACATTATATAGGTTTTTCGCAGTCTGCCTTAAATTTGATAAAAAACTATTTGCACAATAGATATCAATTTGTTAAAACTAGTGAAGGTATTTCTGATAAGGGCAAAACTCTCTGTGGTGTTCCGCAAGGTTCAGTGTTGGGCCCTTTATTATTCTGTATGTATACTTTTAATATAATCAAGTCTCTAGAACACTGTCAAGGTTATCAATACGCAGATGATACACAATTAAGGTATTCTTTCTTTCCTAGTGATGTTGAAAACGCAAGTAGGCTAATAAGTGAAGATCTGAAAAATATAATAGATGTTTCCGAAAAACATCAGCTTTTTATTAATCCGGTAAAATCACAAGTTATGGTCTTTGGCAAAAACAAAAATGATGTCAAGGATACTTTAAAAGTAACTATAAATAATAACAATCTATCGTGCGTCACATCTGCAAGAAACTTAGGACTTGAAATGGATACTGACCTAAGGTTTTCTGGGCATGTTACTAACTGTTTAAAACGAGCCTACGCCCCGCCAGTTTAAAAATGCTATATCCGCATAGAAATATTCTGCCTCAGAAGGTGAAAGTGATGTTGACTGATCTTTTAGTCTTATCTCATTTTAATTTTTCGGATGCAGTTTACGGACCGTGTCTTAGCAAAATTGATAAAGATCGTATACAGCGCGTACAAAAATCATGCCTTAGATACGTCTTTGGAATTAAAAAATATGAGCCTGTCAGTCATACAATGCAACTTGTAAAGTGGCTTCCTATGCACTTCAGACGACAGTTACATTCCAGTTGCCTCTTCCATTCTATTATTTCTACCCGAACACCACCATATTTATATAATAAAATAAAATTCCGTACCGACGTACATGCCTTGAATCTCCGTTTTAGGGGGCTTATCTCTCCAGCTCCACACCGTACCTCTATCTTTAATAGATCATTTTCATATAACATTTACAGCATTTACAATAACGTGCCTCTATCGCTTAAGCACCTTAAAGTTCCAGGTTTTCGATCTTCCCTCAGACGTATCCTTGTAGCTAAGGTATACAATTAAGTGTTATACTTTTTTTTTATAGCTAAAATTTTTCCTTTGTAAAACCCGTTCTATTGTATTCTGCATAATAAGCATTAGCCTATTATTATTATTATAATTATTATTATGTTTCTTCTTTAGTTTAATTTTTTTTTCTCTCTTCTCCTTACTTAATAATAAGTTTTAGTTTTATTTTGTTTTGTTAAATGGACCTATAGATTAGGAATGTTTAATATCCTAAGGACTACAATATAAATATCAGTTTTTACTGCCTTGTAGTTCTTTTTTGTAGTAAGTACTTTTTTTTTCTGACTATATGTAATTTATTTGAACATCATGTAATGTAACAAGTCATACCACAAATAAATAAATATTATTATTATTATTATTATATATGTTCCAAGTTAATTTCATATCTTTTTTTTTATAATTTGTTTTTGTGTTGTCGGTTTCAGAGAAGTATAATAAAAATATATAAAAAATATCGTTTATTACATGAAAATTATTCACGCGCGCAGGGAAAAATCCTTATTCCGGACTACTAATGAAATATACTATTTTATTCCAAAGTTTTCACCGTACAAACATGAACATAATTAATAATTTTCCCATAGCCATTGGGCTGCTGTGCGATGTGCGAGGCTAGGCAAAATACTAAGTTCAATTTCCATGTGCGAGGCCAGACTAAGTGTGGTGCGATGGGCGAGGCGTCTTTATTAACTCTTCCATTTACTGATATGGATATTTTAAGTAAAAATAGTTTTGTTTTTATTTAGTACCATAAATCTATGATATGGATATATTTAAACCGCTGAAGTGAGGCTATGTGCGGCGTGCGGTGCGATGTACTGTGCGCCGTTATGAACACATGTTCAGAATTCGGTCCTAGGAAAAAAATGGCATACAATATGGCGCTTTATATACTGCTTGTGATTGGTTGACGTCCTTGTGGGCCTATAATACAGCGTGATGTGTGTGTTTGTGGACCTTCAATAAAAAAAAAAGGTTTTTTCTGTTTTTGTTCTGAATAATGACGTCATAAAATTGTGTAACATCTAATACAGCGGCGCCACATAAGCGAGTTCGCATTATTGCATTGATATTAGGATGCTAAACTGTTATAACATAAAGGGGTTTATTTTGTGTATAATTTTTAAACATGGATTTGTTATTAGTAATACTAGTGGTAGTAGTAAGATGGAAAATCCAAGCAACTAGAGAAAAAGCCCTTTTCGCTAAACCCGGTCTCATCCACTTCACTCCACTCCCCTACCAAGGTGACCCACCCTTCTAATGGAGGAGAGCATCTTGCCCCAATCGAAGTGTTGTAATTCTTCCTTGGAGAGGGACTCGATGCTGAAGGTATTCCAGCGTAGTCTTGCCACCTTCCACACGTGCCAACAAGATGTTAGGGATTCTCCTCTGCCCCAGAATTAGAACGACAGGGCTGTCCGTTAACTCTAGCCAGTACATGTGCCTGTTAAAATTACAGTGTGCTGTCAGAATGCCAGTTAGGCTCCCAACATGTCGACTCCTTGACATCAACAATCAATTTGCATAGGTTGGGTTGCATTTATTTTTCTGTCTACAAGGGTTCGTCCGTGACTAATTCTACTATGTCTTTTCCCAGGCCCATCTATTCAGGGCCTGCGAACAGACAGGGTCCGAGAATTGAAGCGTGGATCTGTTTTCAGGCGAACTCATCCACTTTCTTGTTTCCTTCAGCACCACTATTCCCAGAGATGTACCCAGACCCACTTCAGTCTAATCACCTCGCCTAGTGCATCTCTAAACTAGAGCTGAGCTCATCCTGGGCTTACCGATGACTTTAAGAGCAGCCTGATTGTCGGAGTGAATGCGCGTCCCAGCCTGATTTCGTCATTTGTTGCAATCTGCAATATAGCATAGACCTTAGCCTGAAAGACTATTTTGTGTTTTCCCAGCGAAAAGGCCTCTCCAACACTATAGTGCGACCGGTATATTCCGGCGTTGGCTGATCCGGAACTGGCCATGCACAACCCCTCTTTATAACACGATTGAACATCAGCCTGATGAAGTGTCCTTCTCCTTCAGTTGATCACTTGTTTGAATCTCAAACTATAATTAAGCTAACAGTACAGCCTTTAGATATCAGGCTAACTCTATGTTTTCTTTATTAAGATATCATCAAACCAACGCGGGACAGCGGGAACGTGAGCCGTTGCAGTGCTAATGTCAAAATAGCTTTTTTCCCAACTGGAGAAGATAAATATTGATTATATGTAATCCAAACAAACACTTGACATACACATGCAGCTCTCACTAAACACCTTAGCAAATGTAGAGCAGCTACGTTGCTTTAAGTAGTCCCTTAAACGTTACTATGTACTATGAACTTTAACCAATTTCTAAAAAACTAACACAAAAAGTGCACATATCCAGAATTTTGTTTCTTTTAGATAGTAGCTAATATGTATCCAATAGAATAATGTCAATTTTGGAACATCATTGTACACTGTTAAATCTTTATAGAAAATAAAATTTCATCCCAAATTTGTTTGAAATTGTGAGAGATATATATTATTTAGATTGCCTGGCAAAATTGTCATGTTTTGTTTTTGTTATTATTTGAAATTTTATAAAAGAGTATTTATTTGTATCAACTCTGAGAAATAAGTATTTATAGTAATATCTTAAAGATATAAATGTTTGTCACATTTGACATTCTATTAGAGCAATACAACATATAAGTTCGATATCAATATGGGAACACATAACACTTTTTAGGTGCTTATTTGGATTTAATAATGTATTAATAGTGGTGTTCCAGACTGAAATAAGTTAAGGCAAATGGCTATTATATATGTGAGCAAATTACAACAGCTAACGGATTTTTAATTATATTATATTATACAAATGATGAAATTTTACTACGAACTTGTTTTACGTGTCTATGCCACAGGAGTGTATTACCAATAACCAGACCAAGGAACTTAATTAGCCGATCTTCATAGGGACTTCTGCTGCCAACATACATATAAGATGTATGTTAATATATACAGTGAATTTATGTGAAGCAGACCTCTAGTATAAACAGTCTAGGCAAGTATTCTATTTCATATACCAAAACTTACATATACTTCTTTACTAAAAATATTAAAGTTGTATCGTCTGTATGTAACTTAATTTTACCATTAAAAGTTAAATCAAATATGTTAACACCGATAAAAGAAGGAATTGGCCTCAAAATGGAGCCTTGCGGTACTCCACATATGGAGATTTGGCAATCACTTGTTTCATTATTTTGTGGGACAAATGGCCTTTAGCCGTATTCCGCTCAAAATTCGTGCAATAAAAATAAGTGGCCCACAATATTAAATGCTTTCCGCAAGTCTAACCATAGTAATGCCCACATATACCCAAAAAGTTACGTTTTATAGCACAAAAACCGAAATTTGGCTTTTACCCATTTCGTTTCGAAAAGGAAAGAGAATGGCATAGAAATTTGTACCAATACTTCCAAAATACCTCGTAAATTTAAATAGCGACCTCCAGATCTAAATTATTTTCAATATATTTTTTTTTGCACAATATATTTACATATCTTTTATGCAATAAAATGCTTTTAGAAAACGAAGAAAGGAATATTTCTTCGGCCTTCTAATAAATGTTATCATTAAGCTGAACTAGCTGAGAAAACTATAATACTTTCAAATTATAGTCCAATATTCTTTCAGCTGCAGGGAATATAAATATTGTAAGCTACATCGTATGTTTTAAATGAGTATTCAACTATCGATGTCATAGAGCAAACTCCAAGATGAAATATGCTATTTTAAAACATATATGATTATTCGTAACGCTATTAAATACATCCTGAAACATATAAATTGTCATATTCGTGGAATAATCTGTCAAAAAGAATTCATATTTCCCATTTATCATTGGACCGATTTTTCTTGATCTAGATATACATTTGTGGGTTATTGGCGCATCCGGTTTAAATTTGTGCCTTAGGGTTCTTTATTAGATTTACAGAATTTTCTACGTACAATTGCAAAAATTAATATTTTTATGCGTCTTAGTTTTAACATTTTATAGACAAATATATCAATATCACTGGGAACCATGAATATAACCTAGTTGATTTCTAGTTAGCATGTATAGTTTTAAAAAATCATTCTTAGCCACCTGTAGACAGCTAATACATAATAAAGTTATGGGTAACATAAATTTGTTCAGTTTGATTTTTACCTCAAAAACAATTTTGGCAACCTCTCTCTTTAACCGAGATCTTGATCAGGATTTTGGATCTGTTGGAGATTTAAGACGCTTATATCAAGATGTTCGATACCGTAGGTTGTAGCAGTAATCATGAGATACCGGTAGCTCGAATTTTTGACTGATTGCAGCCCGTAAGCAATGAAACCATTATTTACGGGTGTGATGTCTATGATCCACGGCATAAGAAGTTAATAATATTATCTAACTAAAATCACTTTTATAATAAAGAAAAATTATATGATAATCGTAGGAAAAAATATTTATTAACAGGAATTAAGTAGAAAGTTTCTGATACTAAGAAATATTGGCAATGAGAATTAGAAAAAAACTTAGACTCCAGTCACTACACAGAAGTTGTATTTTTATTAGCAGAGTCAATAAAGGTTTTTACTTCTTAATCCAACGTTTCTAAACTTGTATGGTCTGGATGAATGAATACCTTTTGAATAGGGCATTTGTTTAAACTATAAATTCACAAATGCACCAAATATGGTTTCTTTAGTTTAAATTAAGAGTTTGTCTCGAATTTTTTTAGCCATACTATAGTCAATAGTGTATGCGAAAAATGCAATATGTAAAATGTATTTCTTCTGCATTAATTTACATGTTACTTACATCTCACATTAGGCAAATTCTGCAACTTTGTAAATAAACTGTAATTTTAGTTAACAAATGATAAACTTTTTTATTTTTTACTTTTACAAAGAAAGTTTATCTTAAAAATACGATTGATTAAAACATATGTTTTTCCCTCCACAGAGTACAAAACAAATACGAACATAAAAGTTTGAACACAAAAAAAATTAAATTCAATTTTGGAACAGCTTAATTAAAGAGGCTGTAAATATAAGTAAAAAAGCTTTTTCAACCTCTTTGCAATAGACGTAGTTTTCGAAAAAAATAATAAAGAATATGTAAAATTAGGACATCGTCTAAAATGTTGGACTAAATGCCCATTAAATTATACAAGAAATACACATCGTAAAAATAAATGTGAAATGACTTTTTAGTTCATATTTTACGCTTTCTAATTCGGCTGTCTTTGAAATCTGGATTTTACAATTTTTGTATTGCCTCCTTTCGTTTACGTATTTTTTACGCATATTATATGGGAAATTTATTTCTAAATAATCAAAACTTATTATGAAGAATAAGTTTTCTGCTAAAGTTGACAGTTATTTAAAATTACACAGACAGAGATATTTATGTATCCCCAACAAAATATTTCCGATTTTAAACAATATATAAAAATAATTATTAAAAAAAATCATTAAAATCGGAGCGGTTCTTGAGGATTAAGACGTTTTAACGATTTTTTCTCTTCTTTGAGTCGACCATATATACTGGATCGAAGAAACCCACATGATTGGAATTGTTTATGGTTTAGGTTTCTTGCAGACATTATAACTTAAGATAGGAAAAATAGAGAAATAGTTTTTAATATACAAAAGTTTATGCTTGAAGATTAAGAAAAAACCTAATCCACGGCGATACAAAGTATTTTTCTTAGTTATCAGAAAAAGCTCTATGATTTACGATGAACATATTCGAACATAGAACAAAAGCTTTCCGACTGAGGTCAATTATAAAAGTATGGTTATTGGAATTAGACTATGTCAAAGTTGAATTACTTTCCGACGTTTCGCTTTCGAACGAAGTATTTCCAGGGATCTTTACTTCACGAGATCGGAACACTAACTGAGCTCGGAGAGACCTTGGCCAAATATTTATAGTCGACCTGTGTTCACCAAACCGTGACCCGGTGTAAAGATCGGTTTCCACGTATTATGTAGACTGATCTATATTAAAATTGTTAGGATGTTTATAAATTTCAATATATTCTCTTACTTTTCTTTCATTGAATCCCGAGACCGATGCAAAAACTTTTACTTTGGTGTTTAGATACAACAGATTGTACAATTGGTTTTTTTCTAATACATTGTTCACGTTCTTTAACCCTAGTCGATATGGATCGTCCTGTTTCTCCAATATAGACATCATCACAAGAACATGGAATTCCATATACTCGTCCTTCCGTATAGAAAAGAATAATGTCGTTTAGCGATCGTAAACATTGTGCAGTTTTCTTAGTTTTCTTTTGTATGCTGAATATTGTACGTATGTTAGACCGGCGTAGTAACCCTGCAATCGTGTCTGTGGTTCCGTGTACAAAAAGCAACCAGTTATTAGTTCTTTGGTTAACAGGGCCCTTGCGATTTGGGGCCAATATTCTTTACAATCAGAAACAGAGAAACTGACTCAAGCTTTAAGAGGGAATGGATATTGCACTGAGGATATTAAACGGTAAATTAGAAAATATGATAATCCTACTCCACGAAATAAAACTAATAAGGAGTTACCTATAGCAAGTGTATTTGTTCCATTTTTTATACACGAAACCACAGACAAGATTCCAAGGATACTATTCCAACATAAATACAATCTCCAACACACACAAGAAAATTGGACAATATTTGCCATCGCCAAAGGACATTATTTATTTCCAAAAGGAAGGAGTATATGCAAATCCTTGTTCCTGTAGTAATGTCTATATTGGAGAAACTGGACGATCCATATCGACTAGGCTTAAGAAACAAAAACGGTGTATTAGAAAGAAACAAATTGACAATCTGCTTTATCTTAAGTTCAACAAACAAAGTTCTTGAATCGGTCTCTGGATTCTATAAACGGAAAATTAGAGAATCTATTAAGATTTATAAGCATTCCAACAATTTTAATGCAGATACTGACTTCAGTCTAAATCATACTTGGAAACCGATCGTTACACCGGGTTACGGTTCGTTAAACACAGGTCGAATATAAATAGGCGACCTAAGTCTCGAGCAAGCTCATTCAATATTCCGATCTCGTGAAGTATAGATCCCTGCAGATGCCCCGAGCAATCGAAAGGCGAAACGTCGGAAAGTGATTCCATTTTGACTCGATCTAACCCGAAGAACCATGATTTCTTAATAAAAAACATATTCGGTTATACCTATTTGAAGGATGCCTTTAAAGATCATTTTGAATGTTTTAATGAAATTGCGCTCTTGATACAATTTGCAGCTTCATTCTTAAACCAAATGAATATCGAGCTCGTACTATGCAACACTTTTGTGAACATAACGCTGCCACTTAACTGGGTTTTATAAAGGTTTAAATTAAATTATCCTAAAAGTATGTATCTTTTATAAAACAAAAATAACACTTTTAGTTAAGGTGACCTTAATGTCAAAGTGTTGTTCAATGGTTCACAAAAAATAACGCAACTTATTACAGACGAACATTTGGACAATTAAGTTTGAATGACCATATCGAACTATATTGCTAATATTATCAAATATATTGACTGATCGTTAGAGTGTCAGCCTTCTTATTTAATAACAATTATTTTACTTTTTAATTTTAGATAGGCTTGTTTTTTAACAACGTTTACTACACGATTACGGTTCGCTATTGTATTACAGTACAATAAACAAATAATTTGCAAACATTTTCTATATTATTTGGTCACACAAGTTTAGGTAGCTCACTGTCTGTATTAGCAGTATACTAAAATGATCCAACGCTATAAAACGGTTGGCGTTGGCGACCCCTCCCGAAGCTGCAACTGAAAATTTTATGGAAGCACTTAGGTTCTGATCGTAGTTAAATTTCCTTTAAAAATAAAATATATTGTTTTAAGGCATGCTGTAGAATAGCTACAATATACATCAGACTTCGAAACTTGCTGTAATACTTGGTCACGATTCTATGAGCCTGAGTAAAACCTCACGGACCATTTCAGTCCTCTGATCGCGTGGAGTAAAAATCCCTGAAGAGGTATCTGCCAATCAAATTCAAAACGTCGGATAGTAATACGGTTTGACAAATTCTTTCCACAAGAGCAACATATTATATTTGTTCCAACCACATACGGTATGGTTAAAGCAGTTCCTTTTAGTCTATAACCAAGTTTTAATCCACTAAATAATCAAACAAATTATAAAACTATAAGACAATTTAATGTTTTTTAATGTTTCTAGTTAGTACTACTTAAAAACTAAATACAGAATTGAAATTAAATGTCTTAGATATATAAATTTTCTAGATTAATTACAGTTCCATGTATCTTTGACCAATAGGGTGGGGCCTTAAATTATATACTCTTACGTTGTTCGATAACTTAATTATTATATAGTTACTGTCAAAACAGTTTTAGAAAAGCACCTAATTCAAGAAAGTATCCAATTAATCATAAATGATTTGGGTATACCTTTCTTCAGCGGTTAATTTTAAAATTTCGAATTGAGCAGCGTATACTATCAGAAACAAGCATATTTTCTAAGCTAGATCGCATTACTATACAAATTGTTTTAATATTTTGTGGTGTTTAATTTTTGCTACTGAAAAATACTTTTCAATGTGCTAAGGTAAAAGCCGAAATAAAATTTTCTTTTTTTTTCTAATTAAATTAATGAGGACCGCCTTTTTACTTGGCTCCTAAAGAAATTATATTTCATTAAATTCAGTTAAATAATGATATAAATATGTTTTGGTTTTATTTAATTCGCAAATTATTACTTCTTAATTACTAGTTAATTATAAATATGAATTTCAACTTGCCAGTACTAGATATTCGATTCTTCAATGGCAATTCCAGCTCTAGAGGTTTATATATGTTTTATAAAACTAGTACACTTTTTGACATCGGTTCAGTTGAAATTCTAGTTATTTTGAACCTATCTACTTCTTTATTTGCCTTCTACAATAGACTTACATATAGTTCGTAGTACTACAGTAATGCGCCGTGGGATGTTTACATTACTCTGAAAACGCCAGGCGGTTGGAACGCCGGGCACTCTTAACCTAGATTGGAAATATGAAGTTTAAAGGGTGAATAACGTTGGAAGTTCGTTCAAAATGAACTCTTTTTTAGTAAATAGGGATATATTTAGGGCCTAACTGATTTTTAAAGGATACTTACCTCTTTTAGCCTGATGCGAGCCCCCATGGTCGGGGTCAGATCGGGCGGCGCTGGCCACCAGCCACAACAGTCCGGCACAGTAAATCCACCACCGAGACATGGTTCACGAGTGCGGGCGGCCCGGGGGGGTCGCGGCACGGCGGGCCTGCATGCTAGTCACTCACTCACTCGCGCGGTTCCGCGCGCACTGCTCATCGGCTTATCGTCTCTTTGGGCGGCGCGCCCTTCACCTGGTCTGGCTCGCAGGAAACTTCATCGCGGAATGCGCGCTCTCGGCGGCGGCAAGGCGGATGCCTGCGCCGACGCCCCGGCCTGCGCGCCCTTCAGCCCAGATAGCAGCGGCTGCAGCGGTCTGCTGCTGGGTGCAAGAGCCTGCAGCCACCGTCAACGAGGTTAGGTTAAGAGACATCTTACAAAATAATTTGAGAGGGACTATTTGATTGGATTTGCCTAATAACTAACACCTAATGTATTGAACGAATTTTTATATAACAATATTTCGACAATTAATGAATTAACTTTTTATTAGGGCTCATCTTTTATTTAAAATTCCTTTAAGCTTGTAACTACATAATGTTTACTTGTAAAGATATTGGTAAGCCGAATTTTTTAAAAAACTGTTTTGTAAATATTATCAGAAAATTTTAATTTTATCGAAGATGTACAGGAGAAGGTGTCACCTTAACAGACTAACTAAAGAAAAACAAACACATATGAAAAAGTAATGACAGAGGTATTAATTGTTAATACAGTTAAATCATCTTTAAAAGTATATTTACATAAGGTTGAAATATATTAATTCGCTAAATTAGAAAAACTACTCCAAAAATATTTTAAGAAACAATCATTTAGAATAATATTAATCTTGTATAAAACCATGAACATTTGTTAAATGTAAACACGATGTTATATTATAAAATTTATTAATATTTGAATATATGCTCTGAACGTAGGTTTTAAATGCAAATTATTTTTATTTAATTATTCGTTAAACACTATAATACTAAGTACCCAACCATTAATATTTAAACGTAACAATGCGATGTTAAACAGGGGTAATAAATTTTATTTCACGACTAAAATGTGTGCAGGTTGCGACATCTGTTAGAATTAGAATAAAACCGAATCTCGTCGGTTTAATCTTTATTTTCCTGGGGTTGATTGATCCAACGCAACGTGCCAAAAAAGATAAATATTCAGATATTCTGCACTGGGTCTGAGACGTGTGTGTACTATTACTGTTACTATTACTATTAAAAAAATTTAATAAACATTTTTTGAGATAGAATATCAATAATGTTTTACTTCTCACGCCATGTCGATCAATATTTTTCTGATCATTTGTAGACATTTCAAAAGAACTATTATTTTAATTGTTTTTTTACAGCGTATACACCAAGAAAAAAACTATTTCTATTTTTAGTAAAATCAGATTTTTCGACACACATTGGAAAATTCGTTAGTTATGTTCTAAAACTAAAGCCATTTTCTAATATTTCCCTGAACTTTAATTAAAGCACGCAGACGATAATTTCGCGGTTTTGGATAAAAACCCTGAAGCTATAGAAACTTTATTTCTCAATTTACATATTAAATGCGAAATAACCAAACCTTTTTGGATGTATTAAATATTATAAAAGACCGAACAAAAAGTTGATATTTACTGAAAAAGGACGACCCGTTACTGGATCCCGCATGTCGACAAACTTTTCTTTTGTCTTCTAGCTTTTTCCTTTAATGAATAAAAAAACAGAAGGGAAGTCGTAAGAGATAAAAGTAGATAAAAAACTTGGGTTATATACAATGCAAAACATTAGAAATCTAAAAATGTTGTTCAAAGAGACACAGTAATATTTGATAATTGTTTGGGTATAAAAAACGGACCAATAAAAAGTTGTCCTCCTCCATGGATCTCGAATATGTTAGCTATTACCCTGAAAAATAATTTATTTAGAGCATATCGTGAAAGATGAAAGCGGATGTGAAGAATAATCATGCTATAGCATGGAACAGATTAGAAATCTAAAAGTTAATTTATTTTTCGTTTCTCTCGTCAAGGTGAAATATTTGATAAGTGTTCACCAACCCCAGTACCACCAACCGGAAGAGCCGTTTTATGCACGAGCATCTGTGGATAGCCCAGCGGCAACCCCATCCTCGTCACTTTAGAGTAAACGCGTATTTCAAATCTTATTCTCAGTGGTTTGAGGTTAGTTTAACATGTGATTGTATGGCTTTAATAATAGTTCTATCGACGAATAGTATAGGTTTTGTTAAAATAATGTTTGTTTTAATATAGATTCACTTTTTTACATCAGCTCAAAGAAAAGGCCACAGCTACATATAACATTATAGGTTTTGTTACAAAAACTAAAAAAAGTCATCGCCTGAACCAGGATTCGAACCCACATCCCATGCAGTGTAAGTCAACTATACTGAGCCACGAGGCTCACACTGAAATTTCAACGAAACTTATATTTATTCCGCCGAAATAAACGACGGACCAATAGAAACGAAGAACCATCGTTTTTGGATATGCCGCTGTGCTGTCTCCAGACGGTCATGTTTTAATCACTTGGCAAAATAGACATTGCCTAGGATGCTTAAAAGGCCTACGAAAGCGAAACAATATTAATATTTAAAAATAAAAAAGTACTAACTTTTTACTTAATCAATTTTTAGTTATAAAGGAATTTCAAAAGAAAAGAACAGGTACACAAATTTAGTTATGTATTATTTCAATTGGCCAACAACAAACAATATTTAAATTCAAATAAATCCGATTTCGCAATATCACAACAATCCCTGACCTCTGAACCTGAAAATTTGAAAATTGTGTAAATCACCATTGAGTTTTTCTTCTAGAATTACGAGCGTAATTTATTATAGTTCCTAGTCCCTTGCCTTTGCAAAATCATTTCATTCAAGACATAGTTCTGACAGTAAAAAAATTAAATCTATTCTAAGGTTTTTGAAAACCACCAGTCATTTATTAATTTTCTTCTAAGTGTGTAATGGTAAAATTTACAATTCTGAATTTATTCCGTTTATTATTATTATTTTTATATTCAATAACTTAGTTACGTGTACTGTTTAAAAGAGTTAGAATACGATTGTGCAAAGTTCTATAACAAGCTCTGAAATTTCAGTATTTACCAGATCAAAACTTGGTAGAATTTCTTTCATATATCAAAACTGCTTCAAAATTACAAAGTTTCTCCAAGATTATTTAGGCAATATACCTTGTAACTAGTGGTTATCGTTGGCTATCTGCAATAGCAACTAGTTACTGTAGAATACTTTTGAAATTCTAGAAAAAGGCTTTGGTAGCATCATTTCGAGCAGCGCAATGTTTAGAACAAACTATAAAAATTAAACTTTTGCATCTCCTTACGATTTTTTTTCAGCTTATGCTATCTGGCAGCGCCACCTGAAAGCAGCCCACTATTTTTCTGAAAATAAAAGAGCCAAACTATAACAAATGTATATAAAATTATTCATTTCTAGGAATTTCCAAGTAAATTGTTTAAACAAATAATATGTGGTCTTCTTTTCCATTCTGTATTTTTTATTAGTTGTTCATGCTAAGAATCAGTTTTCAGTTTTTTTTTATTCAGAGGTCTATTATTGTAATTCTATATTTTTTCACTTCTTTATTGCGTTTTCAAAATCATATAAGAATTCAGTCCAAACATATTAAAGCCTATTATATGTAAACACAACTTAATTTTCAATATTATTTTTTGTTCTGTAGTTGAAATAATGGCCTTACTTTTTCTTGATTTTTTCTGACCCTGTTAATACTCTAACATCTTAATTTTTTTTTCAAATAATGTCGTCTGCGTAAAGTAGGATACTCAGCTGATGCTGATGTTTGAATTGCTTAATTTATAGTTATCAAAAACTCTAAAAAGAGCCACATAGGCTGTACCGATCAGGGAAAGAGTTGTTGACTATCAGCAAATTGTTTTTATTTTTGATCCGCAAGAAACAAATAATAAACACGATTTACTTATAATATCTCTATTCGAATAAATTACACAAGGGTACGTAGTAAACAAAGCCTTTGAATAACCAGCACATACTAAATGTAGTTTTGTAGCGGACCTATTGTGTTAAAAAAAAGTAATCTATGTTTAAGAATTAACAATAATAATCAATGCTTATTAATACTTGATACGATCAGGAGATTTTTTAATACTTTTAGGACAAGAATTCGTAGCTAGACTACAAATATCCTTGAAATTATCTTTACCCACAATCGATTCATTATTCTCCGTTTAATCCATAGTGTTACTGCTTGATGCGACTTTTTCACAATTATTCTGGAAATCATTTTCCCTAACCGGAATACTAGGCGGTTCACTACACGTAAAGTTTTCTACACTTACCACTTCCTTTTCACAGACATTTTCTAATTTCCACTTCCGCAATTGGTTAAGATACCTTTTCTAGATTCAATCGGATTTATAAATTTTATCTAAATACACATTTTTCTAAAATTTTTACAATATAGCCAATAGACCAAGTTGGTTTTAATCTATTTCTGTAAAATTTGCATAAACACATTGCCTCACAGGAAACGTTACTTCTCTCCTTCCCCTAAAATATTTTGAATTCCGATTTTGAGATTGTTTTAGATTACATTTAATTTCACCCATGTTTTTAGCAGGAATTTTTGTTGCATTCTCCGGTTTTAATAAATTAAATCTAGATCTAATTTGACGACCCAAAAATAATCGTGAAAGTGTTTTTCCTGTCGAACAAGGTTCAGTAATTCTAATTTTGGTCTTGAATCGTTGATGGTCAACCTGACACTACATATACAAAAACTTGTGGTACAATTTTATCACCTTGGGTATGTCTTTAGTAAATCAAGGTTAATGCCTTTACTAGAATTCAAAAAATTTACTTGATAGAAATCATTCTCAACTAAATCTGAATTTCCGTTAGCATTCTCCGGTAACCTAGATAAAAAATCTGTAATATTATTTGTCAATATTTAACTTCAAAATTAAAACTACATAAAAACAAGTATACCTTTGCAGTCGATTGGCTGCGATTACTGAAATACGCTTTTCAGTGAATAAATTGACATGAATGTCTTATTATCAGTAGCCAAGGTAAATTTATTAAAATACAAAAACTGATAATAGCACTTAATACCAAAGATAATGCCAAATGCTTCTCTATCTATTTGACTCAATCTTTTCTGTTGATTTAACAACGTACGAGAGGCAAAACGAATAGGTCTTTCATCACATTTCCAAACACATGAGATAAAACCGCCCCTACACCATACTGAGAAGCACCAAGCGTTAATTTAATAGGCAATAGGTTATCTTTCATCCCAATTCCAATTGGTATGTTTTATTTAACAAGTTATATAAAGGATTTAAAATGTTGTGGTATATTTGAAATAAATCTATTATAATAATTAACGGCACCAGTAAAAGCATGCAACTGACTAATATTTTCTGCAATTGGTAATTGCTCAATAACTTCAAGTTTTTGTTTTGATTTATGCAGGCCTTTTGCTCTAATATCCTAACCTAAGTATGATAAAGATTCAGCAAAAACATTAATTAATTTTTATATTTAGATCATACTTCTGTAAAATATTTATAAGATTATCTAAATTTTCTTTACGCTCATCCAATGTACGTCCGGTGCCAAAATATCATCTAAAAATATGCAGGTACCTTCAGACTTTCCCAAAATCTGATCTTTGTATATAAATACAAATTTTTATAAAAAAATGCACCAAAAAGTGAAAAATAATATTTATTCAACTTTGAAAATTTTACTCCGTGAGTCGGTGGCAAACTTATAAAAACAGTAAGACCTTATACGCGTAGTATTAGACATCAAAACATCGAATTGACTAAATACGTAATTATATTTTTGTGATTAAATAATTTAAGAATAATTTTAGCGTCGACTTCATGGAGTAAAATTATCAGGGTGGAATAAAATATTATTTTTCACATTTTGGTGCATTTTTTTGAAGTAGGTTTTATTTTTTTTATAAGATTTTTTATATTATCCTTTTTAGTTTTATCTATGCGAATAATATTTTTTTCCTTATATAATGGTGAACGCGTAGAATCGATACGCGAGCGTAGAATATTAAACTTTCAAAAAATCTTGGCGCAAATTACGCCATCTTTAACATTTTTTTAATATGCTTGCTATGGGACCACTCCGGCAATATCCTGTATGTCTCCACAAAAGTTCATTCTAATTGGTCAAACCATCGCGGAGTTATCGATGTACAGACATAAAAAAAATACATAGGTCAAACTGATACCTGGTCTTTTTTTGAAGGCAATTAAAAATACTAGATTTTGAGGTTTCACATTTTCGTGGTCACCCTGTATACATAAAATTACATAACAGAATAGCAAAAGAGATACCTTTTAGCAAATGGGGTTGAATGTCAATTACACACCTCAATGCTGTAGTCTGAAAGTAATATTTAAAAAAATGCAAATTTAATTATTAAAAAATTGTAGTTAATTTCGCAGTCCCATCTTGCAAAATTATTTGCTGGTAAGCTGAGCCTAAATCTAATTTTGAAAATTGCTGTACGCCCCCTAATTTGGCATATATGTCATCTATGCGACGGCGACGGGTCGGATATTTATTTTCAACTAAGCATGGGTGTAATATTATTTTATAATCTCCACACATACGCACAGATCCACAATTTTTCAACCTATCTAGTTCTAACTCAACTTTGTCTTTCAGAGCATATGGTAATGGCCCAACCTTACAAAAACTAGGGACAGCATTTTCTTTTAAGTGAAATCTTAATTTTCAGGTTTTGAGAGATAATTCATTTCCTGGAAACCAAGATTAAATAAAGAAATAAAGTATCTGCCTAATAAGGCATTTGAATTATTTTGTATAACGCAAAAATTTAGTTAACATGACTTCACCGACAGGTAAAATTTTTCCTCGAAAAGTAATACAGGAAAGTGCAGCACCAAAATCTAATTCTAAAGTAAACAATTTTTTATATATATATATATATATATATATATATATATATATATATGTATGTATTTCTGCTATTCTACATATATCTTTTCCGGCCAAGAACTTTTAATAAAGGTGTGTGAAAGCGCATTTTTATTGATTTTAGTATCTATCTATATATATATATATATATATATATATATATATATATATATATGTATATATATATGTATGTATATATATATATATATATATATATATATATATATATATATATATATATATATATATATATATATATATATATTTAAAGATTTAAGAGTACATACTGGGTATGCATTATTTATATTTACAGGAGTCCCTCCGCGTCTGATGAGTCGAAATGTAGACGAAACTTTACCCAACACAGTGTGAATCTTAAGACTCCATCCTCCGATAGGAAGACAGAATCCGATTTACCTGTTTGAGGACACAAATGTTTATTGCGCTTAAAAGTAAGGTGCCTCAACTCCTTTTCGGGATGCCGAGTAACTCCTACTCTTCCAGACCTAACTATGCTATTGGACATTGCACATCTGATCGGCATCAGCCTTATCACATTATCGATATCTAATTATTCGTCAAGGAAACAGAGTAAGATGAACTCGAAATAGATAGGTGTAATACACCTATATATATTATGGATATTCGTTTGCTAAGGTATAAAGTTAAACTAGTAACCCAAAAAATAATATCGGGTGAAATATAAAAAAAATATCTGAAACTACAAACAGCGATGAAATTTTAAAGAAGCTACATTTCATTCAAAATTCTGAAATATCGAAAGTAAATTGTGATATTGATAAATTGTGGGAAAATAAAAAATAATATTAATTTGTCCAAAAATGTTTTATTCTTTAAAAAACGTTTAATTATGCCTAAACCTTTAGAAAATAAAATTCTAACATCTTTACAAAGAGCACACCAAAGTGTTAATTATTGTCAAAAAATTGCGAAAACGACTTTTTATTGGCTGGCATTAATTTCTGACGTCGAAAATTACATACTGTCTTGTTCAATATGCCAGAAATATTCAACAAATAATCCTCCTCTTCCATGAACTCCACACGATTACCAAAAATTGGTATTGATTTTAAAATTTTTGGGGGTTATTAATTTCTTTTAGTTGTCGACTATTTTACAAACTTCTTGCTTAAAAAAATATTTTGCGTTTCTTTGGTTTCGCGTATGAACTTTTTCTGACCATGGTCAACCATTCTCTTCTTGTGTTTTTTTTGTCAAATCTTATGATATCAAAATTAACTACCCCAAGTCTTAACGCAGTTTAAATGCAGGGTTAATTGGAATAGTCGAGCGTCATACTCAAATTGTCAAAAGACTTTTTCAAAAAGTTGTAGAAGACACCCAAACAGATGCCCTATTCGCTATTCTATTTTATAATAATACTCCAAAAAACAATCTACGCTACGAATTGTTAATGGGAAGAAAGTCCAGAACATTACTTTCAATTCATCAAGATCTTTTAAAACTACTAAAATACACGAATATAACCATGTTCATGTTCGTGAAGAGCTAAAACAAGAACAAGATATTCAAAAGTCCTATCACGATCGATATAACGAACGAATGATAGTGATTCTATATGTACTTCCAACGCAATATGGAAAACAGTTTAGAAGAAACAGACGGTGGATCAAAAGGGCAAACAACCACCGACCACGTTACCTCGATGATGTTCAAGGCTATCGATTTTTTCTCTTCATCAATTTCAACTGGAGATGCAAATAAATGTATAAGTATCTCCGAACGTATTAACAAAGATGTGGTAATGAACTAGATATTTTAAGTATCGAGTTCGAAACTGAAAATCGGAAGAGTTCTAGAAAAAGTATTAATCCACCTTGCAGATAGTACCTGGAGGAGAGTTTTGACTGTCGATTAATTCTGAAGATTTCTTAGTAAAATCCAATTTTATATAACAATCCCTGTAACATTGGTGAGATAACAGAGAATCATCCCAAATAGCAACCTTAAAAATACAAGTATATAATTATGATAATTGATATAAAAAATTTACCGTATTCAATGGCCTATTAGTAATATCTGGAAACGAATAAACAGATTATTTTGAAAATTTCACTCCGAACACACATATGGTAATTTACGTTATAGTCCGGTAGGTAACTTATTACAGTTCTTTTACGGAATTATATTAGTGAGTACTGTAATAACACCCAACGGATGTGTATCGTAGTATATTTTAATTCATACTGGGTTTATAATCTTTTTAAAAACAAAATAAAATTAAGCTTTTTTATTAAAATTTGAAAATATCACATGGCAATCTAACAATCTTATATTATTATTTTTTGCATAGAGTCAAGAGATAGATCTCTAAAAGTTAAGATAGGAAATCGAATCGCTTGACAGTTACGAGGCCTCAAAGAGTCAAAAATGTTAATTTTAAAGGCTTGAAAATAGTTGAATTTTTAAAAAACAGACACAGTGATTTACTAATTTATTTTATCAAACAATTAGCTTAATAAAGTTTCTCAGTAAAATTTTAAATACATTTTAGTAGGAACCAAAAAAAAATCAAAAGCACAAATTCAATTTGCCACACTCTCAAATAGAAAAATCACGACCATACGGAAAAAGTGCCAATTGTCAAGTGGCAATAAGTAAGTAATGAAAATAAAGAAGTACTTGAGTGATCTAATTGTAGGAACTTTTATGTTGTTATTTATTTTCTCTTTTAAATAAAAATATATTAACTTTTAACTCGTGTTTTTTTAATATTCCTTTAAACTTTCTTGGTAAAAATTATTGACGGTTCTTATTTTTAATCATATTCATAATTGTCAAGATGCATATAGATTTTTTCGGGGGTAATATCCCTAGTGCATCTAATTTTTCCGGAAAAACTCTGAAAAACGAGTTTCTAAGTAATTTGTTTAGCGAATAGCATGAGCATTAGTGGTTTTAAAAGACGAAGAATTTTTCTACTTGCGCGAATAAAAATAACCATTTTTTTTACAAGCTTGTGTAGGCTTCTACTATACAGGTGAAAATGGTTAAAATTTTGCGTGTTTTTATGCTAGTACAAGTAGATACATAATCTTTAGGGCTAATTAAGTATGTTATAGTATGTTTCACATACGGAATGTAATAGCTTTTAATACAAATTTCATTTCTGCTGGGCGGATAAGGAATAAAACATTTATTATCTTATATTGGGACAGTTACAGTAGAATAAAAATTCTGATTTGAAAGCATACCTTTTTCTTAGTGAAATATTTACCGGTTTAAGTCATCGATTTAGGAATTTTTGGGTAATAAATAGGCGAACTTTAGTATGCGCAGCTTTCTACTGAAACTTTTGAAAAATTTAAGGTAGTAGCGATTTGAGGTTTTCAGTTCCATGTAACTTTTAGACGCGTAATTTATTCGAAAAAAGATTTTTCACAGGTGGCAAAAAAAATTTCCAGTAACTTCAAACTGTTGAAATTGTTTGAATAGGGTTTTTACAGTTTCATGTAACTTTTAAAGACGTAATTTACTTGCAAAAATATTTGAGAGCTGTCTGTCAAAAGAAATATTTTTCCCATAACTTTTGAACCACTAAGTTTTTAAATACAGTTTTCACAGTTCCATGTAACTTTTAGTGGCGTAATTTATGTCAAAATATTATGTGAAAACAAAAGTTTTTTTCTCTTAACTTCTAAACCAATTAAAATTTTTATATACGATTTTTTAGTTTCATGTAACTTTTAGTGGCGTAATTTATAAAAAAAATTGTTTTGACAGCTGTTAAAAATATTCTTTTTCTCCATAACTTTTGGCCTTTTTAACATATCTAAATAAGGTTTTAAGCATGCAACTTTTAGAGGTGTAATTTATTTAAAAAAATTTTTTTTTTTTCATAAATTTCAAAGTACTTAAAATTTTTAAATAAAGTTTTTACTTTTCCATGTAACTTTAGTGGTGTAATTTATCAAAAAATATATTTTGACAATTGTCAAAAAAAAATTGATTTTTCACTGTAACTTTTCAACTGGTTTTCACAGTTTCAGATAACTTTTATTATTATTTATTTATTAAAAGAAAATATTATGTCTCTGCTATCAAAAAAAAATTGTTTTTTCCCTGCAACTTTTGAAACTGCTTAATTTTTTTAAATATAGTTTTCACAGTTCAATGTAACTTCTATTGCCGAAATTATTAAAAAAAATTTGCAATCCGTCAAAAAAATGTTTTTCCCTATAATTTTCGAACTGCCTTAAATTTAGTTCAAAAAATGTTTTTTTAGATAATTTAATTTAAGAAAAAATATTGACATCTGCCAAAAAATTGTTTTTCCCCATAACTTCTACACTGGTAATACTTTTAGATAAGGTTTTTACAGTTCCACGTAACTTTTAATGGCATAAAGTATTTTAGAAAAATATTTAAGCAGTTGTCAAAAAAACTTTAGTTTTTCTAACTTTTGAACAGCCAAATTTTTTAAATAAAATTTTCACAGTTAAATATGACTTAATTATATAAAGTGGTATAATAGCTGGAGAGTCTTATTTAAATCATAGCCATTAGGTTATGGTCTAATATAGTTTGTTTCTTATGGCACTATTTTTGTTCATTTTCTCGATCAAATTTAAAGTTGACGACGGCAAATTATGTTGTTGGTTGATAGGTGGGTACATTCATTATCATACTTTATTATCCTTAGCTTATATTTCTAGAGCTTGCAGACCAAAGTTTATCTACAACTAAAAGGTTTGAAATTTTTAAAAAATCAACAGTTAAAACCAGAATTCTAGATGCTTGTTAACGCTTAATTTTATCTATTACATAACATGGAAATTTATCTAAATTAAGCGCTAATCGAAAATAATTAATTACTCATATATTAAATATTACATCCACCTGGTTTATTTAATTTTACTTTGTAAAACATAATATTCGAATTAATAATAATATTGGACACTTTTGTTTTGTTTAAAAAATGAATCCATAAAGCCTTCAGGGAAAAAGTAAAAAGGAAAACTCGATATGATATACTATGTTTTTTCCTAAATATGTGTAATGCTTATACTATAGAAATTTTTTGGCCACTGGGAGCAAACATATTTAAGCTTTCCCCAGGGTTCCTTATAAACCTTTATAAGATGAATTCTAACATTTAGTGGCTTTTAGCCTATTGCCAGTAATATTTCCCATGTTTTATGTGATAAACAACTTTACACATGCCGCTGTTTAACCCCCCTTAGGACCATTCTGCAGAATAATTTTTTTTTATTTTCAAAAGACTGGATTTGCCATTTTTCTAAAATACCCAAATGCTTTGAAAAGAAAAATACAAAGCGAAATGTTTCACCTCCCAGGATCACAGTACAAGCCCAAGTTTTCTTATACAAAAATTTATGAAATCGCATCATAAATGATATTTTGGATTGTAGGGGACGATTTTAGAGTTTTTGGATGCTCCTTTATGAAAAAGAAATATAGAGACAAAATTGACGTTTTTTAAAAAAGGCTAATCGTTATTGAGATAAAAAATATAACGATTTTATTTTTTCTCCACATTTATTTTTATTTATAAGCCTTATTAAAAAAGCTAGACTCAAAAGTTTACGTCGCCTAAATCTAGGTTACAATATTACAATTTTGCTCGAACAAATTAATATAACCGTTATATAAACAGCGCTATTGACAAAGAATTAACAAATCAAAATGATGACTAAAATTGATTTTTGTGCTCCTAAAAACCCAAAAATAATATGAAACACAATATTTTGGTAATCCTCCCTTCTCTTTTAATTTTACCGCCGCGCCACCAAACACTTCAGTTGCTGACGCATCAAATATTTTGTGTCCATAATAAAATCATTGAATATTATAAACATTCATGTATAATTATTTAGCGAAATAACCTGATAAGATATAAAATTTGCCTGCCTCCCACCAAGTCGGGGATGTAGCTTCTTACTTTTTTTTGATTATTTACCCATATACCAAATTTCAAAGTAATATATTAAAACATTTTAAATGTATCTCGGAAGCTATTTCGCGGAAAAAGGTCAAAAAGGGTGCCATTACGCCGTTTTATTTGTTTTAATCTATTTGCGATAAAATGATGACGTTTATCCAAGCGCCACCATAAATACTTTTGAAAAATTCATCTAAATTGGTCTCCCTGGAATCAGCAGTGGCGTGCCGAAAGGGCCCGCAGGGCCCGCGGTCTAGGAGAGGCCCGGCTGCTAGTTGGACCCCAAATTAAACAAGGTATTCAAATAAAATATTTTTTCCATAATTAAAAGTAACACGCAATTTTTGCAACCATTGGATACATTGAAAATGATAATAATAAGATAACGTAATATATAAACCCTATGAAACATTTGGAAGTGACAGCGTATTTAGATGTAATAGTAAGTCAGCTAGATAAAAGATTTACTGCGTTTAGAACTCAGATATTGGTTAAATTAAATGACTCAAAAATGTTGGAAAAAGCTCAAGTATTAGTGGAGAAATATTCAAATGATTTAACTTCTCAACTAGCAACTGAGCTAATTTAGATAAAATCATTATTGTATAACAACATTAAAAACCTTAATACAACTCGTGAATTTGCAAACTATATTTTCGAAGAAAATGAATTATTCTTAAGTAGTATACCACAAATGTGTTCTGCATTCCAATTATTTCTTGACCTTCCTGTAATCTCAACTCAATCGGAAAGATAATGTTCAAAGTTGAAATTAATTAAAAATGTCCTTAGTTCGACCATGTCTGAAAGGCATCTTAGTTTTCTAACTCTTATCTCAATAGAGCACGAAAGGGCTAGAGAAGTAAATATTGACGAACTAGTCGACAAGTATTTATCTAGTCGATACAAAAACAAAAAAGTCTAATCTACCGCCAAGGGAAACGATTCTTGTACTCCTTATTTTTTATTATTTTTTAGTTTTCCTTGAACCAGAGTATAGTTATTATTTTTTAATGTTTATTTAATTTTTGTTTTGTGTTTATTAGTTTAATACCTATTAATTTCAAAATGTTGTTTTTTTCCTTATTTTTTTATTTCTTTTTCTTTACTAGAGTTATTTTTTATTTTATGTTTTTGTTTTTATGGTTTTTGTTAATTAATTTATGACATTTTGTTTTAACTTATTTTTTTGGAGAAATTATGTAGGGGGGTCCCAAGAAAAGTCTTGCAGGGGGGCCCTAAAAACTCGGCACACCACTGAGAATCAATGTTCATTGTATGTAGAACCGTTGTAATTAAAATCACATACAAACGCCATTTGTACGTATGCATGAAAAATCAGCAATACAAATATCATATAGAACACGATATATTTAGATAACTCACTCCTCCCATACACTTAACTTATTCACACAAGAAATGTTTTATGCTAAAACTAAAGTTATTTAATACTTGCCGGAACCATTAAGATTTATAATAACAAAAATAGGCTAACAAGAATTTAAGTCCCCCTTCTAGGTCCCGGAGATGTACCTTAAGGTACTCCCTAATTACTTTTTTGGTTAATTATACCTCATTGAATACAATATGTTAAAGCGAAAAAGTATATACATACTCTCGGTATATATAATCGGTGTATATACATAAATACATATGTCAGTGAAAAATTAACAGAATGTGTCGTGTTTCACTGTTTAATTTTTTTTCAAGGTTACACATTGAATATACTTATAGGTCATCATATTTATTCGGTAAAATAAATATATACTTGTCACTTATATACCCTAATAAAGACTAAATGAAGCGGCGAGTGAAGCCAAAAAACCATAAGCGGTCTTGTGACTGATAAATCGAAATATCGATAATTATCGCTCTATCGATACCTATGTATATAACGATAACTACCGACAGTTAACAATAAAAATCAATATACCGATAACTATCGATAAATCGCTAATATTCAAGAAATTCACGTCCCTTAGTTAAGTACTCTATCTAAAAACTTTATGCCTCAAGATATTGTTATTTTAAGGTGAATAAGAATGTAAAAAAAATAGGATTAACCTTTTGGCTTCAAAAATTATGAAAAGGTTTGGCGTAGAGATTTGATATGTTTGGTTTTCGGTTCTTTACAAAACGGCGAAACACGTAAATTTTTAATTTTTATTATAATAAAATATTTTCTTTTCCACTATACAGGGTAGGCCCAAAAAATGAAACAATTTCCTAAAAAAGAGAAAAAAATTAAAACTCGGTGAAACATGTTAAATTTCTTTTAGTTTTTTTTATATAAAGATATTCTTTTTTCCTATAAAGAGTAGCCCTAGGGGATGGAATAGCCCTGTTGAAATGAAAAAATAATTCAAAAACATGTTTAGCTTTTTTTTTATTCTACAAGGTAGTCCTGGTGGGATCAAACAGTCCCTCGAAAAAGATTTTTTTATTTCAAGAGCATTAACTTTTTAATAGACGAGGTAACACGTCAAAATTCGTGTATGTTTTTTATATAAAAAGGAGTATAAAAAATTTTTCCACTATAAAGGCAAGAACTAGAAGGATACAATTTCTCCTTAAAAGTGAAAGCAGTAGAAATTAGAAGTAGTCACATAACATGTATACCTCGCTTATTTTGTTCTTACAGTGTGCTTTTAAAATCCGGATCTCCAAAAAGCTTACCAATATACATTCTCTTTATCAATATTACAAGTTGGTTGTTGAGAGGTCGGTTAATTATGGCGCTAGTTGTACTCGTCTTTCATTTAGTTGACTGTACTGATGAAGATCATTAGTCAGAAACACGTGTCTATAGCTGGCCAAATTTCATTGATTACTCTGGGGTTATGAATTTCGCCAAAGGTATGCTGCCCCGTGGTAATAAAGTATCAAGTCCGGCGAAGGTTTTAGATGTTCTTTTGGTAACCACAAATATCGATTTTGCTCCTACTGGTGACTCTGGTGTGGTTTTGTATATTAATTTGGGCGCTGATTGTACTCGTCTTTCAACTAGTTATTTGTACTGATGAAAACCTTAAGTCAGAAACACGTGTCTATAGTTGGCCAAATTTCATTGATTTAGCGGTCATCTAAAAAAAAATCGTTTTTCTACTATATACTAGTTTTTGCCGCGTTAATCTTTTCTTACTTTCGATTTAATTACTCTTGGGTTGTGCGTTTCGCCACAGGTGGCTAGATGCTGCTCCATGGTGTTAGCGTATCAAGTCCGGCAAAGATTTTGGATGCTCTCTTGGTAACCACAAATGTCAGTTTGGCTCCTGTTAGTGACTCTAGTGTGCTAGTTGTACTCCTCTTTTAACTAGTTGACTGTACTGATGAAGATCATTAGTCAGAAACGCATGTCCATACTTGGCCAAAATCGTTTTTCTACTCTGTATATATATATATATATATATATATATATATATATATATATCAATACAGGGTGTCCGTTTTAAGTGATACCACTATTGCTATTTCAGAAACGGTAAGTATTACGAGGTCGGTTAAATTAGAAAAAAGTTGCACTTTGTGATGTCCATTCAATATGTTCTTACCGTGATGCCAAATTCTTGATAGTTTCTGAGATACAGGGCGATTTGTAAAAAAACACCTAAATTAATTTATTTAAATATTTCAAAAAGTATTAATTTTCGAAATGCAATTTAAATTTAAAAGTTTTATAATTTCTTCTGCTCTACGTTTCGTTTGCGGGTTACTACTATCGACTTTTTTAAATACGGACCTGGAGTTTGTATTTCAAATTTTAAAAGAACTTTTAATTCCTTTTAAAATTATATACAACTGAAATATGATTTGCTCTTACATGGGTAAAATACGGCATCTCTTGTAGCAATTTTTTTTTGTTTTTCCTTAAAGCGGATTTTTATAAAACACTAAATACGGAAATATTTAGTAATAATAAATACATTTGTGTTTCAATAAATGCCAAATTTATTAAAACAGAAAACAAACATATTATATGTTTATTTAATTGCTCATTTGAACTTAAATAGATAACAATGTTATTGTTGTTGATTGTTAACAACACATATTCAAATAAAATAAAAAACCAAAACAGATTAAATTACAGTAAATTTCGAATATGTTCACTTTTATTCCTTAAGCAGAATCTTACATTTTCTATTATTTTCTTTTGAATATTTTCCAGAATTCTTGGCGAAATTTTATTACAACCCAGTCGAATCACGATGTGCCGAGACACCATCTTGCTCAAAATACCTAAAATGTCTAAATCCATTCAGAGGAAGAATCAAATTCTGAAAATCGTTATTTAAAAAGTTTAGGTACATTTCACCATTTAAGTGCTTTTCAAAAAAGAAGGGACACACACACTCAATTTCGAATATAGAATTCCCAGTCAAACATTAATTGCAAATCTTTCTTGAAATGCCGTTTCCCTATAAATATGTTGATTTCCCTGCGTCCATCGGTAGTGTATATTTCTATTAAACCAACCATTATTGCAAAACCTGTTCTCATCAGACCACAATATTTTCTTACTTATGTTTGAGTATCTCCTATATTTTTGTAAAATACATCTGCAACATATTTTTTTTTTAGAATCTGTGAACCTCAAATGGTTATTGTGTCACAACAATCCACAGAGATGATTTGACATTTTGTACATACGACAATACACGGCATATTTAAGTATCCAGTTGTTTCAAAACCACCTTTGGTAAATTCATAACAAAGCGAATTGGCGCTTCAAATTAAAATCGTTGTGGCAGTGTGGCAGAATGTGAATTAAAATATCTGAACATTGCATTCTTTGAAATTCATTATACTTTCAAAAGTAATAAAATTTCACCGAAAATGCTGTGAAATATAAAAAATGCGAGATTTTTTGTTAGAAATAAAGAATAATGGTGAACATTTTCAACGTTTACAAAAATAACGTAATATGTGTTTTCTGTTGTTATGTTATGTATTCAAGTTCGAAGTTCAAATAACCAGTTATTGTTATAAATATTTACATATTTAGTGTTTTACAACAATTTGCTTTTAGATAGAAACAAAAATATATTATGCTGCAAACAATGCCGTATTTTACCCATGTAAAAACAAATCAGGTCCATATTAGGAAAAAAATCTGAGATGGCTATTTTTGTACAGGAAAGTCGGGAATCATATTTGAGTTGTATATCATTTTAAAGAAAATTAAAAGTTCTTTTAAAATACCATGTTGTAGAGCGCAAAAATTATAAGACTTTCAAATTTAAACATCGTCTCGAAAATCAATAGTTCTTGAAATATTTAACTAAATTTATTTAGATGTTTTTCACAAATCGCCCTGTATCTGAGATAGCAATAGTGGTATCACTTAAAACGGACACCCTGTATATATATAAATATATATATATTTATATATATATATATATATATATATATATATATATATATATATATATATATAAATATATATATATATATATATATATATATATATATATATATATATATATATATATATATATATATATATATATATATATATACACAGTGTGACAAGCGAATGAACCTTATCAACGCCTGAAGGGGCAGGGGAGAATCAAAAATCTTCCCGTGTCATTGAAGTTATTTTATTTAATCAGATTATTATTCATTAATATTGATGACAATAATAATAATAATAATGATAATATCAATAAATATTACTTTTGACTTCCCTCGTAAAAGGGAAGATTGTAATCATGAAAAAAATCACCCACTGAGATTTTTGCAGATCTTTACATTTTTGGGTCTCTAGAACGAAAAACATGTTCTCCCATGGCCATCGCTCTGTCTGTCGGTCTGTCTATCTGTATATATATATATATATATATATATAAGAGGATAAAATGGTATATATATATATATATATATATATATATATATATATATATGTGGATATATATATATATATAGCGAAACAAAATGTTGGCTTAATATATATATATATATATATATACATATATAAAACAAAATGGCGGTCAACTACAACATTTATAAACATGGAAAAAATCAATATTTTAGTATCTTCCTATTCTAGAGTCCTTAAGTGCCAAAAAAATATAGTTTCTTTTGATCTGTCTGTCTGTTTCTCTCTGTTAATTTGCGGCATAGCTAAAAATCTACTTGCCGTATTAAGTTCACATTTTTGCAAAAAATTAAGGAATGCATGACAGTAACCTGATAATAATTTGGTAAAATTCCAATACGGCGGAACAAAATGGTGGCCTAGTGAAATTCTAAAAAGTATATTGCTAAAAATGTAATTCACCAATGTATCTAAAATTTGGCACAAAATTCGAGTGTTACACAAAAATGAGCCTATAACATTTTGGTTCGAATCCAATATAACAAAAAAAAATGGGACCTAAAGAATTAAAAAATCATCATAAAAAACTATTTTATATTTTATTTCCTAATTTTGTGCAAATATAAAGTGGGATATAGCGGTGAACTGATAAAATTGTAGTATAAATTGAAAATAGCAGCAATAGTTGATATTATGCTGCCGCTATTGTAGATAAAAAATAGCAACAAATACCTGATTAGTTTTCTTTGTTATTTTCATCGTCAGTAATATCACTTCACTGTCGCTGTCCCAATCATCATCGTCACTGCTGTCGTTACCAGTCTGAATGATTAGAGGTTCCACTTCTTCCATATACTGGTCAACCTCCCAAAATTTATTCTCTATATCGATCACATGTTTACAACAGTTAGCCCATTCTACTGGTGTGATCGACTCTAATCCTTTTAAAACTTGTTCCGTGAGATTTTTAATTGAGAGATCACCGGTTGTATTATTGCTTCGAATGAAGTTTTTTAGTTGGGCCCAAATTAGCTCGATGGGATTCAGTTCACACATGTAGGGAGGTGTGCGCAGCGGAATGTGACCATGGGAGCGTATTATTCGGTCTACGATATAATTTTTCTCATCACCTGGGGGTTTGTGTTGCTGAATCAGTTGAAACAATTCCCATTTTCTTCCCCTTGGATCATGGGTTATCCCTTAAAATACAAAATCACATAATTTCATTTGTTGGTATGTCAATAGCATAAAAATTTTAATTGTATATTTTACCATTATTAGTTAACCACTCAATCATGTCCTTCTTGGTAGATGATTTGGTCGGGACTTTGTTTTCTTGCACAGAGTGGTACGGTGCATTATCAAAAACGATAACGGAATTGGGCAAAATATTTGGCAAGAGTTTCTCTTCTAGCCATTTTAGGAAGTTATCCTTGTTCATTTGCCCATGGTAATCACCACTAGCTTGACACGCCTTGAATACTAGATGAGCATTGGGTACAAAGCCATTTTTAGACCCAGCATGAAGAATTACTAACCTACCTGGAAAATTAACAACTTTGTACAGGGTCTTGATACCCACCCTATATTTAATTTGCGAGTAATCAAAAAACGATGAGAGTTCATTCAGTTTCCTTTGCTGTTGTAGATTTTTAATAAAATTTTTATTTTCCATTGACAAAAATTATTTGAGCATGAGAACACCCAACAAATATGACAAACTTAGATTTTTTTCATAGAACCCCTTAAATAGTTTTCTATATTTAAAAAGATCTTTGTCTTCTGATTCTACATATAGATACCTGGTTTAATATATATCTTGAAAGATGTGTACGGATAGTATAAGAACAAAAATCGTGTCATATTACTGAAAATAAATAGGCCAATAAATAGAGATTTTCTCGTGGCAAAATTACTAACCAGAAACCGAATGCGCCATCACACTCAATATAGTCCATAGTAATATTCCTTTATGTTTTCACTCACAATTGTCTTGTTTACCTATTTGTTATAAACAATTTAATGCAAAAAATCGCGTTATTTTTTAATTTTTGGCTTACAAAATCGAAACTACTAAAGCAATCTAGAGGTGTAACCAGATGAATGGTAAAGAATGGAATTACAAACAATATGATATCGTCGATGACTTGATCGGATTAGTCAGGAAAAATTGTTTTTTTTTTCAAAAAAATCATGTAGCTCTTATTTCTCAAGTTGTAGTAAAAAACTTAGATAAAATATGAGTTATAAATCAATACTTTATGCATAAAAAAACCACACACTGTGGTTTTGGTATATATAAGTATATGGTGGGACTAATAGTTTTTTCACAATTGCGACACATTTTTTTGCTATCTTTCATATCGTATCAAAAACGGCCAAAAGAGAGTAAATAGATTTGTAGTACGGGAGCAAACCTAGCATTTGCGGGTTCTAGGTCGTTTTTGGTCATGTTTGGAAACATTTTTCGAGTATTTCACAGACTTTTAGTGCAAAATGAGAATATACATTTTGTAGTATGATACTTCTACCTTCGATATGTCTGGGAAAAAATTCAAATCGTACCATCCGCGGAGCATACACGCACGCTGTAAGTGAGTGCAAAAAAATTTAAGGCGCAATTGTTCAAAAACTATTAGTTCCACAATGCCTGGTTTTGGTGTGCATAAAGTACTTAACAATGACTATTATTTCATCAAAGGCTTCCATCACATCTTCAAAATATCGATCAAGTCGGCGATGACATTATATTATTTGTAAGTTCATTCTCTATTATTCATGTCGTTATATCATCAAGATTACTTTATTAGTTTCGATTTTAAAAGCTAAAAACGAAAAAAAATGGATTTTTTTGCATTAAATTGTGTATAACCTAAGTTGATACCTAGTCGCGAGTGGGAAACATAAAAGAATATTAGTATGGACTATCTTGTGTGTGATGGCGCGCTCGGTTTCTGGTTAGTATTTTTGGCAAAAAACGACTATTTTTTTTCTCTATTGATTAGTATAAAAATCAAATCTCTCTCTAGCACATTGATATTTATAACAAGGTTTTTGTGGATTCACTCAGTCATCTTCAAAGATAAATATATCACCGGGTATATTTAGAAGAAAGAGAAAGCGATGTCTTTGAAATTGAAAAGTATACATGGTATTCCATTTCAAATAAATTATTTTTGTTATATTTTCGAGTTCTCACGTATATATATTTTTTGACAACGGAAAGTAAAAATTTGATTGAAAATACATGTAATTTTGTTAGAAAACTTTTACCACTCTGTACAGGGTGTTCCAACAATAATGGCTATCGACGATATCACAGAAAGGAAATTATTTCCTTTGATGATACGTTGTGTAGCGGTAATTTTTTGTACTTTCTTAGTGAAAGCGGCCACGACAAATCATTGGAAAATATTTTCAAATTCAAAGAATTGCCGCTAGGGGTATAACAGAAACGGAAAATACTTTTCATGATATCGACGAGAGCCATTTTTAATTGAACACCCAGTACATAAACACAAGTAATAAACTATTATGATCGTTATCACATCATAAATAAATTAAATATAATCAATTTCAAACACTCACCACTTGCCCTAATGTTGCTTACTATTCCAAATACGTCATTGCTTTGCCAACATTTCCCAAAAGTTAAATCGTTATCGACCCATGTCTCTCTCATCAATGTAAACTATGTTACGACCCTCCTCTCTATAATTTCGAATTGCCCTTGTATATTTATAGCGCCAATGTAAAACTTCGGGTCTCTCCATCAGAATTTTTCGTTTATTTTGACACTTACGAAAAAAAAAGCCATTGGCCTTCAATAACATCCTTAATATTTCACGACTATAAGGGAAATCCATTGTTTCTTGCAATTAAAGGAGAAGCTTTCTAAGTGTAGGCACAGTTTTTAGTTCTAAATAAAACTTGTTTATTGTTTGCCTAATGATAGGAAAATCATCAAAATCCTTTTTGAGAGACAAACGGGTTTTCTTGTTGGGTGGTGATGAGAGCATCTGACCTGGACGTTCCCTTTGCCTCTCCTCATCTTCTTTGTGAATTTTTCTCACGGTGTCTTGAGAAACCCCAGTATATAGAACGACACGATCGATTTTCCTTTTTAAAGGTAATTTAAAATTATGACTTCTCGCTTCCTGATCGCAAACTCTATAAACATTGGCGATAATTTCTCTGGACTGGCCAGCAAGGGGTTTTCTCTTTAAAAAGATATTTATTTCCATAATTCAAAAAGAAATTTAATTATTGTAAGAAATATAAGCTTCAAGAAATAATTAAAACCTAGAAATATGTCACCAAATAAAGATACGTATTAAGATTTAAATAGGTATGAAATATGCATGTATATACTTACTCTATTCATTAATTAAAACTAAAGAAATGCACCAAGAAGCGAGTCGAGTCTATCATTCAATATAAAACTAAACAATCAGAAATAATTAACTAACAAGTAAAATTAACAAAACAACTAATTAATCCTTATTAATAAAACAGAGTTTAACAAGAAGTTCTCTTTATTTAACGTCAATTGGAACGGCGGAAAAACTTTCCCCCCATAAAATATTTTAAACAATTTCTGGACATGGGCGTAAATATTTAATTTTTTTTATCACCCTTTGTGTGTGCTCTTCCAGATCTTTGTGAAAAAAGTCTTCAACCACAAGTTCTACAAGTTCCACATTATTGCAAGCATTTTCCCAAGTTCTCCAAATGGCCATGATTATTACTAATTATACACACAAGAAATTAAAAAAAACAGGCAATACCCACATACACTAATAAAACTTAAGTCGGTATTATAAAGATTAATTAGTAATTAATTTTTCTTATTTCGGTGACACCACTGATCAGAAAATCGGACATCAGACCCCGGCCCGTTCATAATTCAAACCAAGCCTGGAATAACGATCTTTTATCTTCGTCTTTTCCACGCCATCCGCGCCGACCATGGCTATCTCTCTCTGACAATGAATGCTTCTTGAACGGGCCGGGGTTTGGGAAATCTTGGCTGATATACTACCGATACCGATCAATATATTTTTACTGTTTCATTTGAATTCATGATGAAGTAAAAATATATATTTTGAACGGACCACTTATATGGATATATACAGTCTGGCAACTGAATAACCTGGATAGAAAGAATGCGGGCAAAAAACTTCCTTCCGTTTTTTCATATAAGTGGTCCGTTCAAAATTATATTTTTACTGCATCACGAATTCAAATAAAAATAGTAAAAATATATTGATATATTGATCGGTATCGATAGTATATCAGCGAAGATTTCCCAAACTCCGGCCCGTTCAATAAGCAGTCATTGTCAGAGAGAGATAGCCGTGGTCGGCGCGGATGGCGTGGAAAAGACGAAGATAAAAGATCGTTATTCGAGGCTTGGTTTGAATTATGAAGGGGCCGGGGTCTGATGTCCGATTTTCTGATCAGTGGTGTCACCGAAATAAGAAAAATTAATTACTAATTAATATTTATAAAACCGACTTAAGTTTTATTTGTGTATGTGGGTATTGCCTGTTTTTTTTTATTTTCTTGTGTGTATAATTAGTAATAATCATGGCATTTGGAGAACTTGGAAAAATACTTGCAATAATGTGGAACTTGTAGAACTTGTGGTTGAAGACTTTTTTCACAAAGAAGAGCACACACAAAAGGTGATAAAAAAAAATAAATATTTACGCCCATTTCCAGAAATTGTTTGAAATATTTTATGGGGGGAGAAAAAAACTTCTTGTTAAACTTTATTTTATTAATAAGGTTTAATTAGTTGTTTTGTTAATTTTACTTGTTAGTTAATTATTTCCGATTGTTTAGTTATTTTATATTGAACGATAGACTCGACTCGCTTCTTGGTGCATTTCTTTAGTTTTAATTAATGAATATAGTGAATATATACATGCAAATTTCATACCTATTTAAATCTTAATACGTATCTTTATTTGGTGACATATTTCTAGGTTTTAATTATTTCTTGAAGCTTATATATTTCTTACAATAATTAAATTTCTTTTTGAATTATGGAAAGAAATATCTTTTTAAAGAGAAAACCTCTTGCTGGCCAGTCCGGAGAAATTATCGCCAATGTTTATAGAGTTTGCGATGAGGAAGCGAGAAGTAATAATTTTAAATTACCTTTAAAAAGGAAAATAGATCGCGTCGCTCTATATACTGGGGTTTCTCAATACACCGTGAGCAAAATTTACAAAGAAGATGAAAAGAGGCAAAGGGAACGTCCAGGTGAGATGCACCCATCACCACCCAACAAGAAAACCCGTTTGTCTCTGGATTTTGATGATTTTCATTAGGCAAACAATAAACAAGTTTTATTTAAAACTAAAAACTGCGCCTACACTGAGAAAGCTTCTCCTTAAATTGCAAGAAACAATGGATTTCCCTTATAGTCGTGAAACATTAAGGATGTTGTTGAAGGCCAATGGCTTTTTTTTCGTAAGTGACACAATAAACGAAAGATTCTTTTGGAGAGACCCGAAGTTTTACATTGGCGCTATAAATATACAAAGGCAATTCGAAATTATAGAGAGGAGGTTGGTAACATAGTTTACATTGATGAGACATGGGTCGATAATGATTTAACTTTTGGGAAATGTTGGCAAAGCAATGACGCATTTGGAATAGTAAGCAATATTAGAGCAAGTGGTGAGTGTTTGGAATTGATTATATTTAATTTATTTATGATGTGATAACGATCATAATAGTTTATTACTTGTGTTTATGTACTGGGTGTTCAATTAAAAATGGCTCTCGTCGATATCCTGAAAAGTATTTTCCGTTTCTGTTATACCCCTACCGGCAATTCTTTGAATTTGAAAATATTTTCCAATGATTTGTCGTGGCCGCTTTCACCAAGAAAGTACAAAAAATTACCGCTACAGAACGTAACAGCAAAGGAAATAATTTCCTTTCTGTGATATCGCCGATGGCCATTATTGTTGGACCACCCTGTACAAAGTGGTAAACAAAATTTATATATATTTTCAATAAAATTATTACTTCCCTTTGTCAAAAAATATATATACATGAGAACTCGAAAATATAACAAAAATAATTATTTGAAATGGAATACCATGTATACTTTTCAATTCAAAGACATCGCTTTCTCTTTCCTCTAAATATACCCGGTGATATATTTATCTTTGAAGATGACTGAGTGAATCGACAAAAACCTTGTCATAAATATCAATGTGCTAGAGAGAGATTTGATTTTTACACCAATCAATAGAGCAAAAAAATAGTCGTTTTTTTGCCAAAAATACTAACCAGAATCCGAGTGCGCCATCATACACAAGATAGTTCATAGGAATATTCTTTTATGTTTTTCACTTGCGACTAGGTATCAGGTTATAAACAATATAATGCAAAAAAATCCTATTTTTTTCGTTTTTGGCTTTTAAAATCGAAACTAATAAAGTAATCTTGATGGTATAACGACATGAATAGTAGATAATGAACTTATAAATAATATAATGTCATTGCCGACTTGATCGGATCATTAGAACAGGAGAAAAAGCTGAAAAATCTGAAAAATTAGGCTTTTTCCAAAAATGCATGTCCTTATTTTTTGAAGATGTGGTGGAAGCCTTTGATGAAGTAATAGTCATTGTTAAGTACTTTATGCACACCAAAACCAGGCTTTGTGGAACTAATAGTTTTTGAACAACTGCGCCTTGAACCAAAATGTTATGGGCTCATTCCTGTGTAACACTCGAATTTTGTGCCGAATTTTAGATACATTAGTTAATTACATTTTTAGCAATATACTCTTTAGCATTTCACTAGGCCACCATTTTATTCCGCCGTATTGGAATTTTACCAAAATATTATCAGGTTACTGTCATGCAATCCTTAATTTTTGACAAAAATTTAAACTTAATATGGCAAGTAGACTTTTAGCTAGATACGTAAAATATTGATTTTTTTCCATATTTATAAATGTTGTAGTTGACCGCCATTTTGTTTTGCTCTCTTGAAATCGTACCAAAATTTTACAAGTTCATCTCTATACAACAGTTATTTCTAGAGCAAAATTTGAAATCAATCTATAAAATGGTCTTTTCGGGCCGAATTGTGGAATTATTTATTAAGCCGCCATTTTGTTTCGCCATCTTAAATTCAAACCAACATTTACCAGCTAATTTCCACATAATCTTAGTATTTCTTAGTAATAATATTTCACTAGTTTTCGGGGGTCTAGAGACCCAAAAATGTAAGAATCTGCAAAAATCTCGATGGGTGATTTTTTTCATGATTACAATCTTCCCTTATACGAGGGAAGTCCAAAAGTAATATTTATTGATATTATCATTATTATTATTATTATCATTATTATTATTATTGTCATCAATATTAATGAATAATAATCTGATTAAAATAACTTCGCACGCCTATGATACGGGAAGATTTTTGACGTGATTCTCCCCTGCCCCTTCAGGCGTTGATAAGGTTCATTCGCTTGTCACACTGTATACCCGGCCTGATTTTCAGTGCCAGTCCGTCATTGTCTCGAAGTCAATATAAGATTTGTAAAAAAGGCAGTGAACACTTTTTAGTGGATTATTCTATTTTCTTAATACAGGAACTTTCCTAAAAGTAAAATTAAACGTATTTTTTATTTAAAGCCATTATGTTTATATTTTTGCCTTGCTGTAAAATGAAATTTGATGACATGATAAGACGCATTGTAGTAGATAGAAATGGAACCTTCTAATGTTGTTATGTGTCAATGGGATTACATTTCACCTTAAGTCAGCATTTTTGTCAATTTTTTAGGTTGCCCTTAAAGATTAAGGTATCAAACCTTACCAAATATTCATAAACATGAAGAAGGAGCCAATTTAATTATATCATATACAAGTTGTTATAGATATAAAAGTTTAAGTTATTCAAAAATTTTATATTCAAGTGTTTCTTTTTTTTTTCTGACAGCGAGATCTTAAAAAAAATAGCAAAAAAACTATAACTAATATATTTAATATTTTTTTATTACTATACAAATAACTGATAAGGAGAGTGTATCGATATAAGGGGAAAGATCCTATACAATATGATAAATTAAGATGCCACGCTAATGTATGTGATCGTTTGAAAGTTTTTAAAGTTAATAACGGCAAATATTAAAGATATTAATGATTTACCCATGTTTGTGACTTTCAATTAGACATTCTACATATGCCAGTACTACACTAAAATAAACCACTCAAAATACCCAATTAGAGGATTGTACAGCGATACGAGATTCAAAATAAACACCACTTTACCTGAAATCTCACGTAGGTTTGCTAATTACTGTAGTTTGAGAGGAATTAAATTGTGGAGTTCAAATAACTTTACAGCTAGTCTTCGCGAATAGAATACTTGGGGTTCCTGGATTTATAATAAGCAGTTGCATGGTAAATTCATATGGCTATTCCCTTGTACATAATTTATAGAGTAGGACAAGGTACTTTATCAGTTAGTAAATGTAATATTGTGGGTGTCATTTAGCATTAACAAATTCGGTGAATGGATCAAGATTTTTGAAACTAATAATATTTAATGCCGGGTAGTAGATTCTTGAACAAACTAACACAAAAAAGCTTAATTAAAATATAAAAGGATCTTGTTAGTAACACTATTAGTCCAAATAATTTATTCAACCTAATAATTAATAATAATAATTAAATTAGTTTGCAGAAAAAATGGTGGAATCATAGACCGGAATATAAACTCCCGAACAGACGAAACTATACATGTAAATTTTTCGACAGAATTCAAGATTCAATGTTTTTAAAAGAGATTAAGATATTGAGTTGCTGTTTTCGGCATTTGTCTAGCACTATGTATATTGTTTATAGTATATAGAGAGCGTAAATGCAGAGTTCTACAATAAATCTGTTCTATAAAGTTTTGTATAAGATCTTATATTTTTTTCAAAATTTCTCAAACAATAATATCTAAAAAAATGAAATCTTCTGTTGTTCTTATTTAGCGAAGATATTCTACACCTAACCAAAAAACACTTTTCTCCTACTTTTTAGCAAGGTATTTTCCAACAAATTGTATTTTTTCTTAATATGTTTTTTCAGCTGTATTAAAGAATTATTTCCTACCTCAATTATTATTAACAGTAATACCTCTAAATACCTTAACATGACAATTGTCCAAGGTTTTTTGGTTATAAATGTACCCCCTGCCCTCAATAACGATGGTATTTTTATAGACAAGTACGAAAGTTTCTTCAAACGTTACATTTTTTTTAATGTAGTGTGAATATAAGCAGGATGTTTCGTTTTTTTGTAATCAGCATCAACTTTGGTTTCTTAAATGTAATCTCCTGTATATTGCCCATCAAATGGGTAGCTTTTACAGACTATTAAGACGCTCGAAAAATAAAACAAAAACCTTGGCATAAGAGCCAGCGTGTTAGAGAAAGACGGAGGACGTTCTACAATATAGATAGATAGATAGAGAGTATGGAGGGGTGATTTGCGCCAACTTATTACTTAGGCCTCTCAGGTGTGCCCGTTTTAATCTCCTTCGCAGCATTGATGTAGTTCAGCACAGTAGCGACCGAGCATCCTCCGATTATGGCCATTTCTAACTATCTTTCTCCCATAATGGATCATCTGGTATTTACAAGAACTGGAGAGTAACAAGGAACATGTTCAGCAGTCTCGTCGTTCTCGTTGAATCCCTACAAATCCGTGAGGATGCCCAAGGTGTGTAGGTGTTTAGCTTATAATGTCCCGTTAGCATTCCTACCAGTTTTCTTAGATTTCCTCGAGAGAGCCCGAGGAAATACTCTGTCCGAGCGGTCTCAGGGCCGCGAATTGCTACACCTGAGTATCTAAAGCCCTGTCTCTCCCATCTCTCTTTTAGAATCTTTGTTGACTGTTCGTTTATCTTTCGATTTATATCCTTAGTGGATCGCGACTCGAAGCATTCAAGGCCGCATGGTTTGCCCTTTGCTTCGTTACGCGGCAACCTATCTGCTTTTTCATTTCCTTCGTTTCCACTATGTCCCTTAATCCAAGACACTGTGACCGTATTCTTTTTGGATGTGGATGTTGTTTTGTTCTT